>JAJPUD010001848.1:170462-206058 GCA_023553655.1 Myrmecobius fasciatus | reverse complement strand
TGGCAAATAGGATATCGGAGAGATGTAAGAAGGGAAAAGGATATGGGCCAGTCATGTAATTGGATCATGAGGTAACAAAATCTGTGTACTTAATCAGTATCTTATAGCAACAAGAAATCTAGAGGAAAACCCTTATCATATTGAGTGGAATTTATAGGAGGACATGGATAAGTATTGCATAGGATGAGAAATCTTAGCTGGGTTGGGATGTGTATCATTGCAAAGATTACCCATGTGGATAGTATCTCAGATCCACTAAGAGAGTCAAGAAGTCAAGTTGCATGTTATTATGAAAGCTTAACATTTTTCTTAAACACACAGACTTATTTGTGAATGTATGAACTTTTCAAGTTTACCTGGATGCATAAATCCTTGTCCTGGTTTTGTTCACTGTATTTATCATTTTTATCATTGGAGCATTGAGTAAAACTTTTGTAGACCTGGTCTGTTTCCTCCCAAATTGTGCCAGCCCTAACTGAAGCCCTTATTCATGTTTCAGTTACAGGAAATCACCTTTAAGAATTATTACACAGCCTTCTTGAGTATCCGTGTGCGCCAGCCTGGTTCCCCAAACAAATGGATTACCTGTTTACGAGACTACTGTTTAATGCCCAATCCACATAATGAGGAAGGGGCCCAGGACTATGTGTCCCTATACAAGCATCAGGTCAGTGAGAACTCTCTTTCTCTCCATTGTAGTTAAGGGGAGGAGTGGGCTGTGGGGAAAAGTGATCTGACTTCTTGCTCTGCATAGCTCATTTAACAGTTAAATATTTACCAAGGGAGTGTGAAGGTCTAAGAAAATCCAGAGGCTAGATGTCTGTCTTTTAAAAAGTAAGTTGCATTATTTGACTATTTCATACTTGATAAATGTCCCCATATATGAGCATTTCAACGTATAAAGAATAGGAAAAAAATTGTACATGGAAATGAAAAATCTCCATTGTAAAAAACTGCTTTCTTTATAGATAATTTATTCAGGATATTAGTTCCAAAATTGACCCACTTGTCTGTGTTTCTTCTGAACCTCTTTCTGTTCTACTTGGAGAAATTTTTTTTTTAGTACTTCATTGATACTTTTGACATTTCTTTTATTGTACAACTAACATTATCAACCCTCCCCAGTTCTCCATTCCCCAAAACAAAAATATAAACTTCATTTGTAATCAATAGACAAAACAAATACATACTGGCCATCTTCAAAAATGTATATCTCATTTTTCATCTCTATTCTATCACCACTGTCAAGAAGTAGGAAGCATGGATTATCATTTGTCCTCTGGAATAATTTTTTGGTACATATAGGTCCTTTTTCTCTATCTTCTAACTCTTTGTTGTTAACTTAGTAGTGCTATAATTGTTCCTAATTGCTTTCCAGAAAGACTGGGCCAATCCAAAGCTCAAAACTAGAATTCTATGGTGCCTATCACTTTCTAGATATTTTCTGGACATAAGGAAATATTCAGGCAGAGAAGATTTGGCCCATATTTTATATAGGCTGCTCTCTGAAGAATTTTGGAATTGATGAAGGCTGGCAAAAATCTGCCCTGTATGGCGTGCTTAGGTCAAAGAAGGTTCTGTGCTCTATGAGCAAAGCAGATTTGTAGCAGCTCAAAAGAAATGTGAGATGTACAAATTTAGACACATCTGCAAACTCCATATGTTCACATGGACTATTTGTGCCCTACCTGTGATTGAGCCTTCTGAGCTTGTGTTGGTCTGATCAGCCACAGTTGGACACACTGTAACTTAACTCCAGCTAAATGTCATTTTGCTCCTCTTCAAGAAGAAAGAACAATTAACCAAGAAGCTAGGTGGTGCTGATGGAAGACTTGATTTCAAATCCACCTCAGATGCATATTACCTTTATTGACCTTGAGCAAATCACTTAACCCCTCTGTCTGCTTCAGTTTTCTCAACTATAAAAGAGGGATAGTTATAACCTACTTCTCATGGTTGCTCTGAGGATGAAATGAGATAGTAATTATAAAGAATTTAGTACAGGGCCTGGCACATAATAGTTATGTTATATATAAATATAAATTTGTTAACTATTATATGGCACTTATATAGGGACTTAGGGATTTTGTTGACAGGACAAGTGACAGGGCCTTCTAGGCTGTAGTCCCAAGATCTTAGGTCCTTAGGATCTCCACCATTAGGTAGGAGGGAGTTCTCTCTCAATCTAAAGGATGGATTTGAGTGGGGACTATATCTCCCCTGGTTATTCCCTGGTACCTGAGGACTCTCTGGCTGGGAAGAGGCCCAAGGGTGACATGCTGGTGATGAAGGTGGGGTTACCTTTGTGCAGATGCTGTGTGACATGGAGAAGGTGCTGGAGCTACGCCTGATTCTTCGGCAGCCATCCCCACTGTGGCTCAACTTCACATTGGAGGACTTGCAGTTTTTTCAGCATGGACCACAGGTGGGAGATTTTTCCCTGATTGAAGAGACGTGCTGTCAGATAAGATGGATAATGTTTGTTCTAAGACTTTTGCTAGACTGTACACTTACCAAAGGAACAATAAGCATCCAAAAAAGGCAGGGGGTGGAGTGTATTGAGACAATCAGTCCTTGTCCTTACAGCTGTGGGTACCATTTTGGGGTCAAGACCTGGATAGTTATTCAGCAAGTTTTTATTAAATGCCTACTGTGTCCAGATCTCTTGGGTAGGTACTAGGTAAAATACCACATGTATATGTGACATAGTCTAAACATACAATCTAATAGAAAGTGAAAATGGGTAAACTTTACCTTTGGGGCTGACCAGCAGCATGGAAAGTCAAGACCAGAAGAGCATGGGTGTATGAAAAGAGCATGAGAGATAGTAGCTAAGTTAGAATTGGAATTGTGAGGACAGGGACAATGAAGGGTCCCATGAATATAATCGGGGCTGCAAATTTTTTACCAGATATTTGGAAATACAACCCTCAAGAGTATTTGGTGGGAAGGGGGGTATTTGGTATATGGAATTGTATCCCAAAGGCAGCTCATGATTCTTACATACATGTGAATCTTCTGGTGTATAGCCAGGACTGCAGAACCCTCTCCTGTCACTTCTAAGTCCATAAAGGGATTGAATGGTGGTTAAACTGAATTAGAAAAAGAGGGAAAGTTAGCTTCTTAGATTTGGGCCTTTCTATGCCAGCACTGAGCTCAGGAGCTGGCTATACAAAGACACAAATGAAACAATTTCTATCCTCAGGTTGTATTCTGTTGGGGGAGGCAACATGGAAACATCTTCAGTATTTACAGAAGATAAGGTGATCTCTGTGGTGGGGAGGCCTTGACAGCTAAGGACATCTTTAGGAAGGCAGTATGAAAACTAAACTTTGAAGTCAGCTAGTGATTCTAAAAATCAGAGGTAAGGCATGGAGGATAGTGTATTTAAAGGCCTAGATGGACTGCTTTTTGTGAGTAATAGTAGAATGGCCATTTTTGCTAAACTAAGAAGTGTCTAAAAGGGAGTAAGGCATATAAGCCTGGACAGGTAGGTTGACTTCAGGTTGTAAAGAGTTATAAATGTCCAACAGAGAGGTTTATATTTGATCCTAAAAGTAATAGGAAGCCATTAGAGTTTTTTGAGGGGAGTGACATCTGACCTGGACATTAAAAGGAAAATCATTTTGGCAACTTTATGGAGAACAGATTACAAAGGGGACAGATCTGAGGCAGGGAGACCAATTAGGAAACTAGTGGCAATAGTCCAGGCTTAAAGTATGAGGATCTGAACTGGGCTAAGTGAAATGTCATGTAAGTGGAGAAAAGGAGATGGATGAACTTGGATAACTAGAAGAATAATGATACTCTGTAGAAAGAGGAAAATTTAGGAGTATGGAAATGAACACATTCTGTTCTGAACATGTTGCATTTCTTCCTCCAACCCCATCTTCTTTGATGATGATTACCTAATAGAGCCCTTCATCAGCCTTTACCAAGTGGCTCTCCCACCCAGCACCCTATGAGCAGCCAGCTCTCCTCCTTCAGGTAAGTTCACCTTTTTATATATTTTTCTGGCTCCTTTTACCCACCCTCATCCCTGACCTCATAGTACCTAGCTCAAAGCTTTGTATTTCCAGATTATCAGTACAAGTTTGTCAGATTGAATTGGTCTGGTGCTGGGCCTCCTCCTATAAGAATCTGGTTGTCCTGGACATGTCATAACAACTAAACTGAGAACACTGTCCACTTTTTCCTGATGCCTGTATGTCATACTCCCAGTTCCCGCAAATGTTTAAGTTTATGAAACACAGCCAAAGGAAGGGCACTAATAAAAGGGTCATGACAGTAGGGAGTGACTGGCTGTTTCTGGTGTTGGAATGGAAATGGTTTGTACATCTATATTGGACACATCTGACTCACTCACTGCCCTACCCTACTCTATCCACTGACACATCTCAGACCTATTGCCGCCTCCTGAACTGCTAGCTGTTGCTTCCAGACCTATTTAAAAACTGTGATTATTACTCATGGCTCTGAAAGCCCCACAGAGGTAGAAGGGGTTTAATTCTAGCAACCTTCACTCCTTCTTCTAGTAAGTCATTGCTGTGTCTCTTTTAGCAAGCCCTCCCTGACCCAGATAAGGTGTCTTCAGAGGTACAGCAGATGTGGATGCTGACTGAGATGATCCGAGCCAACCGAACAACAGCCCGTATTGGCCGCTTTGATGTGAGTTGTCCAGCTGCCTCTGCTTTTAGCTCCCTAGCTCTTATGTGGCCAGGATTGACTAGCTCTGTTTGTGTTACAGGTGGATGGCTGTTATGACTTGAACCTGCTCTCCTACACATGAACCCTCAAGGTTGTTTGGCCTCCAGATTTTGTTCATGACTGAGATGATTATTTTTTATTCCTGCTGAGGACCAAGGCCATCTCAAACAAAAGAGGCCCAGTGTCCATTGTCTGCTCCCAGAATATCATTCTCCTCTTTGCTTCTAATTGAGGCTGCCAAGACTTCTTGGTATTGATAAACAGCTTGAATGTAAGCTCTGGGTGGAAACTCTCCCATCCTCTGGCTTCAGCCTGAACTCTTGAGATGCCAACTTTCCCTCCTTTCCTGCCTCAGCTTCATCATAAAAACTCACCAATGTTATTTCTTGAGAAGCAATGTGTGCATAGTATTGACACGGTTTGTTCCTTCTAGCCTTTCCCACCCCTGGATAATCACAGTCCTGTCTGTGTATTGTCTTAATGGTAACTTGTGTCTTCCTATTATTTCTGATCCTGAGCTCATTTGGGTTTGGGATAACTTCATCCTGCCGTATAATTATTGTTTACATACCCGTCAACAGTACGAGGTCTTTCAATCAAGAAAGTATTTTTAAGAGTCTACTGTGTGTCCCATACTGTGCTAGGTGCCGAAGGATACAAAGACAGAAGACAAAGACTGCTCTCAAAGAGCTTACATTCTAATGGAGAAGACAATATGTACATATATAGGTACATTAAAAAAAAAAAAAAAGACATAATTTGAGGTAGTTCTCTACCTCTTACCTGGCTCTAACCTAAGTCTAAACCTGAACTAAATGTCTTGGTCTTTGGAAGCTTCAGGAATCTGTCTTAGTCATGGGAAACTCCAAACAGTTGTCATTATCTAAATTATGGTCCAGAGTAGACAGAAGGCTCAAAGGTATTTGGGGAGAGAAGCCCCCATTTCATCCTTTGAATAGACTACAATCCTTCTCCACCTCCCCGAGATCCTACAGGTTTTTAATTACAAAGCAACATCTCTTTTCCTAGTTAGAATGTACAAGCCACAGATTGGAGGAAAGAGAGAGGGGAATTAAGACAGAAAACTGGAGCTAGATGGATTCTCTTAGGATAGATTACTCCCCTCTCTGCCGCTTTCTTGTTTCTTCTGGCCCTCTTCCCTGTTTCCCCCTCTCCACTCTGACTTAGCCCAGCAGATACTGAATTCATGCCGAGCCAAGCAGACTCTATATCTGCTGTCTAATACAAGTTCTATGTCATGCCATCTTGGTACTTGGCTTCAAAAGGGACTGTTTTTGAGTATTCTACTTACAATATCCTAAATGTGATTAAATATAGATATATAGATATTGCCCCATTTGTTCTGGTATCCAGCAAAGTTTGATAACGCTTCAGTACTTGACAAGATATGAATTAGTCTATTGAGCTCAGGGACTAAGTACAGAATAGGTGCTAGCAGTAGAAAGGCATTCCTGCTAAGAAAGTTATGGGCCACTGTATGCATGCAGGTGGGCAGCAGAAACCTGCCAGATCTTCTCTTTCCTACTACAGAATTGTGGTGGTGCAGCTCCTGCTTGGGTAGTGGGATAAAGACTAGTACTCTGGTACAAACTTAAAAATTAGAAGTTGCTGATGGCTTAGTGACTAAAGGGTTAATTGCTTTGGCTATCATTCCCCTTTTTGAATTAAAGTTTAACTATTTTCCCCCTTATGCTTTCTCCTGACCACAATCAAAAGAACTGCTTGATCTCTTTAAAAAGCTAAGTTCCTTTACATTCCACAGAGGCTTATTTGTTGAACTATCAACACAGTTCAGTGACCGGAGCATTACCCTGGAAGTCAGGGACGGGATTAGTTTATTTTCAGATATGGAAGCCAAAGAGATAGAAATGCATTTGGGCTGAGCAGACCCCTTCTATTGTGTATGCCTGGATGAGTTGACAAATTTCTTAATAAAATTGAGAACTATTGTATCTTAAGTTTACAAGGATAAGCAAATCCATTCCTTCCATATGGAAAAGAGGATTTCAGACTTGCCAGGGTATCCTCATTCTGATCCTTGAAGCAGCCCGGACTCTTTCTGGGTATTGTTAATAGATGAGGAAGCAATTTTGAGAGGTTAAGTGATTTGCTGACAGTCACACAAGATGCAGATACTGTTTTCAATCTCGGGTCTTTTGATTGCAAATATATTGCTTTTCCCACAATACAGGCTATATTCTCTTCCTGTTTCTCAGGTGGTTCAAGTGAAGTTTCTTGTTCTGATTCTAAGAATTTTAATGCTTTAGGAAAATATGCTTCATGTGTACTTAAATTGTTTTTAATCTACTGTAATGAAACACGTTTTCCAACCCATAGGAATACAATGATGGTCTGGAAACTTTGCTTGAAAGGCTGCACCCAAACCTGGTCCTAACACGCAACAATTGGTACCTTTAAGTGTTTAGTAAAAAGAAAACCTTGGCTTTTGCCCTAGGTCTGGGACTGAAATTCAAAAGACCCCCTGAGGGCAAATGGAGGGGGAGACGGAACTACATCTCCCACTGTCCTCTGCTGCTCAGCCGACCAGCACCTGCGCGGTCAGAGAGCAGAGTCAAAGGCTAGGGGTCCGGTCTCAGCTTTTCAGCTCGAAGATGCAGCGTGTTAGGAGCTCGGCTTGGCGACTTTTGGACCTCCTTTGCGCTGGTGCGGCGGGGGTGCGAAGTGGCCTCCCCGCACCAACTCGACGGCCTCTTAGTTCGGGGCAGGTGGGACCGGTTCGACCGGGGCTGCGGCCTAGGGGATGAGACTTAAGTGGAGGGTTGGACCCTCGGGGGGAGGGGGAGAGGGGTGCTTCTGGGGAGAAAGGCTGCAAACTCAGAAGCGGGTGGTGGTGCTAAATCCTTGAAGAGATAGTTTGAGTCTAGGGGGTGGGGTGGTGGAAGAGACGGAAACCTTGGAGAGGAGGCTCCGGAAGGGAAGGTGGTGTCCCTTGAGGAGGGTCTGCAGGGAGGGAAGGGGAAAAGAGCTGGAGTCCCAACAGGGTTCAAGAAAGGGGAGGGTGGAAGGGCGTCTGGATTTTGGCCCACCGACAGGAGGGAAGGACTGGGATGAGAGGAATGGGGGTTCTAGGATCTGAAGGGAGAAGGGATCCTAGGGAAGGAAGTGGTCCCAAAAAGGGACAGTTAAGGGGGAGAGAGTACAAAGAGGGGAGAGAACAAGTGAATCGGGGAAGGGAGTGCTTGACTTGAGGGAAAAGTTTGTATGGGCCGGGAAAGGGAGAAGAACCGATTTGGGGAGGGCCAAAGGTAGGGGAGGATAGCAGCTTTGGGAAGGAAGGCTTAGGGTTGGAGAAAGGGGATCATAGTACCTGGAGAAGGTTTTAAACCAGGAAAGAGGGAGAAATAGGTCTTGGGAATAGAAGATAAGTAATGGATTTAAAAAAAAAAAAAAAAAAAAAACTAACACATGTGCCAGGCCACAGTGCCTAAACTCTGGGATTATAGAGGCAAGAAACAGCTCCCTTCAAAGAGCTCACAACCTAATGAGGGAGATAATATATACAAGAAATTATATACAAGTTAAATAGGAAAGGCAAGAGTGGGAGAGGGCTTGGAAAGGGCTGCTTGTGGAAGATGAGATTTTAGTTGAGATTTAAAAGAATGGAAGGAAAGGAAATGACCACGGAGAAGATCGGGTCCTGTCAGAGGTAAGGACCCCAGGAGAAATTGAATGGATTAAAAAGGACCCCAAGTAGAGAAACCTTATTTCTATCTTACCTGCCCATTTGAGACTAGGTGTTGAAGAGACCAGCTTCTCAGACCAGTGATTTCCCTCCTTAGCAGGAACCCTTGAAGAAAACACCCCTGTTTGATTTCCACCAGAGCCATGGTGGGAAAATGGTGTCCTTTGCTGGTTGGAGCCTACCTGTGCAGTACCGGGACAGCCACTTAGAATCCCACCTACACACCCGAAGACATTGCTCCCTATTTGATGTATCCCACATGCTGCAGGTGAATGACCTGGACCTAAGTTCAGGATGAAAGGAGGGGGGTGGGCCAATTCTGACTGTTTTGGTATTGTGGCTCTTGTTTGTCCTGGGCTCTTGAATATACCAGTCAGGGACTATATAGATTTGAATAAGAACGGCAAAATGTTAGAACTAGAAGAAACCTTCGAGATTCTCCTACAATGCCCTTTCCTTGGCACCCCTTCTGTCACTCTAAAGGAATATTGAGAGTAATTAGTGGAAAGACTTTGGAGAGTGATTTTGTTTTTTATTTTGTTCTGAGAGCAATAAAAGTGAGAATATGTTGTATGCAAACAGTTTAGCATTTACTCTGAAATCCTGAATTTGATTTCAGACTGGATCTTGGGGTGGATCTTATATGGGTCCCCAGTTTGTGGGTTCAGAAACTAATTTTTCACCTAGGTAATCAGGGTCCAGCAAAGGACCCTATGTAATATATAGAAATATGTGCCTTAAAAAATCAGGTTCCAGGTAATAGTCATGTCATATGTCTCTGGTCTACTAGAATAAATGAGGTTTCTGGAGGTAGAGGATCTCGGTTTGAATTCTGACATTACATACACAAGTAATCTCATTCCATCTGTCTTCTCTAGCATATTTCCCATTCTGTCATTTTTATTTTCTCACTAATCTTCAGTTTCTTCCAGTCTCCTGCCTGCCTCTTCGATGATTACAAACATGCCTACGTCTCCCACCCTCAAAAACCAAAAAACCCTCATTTCAGAGGCTGTCTGCTTCTCAACTCTCTATACTCTGATCTTACCATTCAATGGCTCTCTACAGAGTTACCAAGGATTTCTTAATTATGAAATCTAATGTCTTTTTCTCAGTCCTCATTCTTTTTGACCTTTCTGTTCAACTCATTTGAATATTCTCTTCTCCATGAAACCCTCTTCTCTCCAGGTTTTTAATGACACTACTCTCTTCTACCTCTTTTTCTACCAGTCTCACTACTACTCAGTGTCTTTTGTTGGATCTTCATCTTGGGCCTGCCCACGAACTTAGGGTGTCCTCCAAAGCTCTGCCTGAGCCCTTTTCCCTTCTCACTCTATCATAAGAGCCCATCAATTAAATTGTCTATTTTGATGATTCTCAAATCTGACTTCTCTCTCAACCTTCCGTCTCAAATCTCCAGCTACTCATTGACATCAAACTGAGTGTTGCACAGACAGCTTAAGTTCAACATGTCCAAAACTAAACTTTTTCTCCCCAAAGCCCTTCCCTCTTCTTAACATTATTACTGTCTAGGACATTGCCATCTTCCCAGTCATGAAGGCTGAGGCTGTTGACAAAGTCCCTTTTCTAACCCCCCTTATATCCAATCAGTTGCCAGAGCCTGTTGATTCTACCTTCATATTACCTCTTCATGCAAGCCCCATTCTTGCCTCTGACACGGCTGCCAGAGTTTAGGCCCACTTTAGTTCAGGCCCACATCACTTTCCACGTGGACTGATTGGACCCTATCTCGATGTCTCTTCTCTACACCTGTCATTATCCATGCAGTTGTCAAATTGATCTTAAATCATAGATTGCTGTCATTCAGTATTCAGCCTCCTATTAACTATTAAATCTTCTATCTGAATCATCCTTTCCCAGTCTTTTTACACATTACTCCCATTCACATATTCTGGAACCCATTGGTACTTACCTCTCTTTTGTTCTTTGCACAATCCATCTTGTGCACAATTGCATCTCCCAACTTCAAGCGTTTTTCAGTTGCTTTCCCCCCATGCTTGGAATAATCTCCTTCATCTTCACCTCTTGGCCTTCTTGGCCTTCAAACCCCAGCTAAAGTTCTACCTTCTGCAAGAAGCCTTTCCTGGTCCTCTTTGATACTAATACCCTTCCTGTATTGATTATCTCCAGTTTAGCCTGGGCATGTTTTTTGTTTGTTTGTTTGTTTTTAAAAAAGCTTTTTATTTTCAAAACATGTGCATGGAGCTCAAAAAGTTATCAAACTGTGATACCCTTTGACCCAGCAGTGTTTCTACTGGGCTTATATCCCAAAGAGATCTTAAAGGAAGGAAAGGGCCCTACATGTGCAAGAATGTTTGTGGCAGCCCTTTTTGTAGTGGCTAGAAACTAGAAACTGAGTTGATGCCCATCAATTGGAGAATGAATGAATAAATTATGGTATATGAATGTTATGGAATATTATTGTTCTGTAAGCAATGGCCAGCAGGACGATTTCAGAGAGGCCTGGAGAGACTTGCATGAACTGATGCTGAGTGAAATCAGCAGAACCAGGAGATCATTGTACACAGCAACAAGACTGTATGATGATCAATTCTGATGGACATGGTTCTCTTCAATAATGAGATGTTTCAAACCAGTTCCAATTGTTCAGTGATGATGAACACCATATATACCCAGAGAGAGGCCTGTGGGATCTGACTGAACCACAACATAGCATTTTTACGCTCTCTATTGTTGTTTGCTTGCATTATGTTTCCCTTCTCAGATTTTTTTTTCTTGTAGATCCGATTTTTCTTGTACAGCAAGATAACTGTATATGTATACACATATTCAATTTGTCAAGTATTTTAACATAATTAACATGTATTAGACTTCCTGCCATCTAGGGGAGGGGATGGGGAGTAGGAGGGGAAAATTTGTAACAGAAAGCTTTGCAAGGGTCAATGTTGAAAAATTACCCATGCATATGTTTTCCAAATAAAAAGCTTTAATAAAAAAAAAAGAAGAAAAAAAAATGTGCATGGATAATTTTTCAACATTGACCCTTGCATAGCCTTGTGTTTCAGATTTTCCGCTCCTTCCCCCCACCTCCTCTCCTAGATGGCAAGCAATCCAATATGGGTAAACATATTTATACAATTCTCTTTTTGCACAAGAAAGATCAGATCAAAAAGAAAAAATGAGTAAGAAAACAAAATGCAAGTGAACAACATCAAAGAGTGAGAATGTTATGTTGTGATCCATACTCAGTTTCCACAGTCCTCTCTCAGGGTGTAGATGGCTCTCTTTACCACAAGATCATTGGAACTGGCATCAATCATCTCGTTGGAAAGAGTCACGTT
Source organism: Myrmecobius fasciatus (assembly GCA_023553655.1). NCBI lineage: Eukaryota > Metazoa > Chordata > Mammalia > Dasyuromorphia > Myrmecobiidae > Myrmecobius > Myrmecobius fasciatus. Next base: position 194,304 of record JAJPUD010001848.1, on the reverse strand, counting down.
CATCAGAATTGATCATCGTATAATATTGATGTAGGTATATCTTAACTGTATATATTTGTTTGCTTCCAGTGTTAGATTGTGAGCTCCTTGAGGACAGAAATTTTTCTTGACATTCCTTTTCTCTCTAGCACTTAGCACAGGGTCTGATAGATCCTGGGTGATTAACAAGTACTTCTTGACTTGGCTCTGCCATATGCTCCCTGTGTGGCCTTGGATGAGGTCCTTGATCTCCCTGGGCCTCAGTTTCCTTCCCTGTAAAATAAGGGGTTTGGGTTAGATTGCCTCTGTGGTCCTTTCCAGTTAAAAAAATCTATGAACTTAACTCACAAGGTCTCCATTTATAAACATAGCAAGTCAGACCTGGAAAGGTCCTAGGGCCTAACTCTCCTGTTTTACTTTGGTCGAAAATAGGCCCCACAAGAAGAAGGAATTTGGCCAAAGGCCACCCAGGGAGTTAGCAGATCTGAGCTAGTGCCTAATTCCTGACTCCTAGCACTGGGCTCTTTGCCTCCTGGAGGTCATTTATTTATTTACAATGGTTGCTAAACTTGCCAGGTGACTTGGTCATTTGCTAGGAGTTATAAAGTGAAGGACTATTTTATTTTAATAATCCAGGTGAAAAGTAATGGGATCTTGAATTAGGGTGGTTGCCTCATAAGCAGAGAAAAGGGGATGGAAGAAGAATCAAAATTTGGCAACTTATAAAATGTGAGAGGGAAAAGTCCAAGTGATTCCAAAGTTTTAAACTTGGGGCAATGGTATCAACAACAGAAATGCTCTTCTCCATGAAAGGAATATTTTTGTCTAAATAAGAGGCATTGGTTATTAGGATAAAATTATATTCGGCCCATAGTAACTGCTTAATAAATGATTGTTTTCTTCCCTTCCTATTAATCAGAGAATTCCTAACTCTAGATAGTAGTGAGGAAACACAAAATTACTCTTGGATTCTTTCAATAAATTATAAACTTAATACAGCTAATTAAAATTGATTTTGCAAGTGTTTATAACAATAGCTAACATTTATATCGTGTTTCCTCTGTGCCAGGCACTGTGTTAAATGCTATCTCATTTGATTCTCACAATAACTCCTGGATTTAGGCGCAGTTATTTTTGCTATTTTATAGATGAGGAAACTGAGGTACACATTGGTTAGTTAACTTGCTCGGGATCACACAATTAGTAAGTGTCTGAGGCCATATTTAAACTTGGATCTTTCTGATTCTGGGTTTAACATTTAAATAAGTGAATTGCAACACATAAAATGGCATAACCTTTTAAATCCTTCTCAGTGTCTATCTGGAATCTTTAGTCATTCCCGTTCAATTTTCCTCTTCCATGTTTGATAGTGTCTGTTTTCTTGTGTTTTTTTCTTTTACTTTGTATTTCATAAAGGTCTATCTAAATTTACACTTCTCATGTTTGTTTTTCTTAATTGCATTTTAGAGTTCTATTATATTAATGAAAATTTAACCATTCCTCTTTTTTGAAACATGAGTCTAAACCAAGTTTCTTGACAAATTGCGAATCAATCTCCTCACATACACTTATAAAATAATGAATTCTTTTCCTCAGTTTTTTCCCCCCTGTGGGTTTATCAAAAGTTAATCTTTTATATGTAGTTGATTGTTGCATTCTGTCTCTAGTCCTGACATGTTACAGATATATTTTGATTTTTTTTTTACAATGAAACATAGATTTTTCAAAAACACTTGTTTTTCAAATTTTTTACCCAGTTTTGATGATAATTACCTGGTAATATATTTTGATTTGAACTAAATGTGTGAGGCCCCTTTCACTCTGAGTTTGAATGACTCTATTTCATGGGCTTCTGACATAGAAGTCCATGGTCCCACTGCTAAAACCATCTTTTAATCTTTTTACAAGACTAAGATATTTGGAAAGGATCGAGTGAAATTGATGGAGAGCTTGGTGGTCAGTGACATTGCTGAACTAAAGCCAAACCAGGTAAGGTCCTTGCCTGTCAGCTACCAGCTGTTTCTCCCTCACTCCTCCTATTCCTATTGGTTTAGCTTAGTCCTGCTTACATAGAAATGCCTGCTTTAAAAAAGAAAAGAAATGCCTGCTGATTTACTTTGCCACTATTCTTACTGCCACTAGAAGGACTGCCTCTTGGAGTTTTGCCTCAAGTAAATCTGTACTACTGGTAGACCCAATCTTAGAACTGCAACTGGACCAAAGCCATTAGGATGGACCCATTGACAGATTCCATTTTCAACAGCAGATGTACTAACACTATGTTAACTGCTGTGTATGTGTGATGGTCCCCTCACTAAAGTCCAGTTCTGATGCCTAGAATTTGTTTAGGCTTCCCAGTTCTCATAGTCTTTGCCAAAGAAGTTCAATCTATGGCAGGTCTTAGAGCATTTTGTATATGGGCTTGGTGCCAGATTGTGTCTGTGGTTCCATAACAAGCCTGCTTGAGTTGGAGGACCTCATCACAAGTTTGGCTGCAAGTAATATCAAGCCACAGCAACTCTCAAAGACTGTCTTCTCAATTGTGAAAGAATTCAGTTTGTACTGGTGGGGTGGGGAATAGCCAGACCAGTCCAGTGAAATGTTCTTGAAGTAGTCATGAAAGAAAGGATAGGAAGAATACCATGTAGTGGAGACCATCTTGAAGTTGCACAATGATGATATACTTCTGAGTTAGGCTTACTTGTAATGGGGGCAGAAGCATGATCAAAGCCATTAGAAAATTCAGCTAAAGTATTAGGAAGTGGAAATTTTAACTCTACATAAGCTATACTTGCCTCTGAGCTCCAACTAGTCTCTCTCAAACACACACATACATATATATCTCCCTATATATATACACACACACATATATATCTCCCTATATACATATATGTATGTATATATGTATATGTACACACATATATATGTATATGTATATGTATTTATATAATCTCCCAATCACAGACTAAGCCCTGGCCCTGATTCTGACACATCTTTTCTTCTGGAAACAAAGCTTAGAACCAGGGTCCTTTTTGCTTACAGAGAAGACCTTTGTTAAGTGTTCTTGTTACCTATTAAAAATAAGAAAGGTTCTGGGGCTTAATGTACTTTGTAGGAGAACAATTTGTATTATATTAATAGTGTAAAAAAATTCTGAAAGACTTAAGAATAGGAAAAGGGCAATATAGGTAGAAGAGAGAAAAAAGTTATATTTGAGAAAAAAATTATTTTTAAAAAAATGAACATGCCCCAGTCATTGGGGTGATCTCATAGATCAGGGTTTCTGCTCTGTAGAGTTGTTGGAGTTTACTTTGTAGCCTTTGGAACATTTAGTCCAGGCCTCAAGGCCAGGGCTGGTGACTCCTGGTTGATGTGCTTGGTCTTGGTGATAGGGGACACTGACTCTTTTCACCAATGAAGAAGGTGGAATCATAGATGACCTGATTGTAACAAACACCTCTGACGAGTATCTCTATGTGGTGTCCAATGCTGGGTGCCGAGAGAAGGACATGGCCCTCATGCAGGTAAGGGATGTTATTCAGTGGCTGGTGAGTCCCTGAGAATGAATGGCCCGTTTTCTGGGGTTCAGGGTGGGGAAACAACTACTTCTGGAGCTGGGTCCTGGAGAGCAGTAGAAACTGGTCCTGTTTGGCTATGGGACCAAAAACGTGGACCCATGTTCTCAAGGGCCCTGTAGCCAGAGCCTTTCTCTCTGTTTTCAGAATAAGGTGTCAGAACTGAGAAGTGCCAGCTATGATGTGAATCTGGAGGTGATTGATAATGCTTTGATAGCCCTGCAAGGTGAGCGCCTTTCAGGGCAGTGCCAGAGTGACAGATGTTCCTTCTGAGCATTGCCATGGTAGCCTGGGTCTTACCCAGTGAGAGGAAGTAGGAAATAGATTTCTCCCTTAAATCTCTTTTCCTTCCCCCATAGTTCCACAAAGCCCCAGAACTGCAGCTGTGTGCTAGGCAGATCCCTGACCCCTTTGTTCCTCACGCCAGGTCCCTCAGCGGCTCAGGTACTGCAGGCTGGGGTGTCCGATGACCTTCGGAAGCTGACCTTCATGACCAGTGCTGTGATGGATGTCTTTGGAATACCTGGCTGCCGTGTGACACGCTGTGGTTACACTGGGGAGGATGGTGTGGAGGTACATAAAAGAGCATTTTGTTTGGAGTTGGAAGACCTGAGTTCAGATCCTGGCTCTGGTTTTTTTGTTTGTTTGCTTTTTTGTTTGTTTTGTTTTGTTTTGTTTTAAGCTTTTTATTTGGGAAACATATACATGGATAATTTTTCAACATTGACCCTTGTAAAACCTTCTGTTCCAAATTTTTCTCTCCTTTCCTCCACCCCCTTCCCCTAGCTGGCAGGTAGTCCAATACATGTTAACTATGTTAAAATATGTGACAAATCCAATATATGTATACATATCTATACAGTTATCTTGCACAAGAAAAACCGGATCTAGAAAGGGGAAAAAAAAAAAAAAACCTGAGAAGGAAAACAAAATGCAAGCAAACATCAACAGAAAGCGTGAAAATGCTATGTTGTCGGCTGTTTTTTACGAGCTTGGAAATTTGGGCAAGTTCCTTCACCTCATAGGCCTGTTTCCTCCTCCTTTGAAAATGATGATGAACTGAATGGCCTTCAAGGCCCTTTCCTGGCTTTAAAATCTGAGGTATACAGTGCACATCTTCTCCCTTTCCCCAGACTCTCATCAGGGCTGGACCATTTGGGCTCCTTGGAGTAACTGTGCTCTTGGGGGCCACGGGGCGCTCTCTTGGGGAACAGCCGGCTGTTTTTCTATAACCCCACAACCTTATTCCACGCAGATATCGGTGCCAGCTGAAAGGGCCGTCCACTTGGCAGAAGCGCTGCTGGAGAACGAGGAGGTCAAGCTGGCAGGGCTGGCAGCTAGGGACAGCCTGCGGCTGGAGGCCGGACTGTGCCTTTATGGGAATGACATAGATGAGCACACCACCCCTGTGGAGGGGAGCCTGGGCTGGACCCTGGGTGAGTCAGGGCAGGGGTATCCATGGCAGCAGAATTGGGGGCTGGGCCAGATAGAGGGTACATTTTCATTTGTGCATTCATCCAAACACTTCCTGTATTCAGAGCCTTTTACTTAGGAAAGGGGAAAGTACAGAGTTTTGCCGTGATATGATCCTAGGCCTCATGGAATTCACACTACAACACAGAAACCTGAAATAGACTTATTTTTGTACTTTAGCAAATCATAGATATAGAGTTAGAAGGATTCTCAAAGGGCATTTAATCTAACTCCTTCATTCTACAGATGAAAAAAATCAAAGCCCCCCAGAGGCAAATTGGCTGGGGTCTTATCCATGTTGCCTCAACCTCCAGAGAGTTTTTTTTCTATATATTTTCATATTTTAAGATGGTTAGTGTATACTTAGACTGGGGATCTGTCGTCCTTTATTTTTGCAGTGTGATCCCGCCCATTTCCTGAGTGGCTATAATGTGTGAAAAATACATTAGGAAAGTGAAAAATGCTACTTGAAGAAGCATGATATAGTGGAAAGAACCCCGAATTTGAGTAAAGAACTTTTTTTAATTATATTTTTTATTAATCAGCAAAATCTATCTTCTCTCCCTCCCAAGCCCACCTTTGCAAGTGAAAAGGAAAGAAAAACAAAACTACTATTACAAACACATATAATCAAAGGAAACAAATTTCTGCCTCTGTAAGAAGAAAATATATCTCCTTCTGTACTCTATTACTTTCATCTCTGTATCAGAAGATTGGGAGTATATTTCATCATTTTTCCTCTGGAATCCTAATTAGTCATTATTTCTGATTAGAGTTCTTAAAATCTTTCAAAGTTATTTATTTTTAGGGTATTTGTTGTCATTATAGAAATTGTTCTCTTGGTCCTCCCCACTTTACTTTGGATCAGTTCATACAAGTTTTCCCAGGTTTCTTTGAAGCTATCTCTTTTATTAGTTTTTTGGTTTTTTGTTTGTTTGTTTTGCTGAAGCAGTTGGGGTTAAGTGGCTTGCCCAGGGTCACACAGCTAGGAAGTGTTAAGTTTCTGAGGCCAGATCTGAACTCAAGTCCTCCTCACTCCAGGCCTGGTGCTGTATCCACTGCATTACCTAGCTGCCCCCTTTTATTAGTACTTAAAGCACATTAGTATTCTATCACATTCATATACTATAGTTTATTAAGCCATTCCTCACTTGATGAACACTTCCTCAATTTCCCATTCTTTGTCACCTCAAAACAAAGCTGTAAATATTTTTGTACATTATTTTAGAATTTGTTTTCCTTAGGGTTTATTGGGCTTTCCCTTAATCTTCCCTTTTTAAAATTCTCCTTTGTCTCCTTTCCCACCTGTTCCCTATTGAATGAAATTTATTTTTGTATCCAGCAGCCTGTGTGTAACTATTTTCCCTCCTTTGACTAGTTCAGATGAGAGTGAGGTCCAAATGTCAGTCACTCCACTACTCCTTCTTCCTTATTTGTTTAGACTTCTGATTACATACTCCAGTTGTGAGATAATTTTCTTCATCTTTTCCTTGTCCTCTCCCCTTTATATTCCTCTTCTTTTCCTTTCCATTCTTTTTAGGTCATCTAGACATATTAAAAACATAAGTTATTCTTGGTTGATATATATATCCTTTGTTTGCTGTAATATCATATTCTAAGCTCTCTACTCCATTAAAGTGGTTCCTACAGAATCGTGTATCCAAACTGCAGCTGTAGGAACCACTTTAATGGAGTAGAGAGCTTAGAATATGATATTATCCAGTAAAAAATAATGGATCTTTAAAGAAATAGAGAACTTCAAAGTATTCCTGATAAAAAGTTCAGCGCTATGCAGAAACTTCGAAATGCAGAGAAGTTAAGAGAAATATAAAAAGGTAAACATGAACAAATAATAATAAAATACTAATAGATAAGGGTTCATAGAAAGAGTTTAATTAGACAGAAGGCCTAGAAGTGCTTGTTTTGTTTTTAATATGTCTAGATGACCTAAAAAGAATGGAAAGGAAAAGAAGAGAAATATAAAGGGGAGAGGACAAGGAAAAGATGAAGAAAATTATCTCACAATTGGAGTATTTATTAGGGCCAGGCTCTATGCACCCCTGGAGGGAATGTCTGGGTTGATCTTTATGTTATTTCAGTCTCCTAGGGACAGCTCAGACTGGGGACCTACAAGCAAAGTATCCAGGGCAAAAATCCAATCATTGCCTCCTCTGGTTTGATATCTGCAAACTCCTGACCTGGGTTTGGGTCTGAGCAATAGAATTAGAGGAGGCCCTGTTTGGAGTTTCATCAGACTGTTGTTGGACTTAGCCAGTATTAGCTAACTAGAAAGCTCTGCAGGTTCTGAATGATTAGAATTATAGTTTTTCTTTTGTTCTGGGAATCTTGCTCTGGTTATATATTTTTTTTTTTTGCAGGCTTCACAGTAGGTTAGAACTGGAATTGAGACCCCACTCTGCTCTTATGATCTGAACCTTACATCTGCTGCCTGCTTCTGAATTTGCTTCCGACTAGTATATATCCTAGGATTCCTGACCCCCCCCTTACCCCAACTCAATCTGCCTTGGATCTACAATCCAAAACTAGGTAGTGAGTGACAGAGCTGCCAGTTGGCACCTGTTCCTGTTCCTTACACAAGGTTAGGCCCCTTCATTCTGGACATGGGACTTCTTCTTGCACTGGCTAATGGCCTCTCTCTGAACTGGAATGCTCCTCATAGTATGCTCTCAGCCAGACTCTGTCTCCAATCCATAAACCTCTCTGCCTCCTTATGCTAACTGGGGCTGAAAAAGTGATTCAGTGATTTTTTTTCCCTTGACTTTCCTGATCAAATAAAATCTGTTGTATTTCACATATATATTTTAGGAAAGTTTTGAGATAGGAATGGTGACTTGGGGAGTTCCATTCTAGGAAGCTATCTTTGGCGGCTGATGGAAGATGGATATGAGTGGGAAGTTGGGACATACTCCTCTATAAAATAAGAAGAATACTTCTCACCACTTACCTCACAGGGTTCTGATATGGAAGATGTTTTGTAAACCCTAAAGCACTATAGAAAGGAGAGTTCTTGGTTTTTAAGTTCTAATAGTCTGTAATTTTTAGCAGGGAAAGCCATTACTGGTTGGGGCAGGATTCAAAGCAAGTTTTTAAGAAAAGAGCACCTATGTAGAGTACATGGGTAGGATTTAGGGAGATCAGGAGAATAGGCGAAGGAGGCTATGGCATGTCTGGGGATGCTGTAGAGGCTGGAAATGTCTGCATCCATTAGAGTTCAGTCTAGAAAAGTGCTCCAAGGGCAGATGAATGGCCCTCAGTGAGAGGCAGAGGAGCTGGGACTTTGATTCATTCCTGATTCTACTTATTTACTAAGCATTCATTGAGTGCCACGGAGACAGCAGACTTAAGCCTGCAGGTAAAGGAGAAGGTGATGAATCCCCGCCCAGGGGGATGCTAACCATCCATCTTCCACATCTGGTGGGGTCTGTTTACAGGAAAACGCCGCAGGGTCGCCATGGACTTCCCTGGTGCTGCCATTGTTGTCCCCCAGATGAAAGGGAGACTGGCCCGGAAGCGTGTGGGGCTGACTTCTACCGGAGCACCTATTCGCCAGCACAGCCTCATTATGAACACAGAGGGAGCTGTCATTGGTAGGTTGAACCAAGGGGAAAGTTTGGGGCAGGACAGATGAACGTGTCCCCTCTCCACAGTGCTCAAAGTGAGGGGAGACTATGTGGCAAAGAACCCAAGATTTGGAATGGTGAAGAGCCGAGTTCAGATCCTAGCCCTGCTCCTCACTGTCCGGATGTTGGCAAGGGCCTTGATTCCTCCTTTGGACCTGGTGATGTGAGGTCCCTTCTAGCCCAGGATCCCATGATCTGTGTTGTTTGTTCAGTCTTGTTCTTTGTGTCCCAATTTGGGGTTGTCTTGGCAAAGACACTGGCATGGCTTGCCATTTCCTTTTCCAGCTCATTTTACAGATGAAGAACTGCAGCAAATAGGATTAAGGGACTTTCCCAGGATCACACAGCTAGTCCGTGTCTGGGGCTCGATTTGAACTTACAAGCAGTCTTCTTGTATTCTGTGCACTGCGACACCACCCAGCTGCCCCATGATCCCAACCTCCCCCTTCCCCAAAGTCAGGACTTAGCTTTGAACTGTGATCATGAGTCATCAGCTAACGGTTAGGGGGTACAGGGTGTAGAGCACGGGCTTGGAATCAGGACTTCAGTTACTAAGTGTGACTCTTTCTGACTCAAAATTCCTCACCTACAAGACAGGGATGATAGGAGCTCTACCTCACAGGTTATTGTGAGGATGATGAGATAATATTTGTAAAATGCTTTGCAAGCTTTAAAGCACAGTAGAAATGCTATTATGAAGTGTGGAGGCAGATTTGTCACTCACCTACATCTAGACCCTTCCCCCAAGAGAAAGAGTAAGGAGGAGGAGGGGAATAGGATTTGGAACTAATAGGGACTTTAGAAATCACCTGGACCAGACTCCTCATTTTACAGAGAAAGAATCCAAAGAATCATAGAAATAGCAGAGTTGGGATTTAAAACCGAGGGATTTTTGTTTTGTCCTCCAACTCCATATCTAGTGGAGTTGTGTTTTATTTTTTTCTAATTAATCAGTAACTTTGGTAAGTATGAGGTGATACCTGTGACTGCTGATTGGCTGTTGAGTGGTCTCCAGGCAGGGAAAGGGTCTCAGGTGGGGTCTTCCAAGTGACTGTATGTTCAGGAGTGCTATAAGATTGCTACTCAGTCTTTGTTCTCATGTTATCCACTGGGTGCAGCCTTGAGTCCTGGATATCCAGGAATCAGTTTAGGTAGTAGAGATAGATCTGTGAAGATGGGGGCTGAGAGATATGAAGGGTCCAAGCTTCAGAGGGAGGAAGTTGGGGGTGGTCTCAGCTGCTGTGGGCTTCCAGCAGCTGCTGAGGAATCCTGGGGCATGAGTCTAAGGCAGTGAGTTATGTGGTTGGAGTAAAATTGGGACCAGCTGTTGGTGGTCTGGAAGCATTTTTGGTGGCAGCTGGAGGTGGGCAAGCAGGGAGGGTTCTGTGCCCAATTTGTATTAGATTGGCTATTGCAGAGTCCTTGATCTCTATCAGAAGGTGGGGAGGACTGGCCCATGCTTCTGGGGATCTCAGGTCCCCTTCAGACAGCTGCCACTGGCTACTCCATGGTCTTTGGGTCAAAACTGATGGGCAAAGGTCCTAACTGTTGCAGTCCCAGTCCAGATCAGCAGGTGAGGGACCCAGGAAGACTTCATTTCAATCTAGAAATATGCAAAATGTGATGTGGCTGCTGGGCAAGTGCGATGCAGGTCATCAGCTGTGATGTGCAGGTGTGGTGGGTGCTGTGAGACACTGGGGATAAAGACCACACACACGAAGTAGTCCCCAGCAGCTCGGAGCTTAGATTCTATCAGAAGGTGGCACTGAGCTCAGCTCCACGTCCCACCGCACTAGTGTGTGTGAGAAACGAGAGCCACTTTGTCTCTTTCTGTACGGGCACAGGGCAGCCCTCTGCTCTCTGATTCCATGTCTTGTTAACCTCTTCCCTTCCCAGGGGAAATCACCAGCGGCTGCCCTTCCCCCTGCCTGAAGAAGAATGTAGCCATGGGTTATGTGGACGGAAGCTATAGTAAAATTGGGACCCCGCTGTTGGTGGAGGTACGGAAGAAGCAGCAGGAGGCAGTGGTCAGCAAGATGCCATTTGTGCCCACCCGCTACTATACCTCGAAGTGACCTGACCCTTCCAGCGCTTTTCGCCTTCCTTTATGGTTGAATGGGACACACACCACACAGTTTCTCCTATTGGTTAGTTGATGTTATCTGAGGGGAGGAAACCCTAATTAGTAAGTGGACAAGTGAGCAGCTCTTTCAAGGCCTAGAAAGAGATAAATATAGAGGTCTGGGGCTGGGGGGGAGGGGATAACTGAGGCAGCACAATATCAAGGAAATGGGGTTTGGAGTTGGAGCATCTGGGTTTAAATTCTGGCTGTGCTAGTTGTTCTTGGTGTGATCTTGGGTGATTCACTTCTCTGAGTCAGTTTCCTCTTTGATCAAATGAGGGATAATTGTCCCAGTGTCACCTACCTCACGAACCTAGTGGGAGGAAAAGTGATGCAGAAATGGGAGCTCTGGTTATGATAAAGGCACTCCAGGTCTATGGCAAAAAGATTGAGCACCCAAGGTTGGGGAAGCCACCTTTGAGCGTCCTAGAGGTGGCCAAGGGATGGCATGGGCACTGCCCACAAGGAATCTTGCTCTGTGAGTATTGACAGAGGAGACTTAGCTAAATGTCAGCTCCCATGTTTTCTAAACACTCGACTAGTTTTCTGAGCTAGAGGATCTTCAACTTTTGGATAATGCAAATTGCAGAATCTCAGATCTAACCCAAAATGGTACCTGAAGTATGCATTATCTAACATTACCAAACCCTAGGCCTCTACTTGAAGACCTCAGAGAGTGGGAGCCCCATTCATTTTTTGACAGCCTTTTGTGTCGAAAATTTTTTTCCTTATGTTAATCCGAAATCTGCCTCTACAACTTCCCTCAGTCCATCCTGATTCTGCCCTTTGGGCCAAGCAGTTCAAGTTTAACTGTAGAATTCATGATTTAGTGCTTTGACCATAACACATACCTACTATTTGCTGAAGGGACTGGATAGAGACTAGCTAATCAAATCTCTTAATTTCATGATGAAGAAACTGGAGGGCAGAGATTGATTCTTCTGTCATGTGACTTTCTTAGCTTTTCCTTCTAGTTATATGTTCTACAACTAATAGTTTACCTTTCTGAGCCTACATATAACTTTATTCATTGCATCAACCAACATTTCTCAAGTCTGGACTGTGAGCAGAGTTGCTGTGCTCAGGATGAGCCAATGGTGTTAAGAATCCTACACAGGGACATGCATTTTCCCCAAAAACATTTGAGAGAAGTAATATGACAGGCTGGGAAGGAAGCCTGAGTGTCCATGTTTGCCAGATGATTTCATAGCATGAAAAATCTATACCTGAGCTGATGAGCTGACACTCTCATGTGAATTGAACTAAATACATGGTTACAGTCGCCTTGCAAATGACCTAGAAAGGGGCCCTTCCCTTTCTCAGTTTACAGGTTGTATGGGAAGTTCCAATGCCCAGAAAGCCACCCTTTAAATGAATTGATAACTTTTTACAAATGTATCCCTGCTTTTGGCCAGGGAGGATTAAGGAAAGGTCCATCCTACAATACTGTGACATTCCAAGGCCTAGTCCTGTTCCCTGTGATCACTTTCTGTACTGGATGAGGTTCGACCATTTCCTGTTTTTGCCTTATCACTTCCTTGGATAAAGAAATCCTGATTATTTCTAGGAAAGTCATTAGTCTGTTTATTTCATGTCTGAGTCTGTGACTCATGTTTCCTTCAGGTGGTTACCACTAGGAGTGCTTCCATACCCCTTCCTTTCCTGAATCTGACCTAGTTTGGAACAGAAAAAGTTTGATTTGAAAAGGAGCTCCTATTTTGGAACCAATCCTGAATAGGTTCTGTTCAGAAAGTCCTGGAGATGCACTGGCTAGCTCATTCCAGGAGTAACTAAAAGAGATAGGCATTTAGGTGATGCACTGAAGAGTGAGGAAAATCTGAGGTCATGTTGCCTTACACATTTACTGGTTGTGAGACCCTGGACAAATGACTTCCTCTCACTTAGCCTGTTTCATTTTCTGTAAAATAGGCAAGATAACTGTCTTTGCCTCACATGACTGTCATGGAGATCAATGGAAAGCATTCTGCAAATCTTTAATTTCATTGCTATTATAATTTGAGGAATCTTTGCATTAATCATTGATACTTTAGTTTTACCAAAACACAAGATATAACTCATCTTGACTGACACATTTATAGAATGGTCTCTCTGGGCCAGCTTCCTTCTGAAAATGTGGATAATTTTTGCGATTACAAGCTCTATAAAATTGTCAGCCAACTTCACTGAACCACAAATGGGAACTATTCTTACCCTGAGGTTGTAGTACCTACAGTGGACACAAGATGGGGCTGGTAGCAGGGGACATGTCCATCACAGCCTTTAGGCCGATCTCCATTTTCCAAGTTGGGATCTGTATACTCCCAGATTTTATATTGCACACATGTCCAGCCCAAAAGTTTGTAAAATATTCCAGATCTCCAACAAGGTCAGAGGATTATCAGTGGTATAACTGTCCTGAGTACAACTTGTGAGCCTGTTTGCCCAGGATAGCCCACAGGAGCTCTTCTGACACTTGTTTCAAAAGTAGTTTACAAATAGAAGGTAGAATCATTCCTGGAAGAACCTCTATGCCACAGGTGCACCAGGCTTTCCAAACTGTGCCTCCTTCCTAGTAGGGTACCAGCTGAGTTTAAGCAGCTACAACTGCTTTCAGACCACTCACATATCCCTGAAAACTTTTCACTTATGAACACAACTCCATCTTAAGATCAACACTCATTGTATTCATGTGTTTAAATGTCAAGGGGTAATATTAAAATTAGGTAGACATGCAGCGATGATCCAAGGTGAACTAGAGAGTCTCATAACTAAATGTGGGGCTCAGGAAATGATGATTATCAGTAAATGTTTGATTTGCATATCTATTTCATATACCTATACATCTGGGGTCACAAAAATTTCTCAGGCAAAAAAGAGGTCACAAGTGGAAAAAGTTTAAGAAGCCCTGATCCAGAAGAGATGTAGATTGATCAAATATAGTCTTCAACATATTTCAAAGATAGATTAGCAAAGACCATCTGGAAAAAGATATGTCACAAACATAAGCTTTTATTAGTTTGCACCACCAAATCAGTGGAGAAGGGGAAAAGGCAAAGATGCAAAAGCCAGAAAAAGGGCAAGATGAGGTAGCAGCTGGTTGGCCTGTCAGACTTTAACAAATGTGAAAGCACATTTCAATAGGCCTCCCTCCCCTGGGATAAGGCTCTAAAACACTCATCTTGCAGGTAAGAATATCATCAATCAAAATTTCATGCCAGAAAGAGGTAACACTGACTAGTGAGCAGAAGCCCTGGAGAAAAACATCCTTTCTGCAAGCTAGTACAGGCATTGTCCAGCTTCCTGCTGCTAGATCCTTTGGCTGCATTAAGCCAGTATCACTTCAAGAGCATGGGATGTTCTGGCCTATTCCCTTCAAAGACCCTTTAGGTACATGGAAGAACTGAGAGCAGCTCAAGAAATGGGTGACTTTCAAGCCACAAGCTGGCTTTGATCCTTCACATCTTTTCTCTCTTCTGAGTTTTCTCAGACTAGGACAAAAGGTAATGGAGAAAATTCTGCATTTGCTGACCCTTCAGTCTAGCTGTTAAGAGTCCAATGTAGTCTGTTGTCAAGTTGAAGCCTTCCTCTAGGCCCACACCCCAGACACCTTGGTGAAGTTGATTACCCCAAGTGGGGAAGCTCTAAGCACAAGCCCAGGCTGAATAGGAGGCAAAACAGTTAAGTGGATCAGGAACATGCAGGGTTCCCTTGGAGGCTCAGGCTATCTGAGTCAGGGAAACCGTTCCATTCTAATCACTTCTCAGACCTAGGCTGGCCTCAGCCTGGGGCACATTATGCTTTGGAGGACCCCCAGATTCCAGCAAGACTGGAACTGGAAATTACTCAAGCCCCAATTAAGGGGTCACAGGACTTTCTCCCCCTTCAAAAATGAATTCCACTGGACAACTCACCACAAGCCCCCTTCCCCAAGCAGAAATGTTTTCTATCCAAAGCTCCAAATGTAGCATCCCACTGTGATAGTGCAGGCTGTGATTCTCAGCCTTATCAAAAAGGGTTTAAAGCTGGACGAGAAAAACAAGGCTGGGGGTTGTCCTTTCTACTACTTCCCTCCTGAATTCCTTCCAGGCAGGGGTTGCCCCAAAAGTCTCAGCTATTAAGGGACCACAATGGGGGGAGGCAGCTATCAAGGAGATGTCAGGTAGGCCATGCTTCCACTAAGGTTGGGACTCAGGGCTTTGGCCTTTCCCCAGGAAGGAAAGTCTCTCTAGAAAAGGAAAACAGAGAATTGAAGAAACTTTCCTCTGCTTTCCTTAAACCCTATACTATTCCCTAGACTGATCTCTCCCCCAAAATAAACCAACTGGTGTCAGTGGGGCCCTTGGCAGATAGGAATCCAACAAAGATAGACTGCTGGTGTAGAGGCAGCATGACAGCCAGACCCTCGAGGCCTTCTTTCTTCATTCACGATGGGTTTTGATTGATTCGTTTTCTGTTGTTTCCCTGAAAGAAATGAAAAGAGAAAATAAGACATTCCCATATAGATCATCTCTGTTGCTGAAGTCTGGCATTTTCTGCCAATATATACCGTCTCCTGCCTGTTCCCTACCCCAGTCAGTAGGGTAAAGTGGAAAGAGAATCAGAGGGCCAGAGTTCAAATTCTAGCTGGGTCTTGCTATCTAATATGACCTTGGACAAAATGTTTAACTTCCTTGGCTCAGTTGGCCTCACTGATCACAAGTTTCATTCCAGTTCCCTATGTATGCAATATGTGTGCAAAGCTCTGTAGTAAATGGTAGGGAAGGGCAACACAAAGATTTAATTAGATAATTTCTGCCCTCATGGAACATACAATCTAATAGTTTCTGTATTGATCTGAGAGATAGGATGCCATGAGTCAATTTGCTCAGCTCAGGCATAGAAACAGAAGGAATTAAAAGCACTTACTTTGATGTCAGAAGCCCATACTTCATAAAGTTAAACAAGGTTTTATGGAGACTTTTTTTTTATTTTTTAAAGAAGTGTTCCCTAGGTTTTGACCTGTGATGGCAGAAATCTAACCAGGAGAGAGAGTGCTCTGCCTGAAACTTAGAAAGTTCAGCCCTTTCCAGGTTGGAAGAGATCTTAGATGGTGGCTAGGGGTCAGTACTAGAAATAAAGAGGTGAGTCCAAATCCATTTCAGATCTGAAGAAGCTTCCTCTCATCTATTTTCCCCAGAAAAATGGAAACTCCTTGAGGGCAGGAGCCATTTGGTTTTTGTCTTTGCATCCTCAGTGTCCAGCATAGTGAGTTTTTAATTAATGCTCACTTAATTGAGTTTAACCTCTCTCTGAGCAGGCCTCCCCTGCTCTACATTTCCCACAAAGTCAGTTTTCAATCTCTGACAATCCCCAGAAATAGGGACCTGAGAAACTCAGTAAAAAAGCCCTTTCATTTATAGAGGACAGCTCTAACTGTAGGAATAAATTACCTCATACAGAGTCACACTGCCTGCTTCCATCTAAGGTGGACACAATTTAAAACTTTCAAACAGCTAAGAATATCAAGTCCAAACCATCTTCTTCATTTTATAGATGAACAATCAAGAGGCCTGTAAGGTGGAAAGGACTTACTTATTCAGTCACATAATTAATAGCAGACTCACTTCTGCTCAATTTAAAAATAATACTCATATTCTACTGCAGGTTCCATTAGATTAGATGATCTCTGAGATCCCCTTCTAGCCCTGATAACTTGTGATTCTAGTCCCTAAGGGGATTCCTATTTCAGAGCTAATATTCTATAACTGTATAAATAGCCTGTCAAGTTCAGTAGGAATTAGCATTCCACCATGCAAAATATGATATGGGACAGCAATAGTTAGCTAGAAGCAACAGAACTTAACCAAAAGGGAAATGGAATGCCTTGGGTGAAGAGTATGTTCGTCATCACAGAAATTCTTCAGTCAAGGATTGGATTAGATGTCCTAAGAGACACCTTCCAATTTTAAGACTGAACTACCAACCATGGATACTTATTCTATCCACTAAGGCAAAATGAAGGAATGGGGAGAAAGTATTTCCACTGGCCTCATTACATTTTAATTTCCAACCTAAATTCCAACATTATGCCAGTACAGATTCAGAAGTAAGAGACATTTCTGTGTTTTCTGCATTTAAAAGTTATTAAGCCTGAGTCTGGATAATTTTTTCCTAGTACAGATTCATTTGAAGACATCAGCATCTATCACTGGAACTTGGGCATCATAGGTACTGGCATCAAAAAATATTGCCAAGGAGAGTATGTTTACTCTAGACTTAATTCACTTTGGATTTATTCAGTGCCCAAATACCAACAGTTCTTGTTCATTAAAGGAGTAAAGTTATTTAAGGATGTGAGCAGAAATACCTGCTCTATGCAATCAGATTTGCTGGCTCTTTTCTTCAATTACTCTGGAGAATATTGTAAAAACTTGCATTCCTTTCATGAGAAAAATAGTATGAAATGCACAGGGTCTGGTTCCAAGATTGGCTGGTATATAGAGAACAGAGAAGGAACAGATAGACCAGGAGGCTCCAGGTTGCTAAGGGCCTTGAATGCCAAGCAAAAGAGCTTTTTTTTTTTTTGGTTTGTTATTTTTTTTCCTTTGAGATATGGGAGCCACCAAAGATTCATGAGATCATAGGTGACTTGGTAGAGACCTCCGGAGTCATCTGATCCAAACTCTTCATTATACAGGGTGAGGTCCAGGTGAACATGGTCAGGTTACAGGGTTATAGTCATCTCTATGGCATTAGGAAGACTGTCCCTAGGAAGAAGACAACTCACTATCTTTTGCTCAAAGCTAAATTGGTCCTGCTGAAACAAAGTAAAGAGAATAGTACTTTGTATTTGTGTGTTAAAACCATCATCCAAAGATAACGTCAAGTCCAATGGCCTGGAAATTTGTCCAAACTGGTTCTCTTGGAGGGCAATTGAGTCAATGTGAGCCAACTCAGAAAAGGCCAAAAGGCTCCCCCAGCTCCTCTAATCCAAATACACAAAACTTTTCAGGATCAGCTGGGACTTGTATCCACATCGTTGATATTCATGGTCTATAACCCAGCTACCTGGAGGGTGTTTTCAGAGTGGGATCATGCCTTTATCCATGTGGGGCAGGACCTCAGAAAGGATCACTGGGACAGATTTCTTATTTCCTCCTCTTGTCGTCTGCTGAGCACAACCTGAACACTCTTACTTTCCTTATCTTGGCCAGTTAATTTAAAAAAAAAAAAAAAAAAAAAAAAAAACCTGAAAATGAGTTAATGCTTTTAATCAGTTTTTCCCCAGGTGTGTACAATTCTTCATGACCCCATTTGAGGTTTTCTTGGCAGAGATACTGGAATGATTTGTCATTTCCTTCTCTAGCTCATTTTATAGATGAGGAAACTAAAGAAACAGGTTGAGTGGGTTGTCCAGGGTTTCATAGCAAGTATCTGAATCTTCCTGTCTCAAGGCCCAATGCTTTATCCACTGTACCACCTAACTGCAACAACCTAAAGTTTTACAAAAGCACTAAATTATTTTATTGGATACTCACTGTGAAATAGGTAGTGCATTATTATTCAAATTTTTGAGATGAGGACACTGTGACACAGAAGGTTAGGGTCACATCATTACTAAGTGGCTCTCTGAAATGCTAGTCTGGCAAAATAATTCCTAACTCCTTATTAGTTGATGCATATTTCTCTCTTTCTCAATCTCTCTCTCTTCACTCACTCTCATTATCCTGTCCTTTCTGGCTGTCTTCAATTTGGAGTGATCCTAACTTTCCAAATGTTTCTCTCATACACATTATTCTTCCACCGGCTATGTGTTCTTTTTAAAGAATTTTTTTTAAATTGTCATTTTTGTTTTTTTACATCACCATAGTTTCCTCCACTATCCCTCTTTCTCCCTCCAAAAGATCAATCCCATTTGACAAAAACACAAAGAGAAAAAAAAAAATCAGCATAATTGATCAATGCATCAAAAAAATCTGAAAATAAGTACAACGGCCAACATCTGAACCCTTCCCACTTCTGCAAGAGGGTGGAGGAGGAGTGCCCTGCTAGGTCCTCTGAAAAATTTTAAAAATTACTTATTGCACATTTTGGTGTATTTTCAGCATTTCTAAATTTAAACTCTGGAGGCAAGGATGGCATGCCATTTTACTGACCTTTGTATCTCTCCTACTGCTATATTACTACACATAGTAGGCACTTGATAAATGCTAAATGAATCAGTATTAGTTTTCCTCCTTTGTACCTTTTCTTAAGGAAAGAAAGCAACACACTCCCACCATCTACCCAAGTGTTCCCTCCTGTCAATGAAACCTGTTAATTTGGCATTCAAGGCCTTCCTCTATTTGGCACTAGCAAGTCTTAGTTGATCCACCCTCACCCCCATCCCCAACATGTACTCTGTGGGACTCAAGCCAGGCCATTGTGTTGAGGACATTTTGTGCTTTCTTCTTTTAGGTCTTTGTCCACATTATCTCCTACAAATGGAATACCTTCCCTTCTACTATTCAATTCCTGGGCATTCTTTAAAGCCTAACTTAAATGCCTTGTCTTCTAAGAAACCTTCCATGATTATTAGTGGTCTTCTCCCTGGCAGATTTTCCACAACATCTTGTTTATCTTTTTCTGACACAAAACTTCTTAAACTATGGGTCTCCACCCAAGTAGTTGAATATGGAGCTCAAAGAATTAGATTTTTATCAGTAAATGTTTGATTTTTATATCTATTTTATATACCTCTTTACCTAGGGGTTACCTAAAAATTTCTCAGGAAAAAAGGGGTTGAGAGTAGAAAAAGTTTAAGAAGCTCTATGCAAAATGGAAAGAACCCTGGCCAAGAGACATGGTCTGACTTCTTTCCTGGGCAAATCACTGTACTTATCTCTCAATTTTCTCATTTGTAAAATGTATGCAATAATACCTCATCCATATTACCTCACATGATTTTTATGAAGTACTATAAAATGTAAATCACTATTTAAGTTCATATGTATTTAAAATTTCATTCAAACAATAAAGGCTTATTTTATGCAAAGCACAATGAAAGGTGCTCAGCATATGGAGATGGAAAAGCACAGTTAATGCCTTCAAGGAGCACAAAAAAGTGGGAAGGGGATACAGAAGACATCTATTGTAACCCCACCCCACCGCTGCTCCCATTTTGCAGACTATCTTTCCTAATATACTGGAAATTTCATCAAGGTTCTTCCCCACATCCGAACATAGTGTTCTGTATACAGCAGATGTTAATAAACATCTGAAGAAATGAAATTTCACTATCTTCACAAAGCCTTTTCATATGGCTGCTTTCATTAGCCCTACCTGTTCTGGTCTTGGAAACTAGAACTTTTTCTATCAACTGAGCAGGGCAAATGGAAGAGAAAGGAAGGAGTGAGAGAGAAAACACATCAGGATGCTGGAAGGGGAAGGATTTGAGCTGAAGTTTAATATATGGGTAGGAGAAGCTAGCAGTTCTCCACAGAACAAAACTGGGATCACTGACAGGGTAGCTTAATTTGCTATTATCTTTGGGGGGAAAGGAAAAGTTATCTATGGAACCAATTTGTCAAAAGAATGTCATTGCGATCAATTCTGATGGACATGGCTCTCTTCAACAATGATATGTTTCAAACCACCTCCAATTGTTCACTGAAGAAAGCCATATACACCCAGAGAGAGGGATGCGAAATGTGGACCACAACATAACATTCTCATACTCCTTGATTGATGTTTGCTTACATTGTGTTTCCTTTATCTGATATATCGTTTGTGTAGATAAGATTTTTCTTGCACACCAATGATAAGTTTGGAAATATGTATACATATATTCGATTTGCCAATATTTTAACATAATTAACATGTAGTGGATATCCTGCCATCTAGGGGAGGGGTGGGGAGTTGGGGGGAAAATTTGTAACGGAAAGCTATGTAAGGGTTATTGTTGAAGAATTACCCACACATATGTTATGCAAATAAAATAAAAATGAAAAAAAAAAAAAAAAAAAAAAAAGAATGTCATTGATGGCTTTTTCTGTGAGATTCAGAGCTGTTGAACTCACCTACTACTCATTTGGACAGATCAAATAAGATCATTCTGCCTCTCCTAATGGCTAAACAAAAAAGGACACATAAGTATAATGAAACACCATTGTTTCATAAGGATTGGCAACTAGGAAGAATTCAGAGAAATTTGGAAAGATATGTCTAAACTGAGGCAGAGCCAAAAAAACCAATCACCAATGACCACCAACACTGTGTACTGAAAGTTGCAAGAACTCTGATCAACGCAATGGCCAGTTCTGGCTCCAGAGGACCAAGGCTGAAATATTCCTCCCATTTCTTGGCAGACAGGAAGCGGACACAGTTATGGAAGGTGGTTGTTAGATATGGTCAGTGTACACCTTTGTTTTGTTTACTCATACTTCCTTGTCACATGGTAGTGTTTTATTGAGGGAGGAGTACTGAAAAATGATAACAAGGTTAAAAATCAATAAAGTAATTAAAAAATAAAAATGAAGGCAAAAAGAGAGGATATTCTAGGCACAGAATATACTTGAATAAAAGCAAGGTGAGCTGAGAACACCTAGTATAGCTCAGTGTGGCTGGGGACTAACATGAAATAAAGCTGGAAAGATACAGAAGGTGGTGCCAGGCTACAGAATGTGAGCTACCCACTGAAGTCTTTATGATCAGATAACTAATATGACTTGATTGAAACATAAAAATACTGCTCTGAGGGAGGTATGAAGAATGGAATGAAGGGAAAATGAGAGGAAGAAGAGGTCACATAATAAAGAGATCCAATGAGGAGGAGATGAGACCTTAAACTGGAGTAGTAGAGAAGGAATAAAGAGATCCAAGAAAGAAAGAGTTGTGGAGTTGACCGGACTTTGTAACTGACTGCATATGAAAGGGGAGGGAAAAGAAGAGCTAACAGACCAAGGTTATGAGAAGGTAACATGGGAGACAGGAGGGAACAGCGTGAAACACAGAGCTGGCTAACATTTTTAGCTTGAACTATGTGCCTTTAGCAATTTCAATCTGGCAGTCTCTGGGCCTGTGACAACAAAGGAAGGCAGACTTGCTTGTTTTTATATCCTCCTTCTCAAGCCCTTCCCAATCACACCATCCAGAGCTTTTATGGGAACAGTGAATTTAAAGAGTTGGTGAACTGAATTCCAGTTCTGATTCTGCCATTGAATCACCCCATGCTACCTTGAATGATTTCCTCTTATCTCTAGGCATCAGTTTCCTTGTCTGTGAAATCAAAGGTATCAGACTAAGATGATACCATACGTATCTCCAGTGATGAGAGAGAAAATATGAGTGTATTAGCAGTATCATTCATATTTTCAGATAAGGAAACTAAGGTTCAGAGTGGAACTCTGAGTGTACACTCAAGCACAAAGCATGAAAAAAGGCCTGGGTTCAAATCCAGGTCTTTGCTGCTATCTGTGCAAGCTTAAGCAAACCCCCTTCTTGTCCATGAGGCTTCTTTCCTAAGAGGGAAAGAGAAGGTCATTTCAAAAAGTCTCTTCAAGTTCTAAATTCAGGATCCCAGCAGCTTTGCAGTCAGTTTTCCCAAGGCCAAATCCCATGCTCCACAGAGCTCTGCTTCCAGTTCTAATATGTTTTAAACCTGTGATCCCATCTGAGAAATCCTACAGACCTGAACTCTTGAGATTTAAGTGCTTTGTCAACAGTGAATAATATAAATTTAAGATGTTTAGGCTTAACCTGGGCAAGAGAGGATACAACTAAACTTGGACTGGGGCACTTACCATGAAGGAAACAAGGAAGAACCATCGGGCGTGGAGCCATTCTGGCCTCCCAGACCTATGGGAAGTTAACAGGATCAACATTCAGGTCCAGCCCGGAGGAATCCGGTGTGATCAGAGCCAAAGGGTGGGAGGGGAATCCAGGGAAATGCCATAGCAACACTAGTGGGGCTGTAGCCTGGCATACAGAGGGTGCTAAATAAATGTTGATTGTTTGAGAGATTTAGGCCTTGGATCCCTGGTCTCAGATATGTCAGAAGGACATTCAGGGCTGTCTGACTCATTAGAAGAGTAAGAAAAGTAGGGTACCCTTATCCGTTGCTGAGGGAGCATCTCCTAAGTGAGGGGGTGGTCTTTAGAGAAAACTAGCACTGCTGCCACTTGGTCCCAAGGCAGGAGAAAGTCCTAGCGAGGGTCTCCAACCACCCCCACCCTCCAAGATAGATGGGCTGTGGTGGTATAGGCCGGGGTGGACTCCGCAAATTCCTCACCCACCCACCCAGGAGTGGTGCAGGCCGGAGGGGGGGGGGGTGTCAATGGTACATTCAGGCAAACCGTGGGGCCGGAATCTGGGAGGAGCAGGGCTAGGAGGGGTGGCTCACCCGAGGACGGGCGGTGGTACAGACCGGTCACGGTGCTTCCGTACACCCCCCAGGCCAGCTGGATCCCCAGGAGGCTCAGCACCAGCCACAGGAGCAGCAACTTGAAGAGGGTCACACGCATGTCCTGCGCCTCCCACTCGCGCAGGAATTCACTGCCTAGTGTGCTCAGAGCGCCCAGGACGGCCATGGGCAGGGCTTGCCAGCCCAACTCGGACCCAGATTCAGTCGCCATGCTAATCCACTTAACGCTCACCCACCTTGCCCCGGGGGCGGTTACTGCAGCGGCTACAGCGCAGGCGCTGAGTTTTCTGGAGGGGACAGCTTGGACTAACAGGCTGCAAAAGCAGCCCCTATCATCCGAGCCCGAAAGGAAAAGCCATAACGCATGCGCAAAGAGGTGCCAGTTAAAGGTGGAGAATGGATGACACCAAAACACGCACGCGCATACAGCTGCTAACTACCCCCACAACCTACCTATACAGCGGGTGACTCGGGAGTACAAAATAGTAACCAGGTCTTTTATAGCCCTGTAACTCCCGTGA
Organism: Myrmecobius fasciatus; assembly: GCA_023553655.1. Classification (NCBI taxonomy): domain Eukaryota; kingdom Metazoa; phylum Chordata; class Mammalia; order Dasyuromorphia; family Myrmecobiidae; genus Myrmecobius; species Myrmecobius fasciatus. Next base: position 170,614 of record JAJPUD010001848.1, on the reverse strand, counting down.
TGCCCAGCGCGGCGCTCGTGATTGGTTAAACAGCGTCCTCTTCGGGAGGTTACGTGATTTGGAGCAATCGTTGCCTAGGGGCCGGGCTCTGAGAGCGTGGCCGCGGCTAGCCACGGCCCGAACTCGTCCTGGGCTCGGGAGCGCGCACGTCG
>JAJPUD010001848.1:71542-170062 GCA_023553655.1 Myrmecobius fasciatus | reverse complement strand
AGCCGCCACCGTCGCCGCCGCCGCCGCCGCCGCCCGCCCGCGCTCCTGCTGCCCGCCGGTTTCTTGTGTAGAAACTGCCTGAGTCCAAGAACGCGCGGCTCGCGGAGCAGCTTGCCCGGCGCGGAGGGACTCGAGAACCGCCTGAGGTAAGAGACCACCCGACGGCGGAGACGTCCCCTCCCGGGGTCTCCTTCCTTTCCTTCCTTTCCTCCCTTCCCCGGCCCCCCAAGTCCGGGGTGCCGGCGCCTCCCTGGGCCTTCCGTCCTGGGCACCTCCCGCCTGCTCGCTTCCCTCCCGCGTAGCTGCTCGGCTCCATTCCTGGTGTTTGGCAGCCTGCTGAGCCGGCAGCCCCCCCCCCCCCCCCGGGCGTCGGTCGGCGACTCGGGCCCCACCTGCTGCTTCTCTCCAACTCCTCCGCCTCGCCCCCGCCCCGGGGTGGGGGGTGGTGTGTCCCGGGGAGCCCGGGACCGCGCCCCGCCGTCGGTGCCCACGTTCCCTTCAGGCTCTCTTCTACTCAGTCCCCCGAATTCCGCACTCGGTCCTCAGCCGCCAAATGGGTGTGGGGCCGTCCGGGCTGCGGACTTAGTGGGAGCCGAGACGAGCCGTGCTCTCCCTTCCGCCCCCGCCCCAGGATTAGGGGACTAGCGGTGATTCGCGCCGGCCCTCGGCTGCCTGGCCGTGGCGAGAGCCACTCACTTGCCTACTTGGCTCCGTCCCCTTCCCCGTAGGCCACGGCCTGGTTCAAGCCTCTCCTCCTCCCTCCCTCTCTTCCCTCCCTTCCTTTCTCCCTTCCTCCCTTCCTTCCTCTTGGGGCACTTCCTCACACCGCCTCTTGGTTGTTTTCCTACCTGTTACACGGCTGGCCTCGACCGAAGCTCTTTTCGGCGCCACCCGGCCCAGCCCGGAACCGAACCAAAGGGACCCAGCCTCCGGCCTGATTCACGCAGAAAGAACTAGCCCGACTGGGGAAAGCGCTCTGGGGGGTCCTCGTGGGGAGGGGGGGAGTTTACTTAGGACTGGTTTAGTCCCACCCTCGCGGCTTTTTTTTTTTTTTAACTAGCTTCCTTAGACTGTCCTTAAAGTTGATCAGTCTTCCCTGAGCGTGGTCATCTTCAGAAACTTGCTTTCCTTCAGAACCCACTTGGTCTGCCGGATTTCTAGAGGGAGCAGATAAGAGGCTAGCTCCTGCAGATTGACTCCTTCATGAGCACCTTCTGGCGTGCGAGCTGCTGGGTCCGTGGGAGGGGGCACAGGGTGGGGGCAGGACTCGACTTCTGCCTTGGTGAAGCTTGGGTGTCTTCTCAGCTCTTGCGGTTTGCTGCAAACTTGATCTGTGTAGATTGGAGTTTGAAAATGGTTCCCTGAAATCCCACAATATTTTCCCTCGAGATAGTTTATGTAGGTTCATAATATAAAATGCTATCCATCTGTTAATTTTGGTTTTAAATACAGTAACCTGAGAACTGAAGGAAATTGCCACTTTTATTAGAAATCTTCCAGGTTTATTTGTTGCTTTTGTTTGTTTGTGCTTCCTTTTTTTCTGCTGTGGCTGTGATTACAAACATTTTATGTACTAATCTCATTATCTGTTAATCTTTTTAGGCCCTCCTTTGGATTGAAATTAGAGAACTAATCCTAAAAAATATCCATCATTGTAAAAATCGCTTTTATTACTAAATAGACCTTGTTGAATTAGAGTGGAGTTGATATTATCCTATTTTTAGCTGGGTTAAAAAGTTACCGGTTTTATTCTCAAAACTTTTGTACTCTAAAGGTACACTGTGCAAATAAAGTATTATAACTACTTGACTCTCTCTAATGTATAAGACCATACCTTCCTTTAAGGGAGAATTAAGAAAAGAAAAGGAGGAATTTCCCCTCAACCTACAACTTGTAATCTTGCACATAAATGCTGAATAAATGTTTGGCTAGAATGATGATACTAGAGTAGTCATTATTGAGGCTTTGATTAAGCCTTTTAGTACATTTTGCCTTTAATTATAATTTTTTTAAAAATCAACATTTTGTGTATATTTCTGGTGTGATTAGAACTTTTATTTTGAAGTTTATTGTTATATCCAAACTGAGACACTGCCTAGAACCTGATGTTTAGTATATGCATTTGGTAAACCTATATACATGTTCTTTCTTATCCAGAGATGGCTACATTTTGTAATTGAAGTAATAGACTTTTCAAGCACAGTGCCCAGCAAACACATAGTAGGAGCTTAACAAATGCTTGTTGATTGACGTTAAAATGTTATTGATAACTTGATAATTGGGTAATGAGCTATTTACATATCAGTTTTCCTCATAAAGTCCTTTTCTGAGGGTCATTACTTTAAAATGTATCCACCACCTTTTGTCCAGTGCCTTTTTTTTTTTTTTAGTAATATGGTCCTTTATTTAAAAAAAAAAATTAAGTTTACCTTGAATTAATCTTTTTATTTCTTTCTGTTCCCACATGTAGATTATGTGGAATGTTAGGGGAAGGGTAACAGGTTTGAATACAATAGTAATGGCCCATGTTTTCATATAATTTTGGGGTTTAAAGAGACAGTAAAAATAATCTAATCCAACTTTATTTCATGAAGAAATAGAAGCAGAGAAGGAATAAAAAGGAGGTAAGCAGTATTCCAGCTAAACTAGCTAGCTGTTGAACTCTGCATTCCATATCCAATCCCCCTGTCTCTTTTTTTTATGTATATACATATATTTATATAGTTATCTTGCTGTACCAAAAAAAAAAAAAAAAACCTGAGAAGGAAAACTATGTAAGCAAACACCAATAGAGAGTATGAAAACGCTATGTTGTGGTCCAGACTCAGATCCCACAAGCCTCTCCGTGGGTGTATATGGCTTTCTTCATCACTGAACAACTGGAATTGGTTTGAAACATCTCATTATTGAAGAGAACCATGTCCTTCAGAATTGATCGTATAGTCTTATTTTTGCTGTGTACAATGATCTCCTGGTTCTGCTGATTTCATTCAGCATCAGTTCATACAAGTCTCTCTGAAATCATCTTGTTGGTAGTTTCTTACAGAACAATAATATTCCATAATATTCATAGACCATAGTTTATTCAGCCATTCTCCAATTGATGGGCATCCACTCAGTTTCCAGTTTCTAGCCACTACAAAAAGGGCTGCCACAAACATTCGTGCATATGTGGGTCCCTTTACCTCCTTTAAGATCTCTTTGAGATATAAGTCCAATAGAAGCACTGCTGGGTCAAAGGGTATGCACAGTTTGATAACTTTTTGAACATAGTTCCAAATTGCTCTCCAGAATGGTTGGATCTGTTCACAGTTCCACCAACAATGTATCAGTGTGCCAGTTTTCCCACATTCCCTCCAACATTTGTCATTATCTTTTCCTGTCATCTTAGCCAACCTGACAGGTGTGTAGTGGTATCTCAGAGTTGTCTTAATTTGCATTTCTCTGATCAATAGTGATTTGGAACACCTTTTCATATGACTAGAAGTAGTTTTAATTTCTTCATCTAAAAATTGTCTGTTCATATCCTTTGACCATTTATCGATTGGAGAGTGGCTTGAATTCTTATAAATATGAGACAATTCTCTTTATATTTTAGAAATGAGGCCTTTATCAGAACCCTTAAATGTAAAGATGATTTCCCAATTTATTGCTTTATTTATCTGGTGTTCAATTAAGAGTTCCAATTCTTCTTTGGACACAAATTCCTTCCTTCACAGGTATGAGAGGTAAAACTATCTTATGTTCCTCTAATTTGCTTGTAATATCACTCTTTGTCTAAATCATGAACCCATTTACATCTTATCTTGGTATGTGGTGTTAGGTATGGGTCAAGCCCTAATTTTTTCCATACTAGTTTCCAATTTTCCCATCCCTGCCTCTTTTTTAAAGCAGGCTGTTCCTCATACATGAAATACCCTCCTACTTTCTATCTCTTAACTCTTAGCTTCCTTCAAGGCTAAATTCTGGTGCTTACCTATTTTTTTTTTTTAACTCCTGTGTATATAGTAGGAGTTTAATAGGTGTTTGTTGAATTGAATTGCTCATGGTTAACAAAATTATTAACAAAATTTGGATTAGAGCCCAGGTCTCTGATTTCCTAGACTAGTATTCTTTCTGGTATACTATATTAATGGTATATAATTTCTAAGAATCTGCATAATTCAGTTGCCAAATGGAAATCACAATTCTTAAGCTTCCAAAGAATTGTCAAAGCAATCTTTTCGCTCTGAATCTGGATGGCAGCATGAGAATAAGTGTAACAGTTTTCCATATCCAAAACCAGCAAGGGTCTGGACTCAGAACAGGCATTCTTAGAAGGTCTGGGCCATCGAGTTCAAGCTTATGGTCCCAATCCTGTATGTTTTAGGAAGACCAACTCAGTTATGTATCTGCTGTATGCCAAGAACAAGCAAGCTGATGGGGAGACACAATCTAAAGAATTAAACAATCCCTTCTCAGAGGGAGATATAAAATAAACGCAAGATATAATTGAGGGAGACGGCACTGGCAGTTATCAAAAGCCTTCAAAGTGGTTCTCGAGCTTCATCTTGAAGAGGCAAAGGCCAAAGTGAGTAAAGGAAAGTACCTTCCAAACATGACAGACACTACAATAGTCTTGGTGAGTAGGTGATCAGTGATCAACCGGAGATGGTAGAGTAGAAAGGGTCAGCTGTGAGAGATGCCTACATAAAATATCAAGACCTGGCAACTGATTGGGTATGTAGGGTAAGGAGGGAGAGCAAGAAGTGCTGAGGTTGCAGTCTTGGAAGAATGATGGTACCTTTGATAGAAATTGGAAGTTTAGAAGAAGATGGATTTGAGGGGGGAAGATGGTGATGTTTTGGATGTATTGCATTTGTGATGGCTCTGGAGCATTTGGTTTGATAGGGGACTAGAGCTTAGGGTAGAAATGGGGGCTAGGCACACAGCTAACATCAGAGGTGGAGTTTGAAATGCATTCCTCTGACTCCCACTGAATCATGCCTCTTTATTGTGAGCACAAGTATTAAAGAGTGCCACATTTGGTGTCAGAAGACCTGGGTGATATGATAGTCCTGGGTGTCCCATTTGCTATGTGTTCTTGAGCAACTCATCTAACCTTTGAGTCTGTTTCTTCATTAATAAACTGCAAAGTATGTCTACCACTTTAAGAGGTTTTCTATGAGAAAAGTACTAATCTGTTAAGTAGTACAAATCATCTTATCCTCGCTTTGTTGAAGTAACTGAGACTTAATAACATTAAGTGACTAGCTAGTAGATGATGACTCTTCAACCCCAATCTCTATAACTTGCTATGGAGTAAATAGAAGCTAACTGGAGTTTTTCAGGACTAAAGATAACTGCATTGGCTTAGACTCAAATCTCAGGTATTTATTTAGTAATAATCAGATGAACCTTATTCATATAGAGTGGTTGACCCTTTGGCTCTGAGCAGCTCTGGTTTTACAGCAGCAGTGGAAATAGCCGTGTGTTTATCAGCCTTAGGAGGTTAATGAACCCTTTCATTAAGAAGTCAGATTCTACTTCTCAAGAATCTCAATGCAATACTCTGTATACAAAAATTCTAATTCATCTTTTATATCATGAATCCCTTTAGCAGTCTGGTTTAAAAAAAAAAGCCTATGGACCTCTTTTCAAAATAATGATTTTAAATGTATAAGGTAAAAAATACATGATTAAAATCATACTGAAATAGTTATCAAAGGTTATTTTTAAAAGTTCATGAACCATAAGTTAAGAAGCCTTCTTAAGGCCAACTTGCACTCTACAACATCATACTCAGCAAGTGTTTGTCTAACTTTTGAAAGCCTCAATCCAAGAGGAACCCAAGGAGTCCACTTTTAAGTGACCTTAATTGTAATTGGGTTTTTATTACCTGTCTTAAGTTGTTTCTGAATAGAGGTTAATTTCGTTCTTGGCATTTGTATCTGTTTCCAGTGCCAAGAACAGAGAAGACCAGACATAATGAGTTCTTGTGTAGTTGATTATATTAAGTCTACATCTGAGTACTTATAACTTTCATCCTGACTCCTAAATCTAATGACTTCTTCATGACAATTCTTCACATCGTTGAAGATAGCTATCACAGGTCCATCCCTCTACCCAAAGTCTTCTCTAGGTTAAAAACATCCCTTCCTTTTTTGGGAATGTTTTTGAAGTCTTTGCTCTCAGGAAACTTTCTATGAAAATAAGATGCACAAAATTGGATGTAGTATTCCAGGTGTAGTCTAGCCAGGGTCAAAGTACCAATTGCTTATGAATATTACCTTTTTAAGTGCAATCTAAGATCATATTAGCTTTTTTGGCTACTATATTACACTCTTAATTTGTTGCATTTATCTGCTAAATATCCTAAATTTTTTTTGTTTTCCAACAAAACTGCAATTCCATCATTTTGTACTTGTGAAGATAAATTTTTAAACCCATGTGTTAAATTTTACCTGTATACCTATTAAATTTGACCCAGTTATTTGTGGGTTTTTGTCATGTATAAATTTGGTAAGTGCATTATTATCTAAAACATCAGTAAAATTACCAAATAGCTTGGGGCAAAAGACTGATTCTTCTGCTCAACTTCCAAGTTGGTGTGAATCCATTAAGTATTTATTTATCCTGGAGTAATATTTTTTTTTAAATTAAAGCTTTTTATTTCCAAAACACATGTATGGGTAATTCTTCAACATTGACCATTACAAAGCTTTGTTACAAATTTTCCTCCCCTAGATGGCAGGAAGTCCACTACATGTTAATTATGTTAAAATACTTGGCAAATCGAATATATGTATACATATTTCCACACTTATTGTTGTGCAAGAAAAATCATATCTATAAGAAAAAAATCAGAGAAAGGAAAAACAATGCAAGCAGACATCAATAGAGAGCATGAAAATTGTTGTGGTCCACATTTCATATCCCTCTCTCTGGGTATATATGGCTTTCTTCACTGAACAATTGGAGGTGGTTTGAAACATTTCATTGTTGAAGAGAGCCATGTCCATCAAAATTGATCATCATATAGTCTTGTTGCCATGTATAATGATCTCCTGGTTCTGCTCATTTCACTCAGCATCAGTTCATGTAAATCTCTCCAGGCCTCTCTGAAATCATGCTGCTGGTCATTTCTTATAGAACAATAATATTCCATAACTTATTCAGCCACTCTCCAATTGATTGGCATCCATTCAGTTTCTAGCCACTACAAAAAGGGTTGCCACATATGAAAAGGTTCTCCAAATCACTGTTGATCAGAGAAATGCAAATCAAGACAACCCTGAGGTACCACTTCACACCTGTCAGATTGGCTAAAATGACAGGAAAAGTTAATGATGAATGTTGGAGGGGTTGTGGGAGGGCTGGGACACTGATGCATTGTTGGTGGAGCTCTGAACGGATACAGCCATTCTGAAGAACAATTTGGAGCTATGCTCAAAAAGTTATCAAACTGTGCATACCCTTTGACCCAGCAGCATTTCTATTGGGCTTATATCCCAAAGAAATCATAAAGGAAGGAAAAGGCCCCACATGTGCAAGAATGTTTGTGGCAGCCCTTTTTGTAGTGGCTAGAAACTGGAAATTGAATAGATGCCCTTCATTTGGAGAATGGCTGAATAAATTATGGTATGTGAATATTATGGAATATTATTGTTCTGCAAGAAATGACCAGCAAGATGATTTCAGAGAGGCCTGGAGAGACTTACATGAACTGATGCTGAGTGAAATGAGCAGAACCAGGAGATCATTATACACGGCAACAACAGTACTATATGATGATTAATTCTGATGGACATGGCTCTCTTCAACAATGAAATGTTTCAAACCACCTCCAATTGTTCATTGAAGAAAGCCATATACACCCAGAGAGAGGGATGTGAAATGTGGACCACAACATAACATTCTCATACTCCTTGATTGATGTTTGCTTACATTGTGTTTCCTTTATCTGATATATCGTTTGTGTAGATAAGATTTTTCTTGCACAACAATGATAAGTTTGGAAATATGTATACATATATTCGATTTGCCAATATTTTAACACAATTAACATGTAGTGGATATCCTGCCATCTAGGGGAGGGGTGGGGAGTTGGGGGGAAAAATTTGTAACGGAAAGCTATGTAAGGGTTATTGTTGAAGAATTACCCACACATATGTTATGCAAATAAAATAAAATTAAAAAAAAAAAAAAAGGGTTGCCACAAACATTCTTTCACATGTTGGTCCCTTTCCTTCCTTTAAGATCTCTTTGGGATATAGGCCCAATAGAAACACTGCTGGGTCAAAGGGTATGCACAGTTTGATAACTTTTTGAGGATAGTTCCAAATTGCTCTCCAGAATGGTTGGGTCCATTCACAGTTCCACCAACAATGTATCAGTGTCCCAGTTTTCCCACATCCCCTCCAACAATCGTCATTATCTTTTCCTGTCATCTTAGCCAACCTGACAGGTACACACCTTTGATTTCTTTGATTTCTTTGATTTCTTTGATTAATAGTGATTTGGAGCACCTTTTCATATGGCTGGATATGGTTTTAATTTCATTATCTGAAAATTGTCTGTTTATATCCTCTGACCATCTATCGATTGGAGAGTGGCTTGAATTCTTATAAATATGAGACAATTCTCTTTATATTTTAGAAATGAGGCCTTTATCAGAACCCTTAAATGTAAAGATGATTTCCCAATTTATTGCTTCCCTCCTTAATATAATCAAAATTATCTATATGGTGTTCAATTAAGAGTTCCAGTTCTTCTTTGGACATAAATTTATTCCATTTCCACAGGTCTGAGAGGTAAACTATCCTATGTTCCTCTAATTTGCTTATAATATCATGGAGTTGTACTTTTCACCCAATTTCTAATTCATTTTTATCGTATTATCTAGCCCACATTCACCTATTTTGTCCACAAGCATAGCATAAAGGAATTTTTTTCCCCAAATGCTAGGGACATTAAGAGATTCTTTTTGTCTCCCAAATCTTCTCTTTCTTTTCCTCCCAATATAGGAGCCTTAGCAAAGACTAAATTTTCTTACTATACGTATCTTGTTTATTGCTTTTCTTGAACTACAAACATTTTTTTTTAATCAAATACTATGTGTAACATAATTTCCTCTGAAGCATCTTTCCTGATTATGAGTGGGTAAGAGGGTTTTTTGGTTTGGTTTGGTTTTTTTAAATTTCCTTTCAATATAATATAGCCACTTAATGTGGTCAAATTTTCCTTGTTATTTGAGGGTGACTATAAGTTATGCAGAGGATATATACAAGAGAATCCTTACCTACTTACTAAAGATAGGGTAGAAACATAACCTTGGAAGAGATTCCCTAAGATTTCTTATCAGTTTATAAGATCTTAGATTTAGTGCTGTGTGGAACTTTATAGAAGTCTTCTAGTCTACCTGCCTCATTTTACAAATAAAAAAATTGAGGCCCAGAGTAGTTAGGGTATATTGCCCACGGTTCCTCTGATAGTAGGTGGAAGAACCAGTATTATTCACACCAGAATCTTTTTAACTCTACATCAAAGCCAGCAACTTGATGAGTTGGATAAAATGCTATCTACCTACTTTAGTTTTATCACAGTAGTTCTTAGAATCATAAAATTACAGCTTCAGATCTAGAAGAGTCTCTAGAATCATGAATTTTTCTGGAAGGGACCTCAGTGATCATCAAATCTAACTCATTTGTTTTACAGTTGAGGAAATGGAGGCCCAGTGAGATTGTCTAGTTCAAGTTAGACAATCTATAGAAAGGAAAACTAGGGCTCAAATCAGATTAATGTTAATCTGCATTTGTAATTGAGGATGAATTTATATTTTAACTTTATAAATATTTATCTTGGATTTCACATTTTTGAGCTTAGTTATTTTTACTGTTCATTCAGACACTGATCAAGTATATGTTATATACAATGTATACTATTTTAGACCTGGAAGAGAGACTAATAAGATATATTCCTTCCCTTTACTGTGCTTATGATTTGCTATCACTAAGAATAAGTAAGCAACAGATAAACATTTACCACTTTTTAAAATCACCCCCATAGATTTTAAGTCCACTCAAGATTATTTTTTCCAGTTCTGTCTATATAAATAAACTATATTTACCATATTGCCTCAATCTACCCTTTTTACTTATATGTAGCTACATCTGTGTTCTTAAACTTCACCTACATGTTCGCAGTTTTTTACAATTTCTTAATTTTAGCCATCTTAGTTTTGATCTTAACTTTGTTATTCAAAACTAAATAAGCATGTTTATGTGTATCTCTCACAAGATTCACAAAAACTCTTGCTCTTCCATTCTGGACACATTCAGTATTAAGTGTTCTTGAGATAAGGAGGTATTTTTCTAAATAGCAATTAAGTTGACATTGATTCCTATTCAAAAATTTATGCATATTTATGTACTTATAATTATAGTAGGTTTTTTCCCCGTTTCTGTTTTTTCATGTGCTTCCCCATTGAAATGTAGAGCCACTCCTGATACTTTTAGTAGTTAATAAATTAAACATCATATTTTGAAACATACATGGTTAATTACAGCTAGTCTGCAATACAAATTGGGGTGTGAAAGTTAGTATGTTCTTTAGTGAATGGCCAAAATAATGAATCTATTTAAGCTTACTTAGGAGCTAGAATGATCTTTAAGTTGATTTGACTTATAGGAAGCAAGAAAGCAAAAACATGCTTATCAGTAAAATGTATTTTTTTTTTTTTTTGCTTTTTGCTGAGGCAATTGGGGTTAAGTGACTTGCCCAGGGTCACACAGCTAGGAAGTGTCTGAGACCGGATTTGAACTCAGGTCCTCCTGACTTTAGGGCTGGTGCTCTAACCACTGCGCCACCTAGCTGCCCCGCAAAATGTATTTTTTTAAAACTATAGCCAAAAATACAACAAATGATGTCCTTCTTTTGGACTTAGTGCACATGCTTCTTTTAGATTGTTCCAGACAAAAGTCTTAATGGTTGTGGTGTGTTGCCAATATTATTTTCTTTGTAGTTAAGTCACAGTGAGCTAAGTTTATTTCTTAGTCCAGAACTAGCAATTTCCTTAGAATGTCCCTGCAGCTCTCTGATGTTAGTAAAAAAAATTGGGTTTTAGAGGGAATGTTGCTTAGGAAATAACCCCATAAATTGTTTAGAAAATGATTACAAAGTTTGTAATGTTTATAATATTGTGTAGTTTACATAGTGTATGAAATAGGTTGTGTAAAGAATGTGTATGTATGTGTTGCAAATCTTAATATGTCTCTTGGAAATTAAATCTTGGACATCTGTCCCACGTTGACCATTGAATTACATTGCATACCTCTTGGGGCAGGCTTCTTTGGATTACTATTATTTGGGTTTCCACGTGCAAAATTAATAGATTTTAATTCTTAAATTTGTTTTACATTTCCATAGTGCCTTTCCTCTGAGAAGTTCAAGGTGCTTTACAGAACCTATCTGCTATACAGGTCGTATTTCTCACAGCATCCCTGTGAGGTAGGTACATGCATCAGAAATTTGCTGTTTGTTTCTTTTTCTCTACAGGGACAAGTAATAGAAGGTTCTTGGGAAAATGTAGGTACATCACTGAGATTGACATTCCTTTCTATATCAGTGTCAGCCAATGTTTTAAAATTTTTTATTGATATCTTTATTTTATTTCCAAATCCTCCCCTCCTCATCAGAGAGTGGGGGGAGATTGTTAATAAAAGCAAAATGAGCCACAATAACTGAGTTGGCAGTATATAGTTTCACAATGATAATTCCCCCAGCTTTCCAGAGAAAGAGGGAGGTTTATTTTCTCATCCTTTCTGGGGGGATGCCCACTTCCCTTTTGTGTTTGGGGAGGGTCCACACAAGGTCATAAATAACATTTGATTGCCTTTTTTTGTTCTTTTCACTGATATAGTTGAAGTTCAAATTTCACTTTCACTCTATTCATAATGCTGCTTAATTCTTTTTTTCTAATTCTCAGCATCCTCTTTTTCTTCACCTTTTCATGATATACTTTTCTCTAATTTCCTTGCTATATTCTACTTATAATTATAACTTCTTATATTTCTAAAGACTTCTTTATTTTTATTGAATTTTCTAAATGGCTTCATGAAATCTAATTCTGTGTTAGCCACTTTTGAGCTTTGCTTCCTCTTTTTTTCATTGTTTTGGTGTATATCAGTTTTGGTCTTCCTAAGTTTTTGCTCATGCTATGACTGGTACCTAAGCATGATTGGCTATGGAGGAGAATGTACCAAAAACAAACAGACCAGGAACAAAAAAGGAAAAGGGGAGTAAAGTATATCTTAAAGATGTTTGAATAGTGACTAATATTAAGGAGGAGGTACAGAGAATATACATTAATTAATACAATAATAATAATAAATTCATTGAGTCTTCAAGTATTCAGCAAGGTATTAATGGAACATGAGAATAAATTTCTGAGTTTAACTGAATAGAAATAAAACATCTTGGCCAGAACTTGTATCAGTGCCTGACTTAATACAACTTGCTTATTGCCTTTCATTGCGACTGAAGGAATTGTATAACTTAAGTGTTTTCCTATATAATCAGAAATGTTCTACTATGTAACTGTATGTATATATATATATATTAACTTCCCCATATAATAATCTTTGATGCTCTAGCATTTCTGACCTTTCTTGTATGTTGATTGTACTGTTCTAACTTGTTCTCCTGGCAGCACCTTTAAAAAAAATTTTTTTTTTTTCATTTTTTAAAAATGCCCTTCTATTAGGGGGAGTGATAGTGATCTTTTAGCAAATATATACTTATAGAATATCATGTACCCTGTAATTTGGTTAAGCATGGCATTGAAGTAATGGATTTAATCCTTATATGGGGCAATTAGCTTTACCATTTTAAAAAAAAAAAAAAAAAGGACAAAAACTGGGGCTGCAAAGTTTACTCTTAACTTTAAACTGTTGTTGTCACTTGTTTTCTAAAGTTTTATTGATGTCTTTTGTTTTTATATCATATTCATTTCTGAACGTCTCCTACCCCTGATCTAGGGAGCCTTCCTTTTATTTTATTTATTTAATTTTTTTAAATTTTTTTTTATTATTAAAACTTTTTATTTGCAAAACATATGTATGGGTAATTCTTCAACATTGACCATTACAAAGCTTTCTGTTACACATTTTTCCCCCCTACTCCCCACCCCTCCCCTAGAAGGCAGGAAATCCATTACATGTTAATTATGTTAAAATACTTGACAAATCGAATATATGTATACATATTTCCACAGTTATTGTTGTGCAAGAAAAATCTTATCTACCAAAAAAAAAATCTGAGAAAGGAAACACAATGCAAGCAAATATCAGTAGAGAGCATGGAAATGTTATGTTGTGGTCCACATTTCATATCCCTCTCTCTGGGTGTATATGGCTTTCTTCGGTGAACAATTGGAAGTGGTTTGAAACATTTCATTGTTGAAGAGATTGATCATCATATAGTATTGTTGTTGCTGTGTATAATGATCTCCTGGTTCTGCTCATTTCACTCAGCATCAGTTCATGGAAGTCTCTCCAGGCCTTTCTGAAATCATCCTGCTGGTCGTTTCTTATAGAACAATAATATTCCATAACATTCATATACCATAATTTGTTCAGCCATTCTCCAATTGATGGGCATCCATTCAGCTTCCAGTTTCTAGCCACTACAAAAAGGGCTGCCACAAACATTTTTGCACATATGGGGCCCTTTCCTTTCTTTAAGATTTCTTTGGGATATAAGCCCAATAGAAATATTGGAGCCTTCCTTTTAATCAAAAATGTTTGGTTTTTTTTTAATGTTTTTTCCCCCAGCAAAATCAACTACTATAATCACTATGTTTGATTGTATACATAAAATTCCATAACCAAAGGACCTTTTCATGAAAGGAGTGAGAAACATTTTTCAACTCTTCTCCTAGGCAGTGTTTTAACAAATTCATGCTGTTGCTAATGAGGGTGTGAGCTTGGCCTAACAACAGACCTAATATCACTGTTGAAATGAACTAAGAAAATGCATCTGTGTGTAGCAGATATGTTAGGTAAAAGTATTAGTGAAAGTAGTGTTTTGTGTATTCTTACTGTGGGCCAATTTGCTGTTCAAGGTTCTCAGAATGAAAACTCCTTTTAAGGAACTCCATGTTGTATTAAACATCACTAATGACTAGCATGAAGCCTCCATTTTGCTACATAGCTTATAGTGTATATCTTACTTGTGATGGTTAATAACATCTTCCTATATAAGGAACAATACGTATTTAAAACAAAACAAAACCTTCTTCCTTTCATTAATGATGGTCCTTTAGCTCCTTGTCTTTTTGTTACTGCCTTTTAAAAATTGAGTTTGCTTTCCCTTCCCCTCTCCCCCCCCCCTCCCCGAATTTGTTGGCTACTGTTAGTTTATTTATCTTTTCTTTTGAGATGTGACAGTTCAGTGAACAAGGCACTAGAATGAAATAGATGGTTTTGAGAGCAAGTTTTATTTCTGGCTTAGCCAATGATATGCCATGTGACCAATGACCAAGTTACTCAACCTACTTAAAAAAAAAAAAATTATCTGGGATGATATTACTTGTCTTTTCCCAAGCACTGAAGATATTCATATGACATTTTAATTCATATAACATTCATATAACATTTTAATTTAAAAATAATTTTTGAAAGCTTTTGTTTTTACCATCTAAATTCACACATATCCTCCTCCTACGAGAAGACAGGCACTTCTTTTTCTGATATTTTAAAGCAAAATATTCATGAATGTATAAATAAATGTAAAATTTGCTTTATGACTGGTGATTGACAGGTATATCCACTGTTGATAGCAAGCTTAAAATTCAGAATTTTTTTGTTGTTTATATGAAGGAATAGGAGAACTTGTTCTCTCTTCTTTCTCTCACTTATTATCTATTAGTAGGAAATCATTCTTTTTTGTCTCTTTAAAAAGTAAAAAAGATTGCTTATTAACTTTGAATTACATATTTTCTTTTATTTTACCACCTTTTGTGGTAGTGATCCTATCATATCTTTGAGGTTTACTGCTTCCCTGCGATTACCTCTAAACTTCAGTAAGTGAGAAGGCTGGGCAATAGGGAGGAGAACTTTCTTGTAGTAAAGTATGTTGAATTGAATCTGGTCAGGAAGATCTGGATTTTTGCCCAAATCCTAGCTGTGAGTGATTGTGGGCAAGTCATTTAAATTGTCTTCAGCTTCCTTATCTGGAAAATAAATTAAGGCATAAAGTAGCATCTACTTCACAAAGTTTTTGAGGATCAAATGAGAATTTAAAAGTATTTTGCAAACCATTAAACACTATAGAAATAGCTGCTACTGGTCCCTAACGTAATTACCGTCTCTTTTTCTCTTTTTGGTGGAGGGGGTGGGGAGTTGGGGGGGAGAAGAGGAAGGGACTACTGCTAATATTTTTTGAGGTTTGCAGGTATAAAGAGTGTAATTTTTTATAGATATCAGCTTTCTATATTTACTGTAGAAGAAGAATAGGGACTGGACTGTGACTTAATTGATATCTGGAATTCCCTCTATTAGTGCCTTCCTTGCTCTACAATTTGGTTTTAGAGAGTTGCCTAGAGCCCAGCTTCTTAAAACTATGGGTCTTGACCCAATGTGGGGTAGAAAAATTAAGATTTATTTTCAGTAAATGTCTGATTTGTATACCTCTATATCTGGGGTCATGTAAAAATTTCTCAGGCAAAAGGGAGTCAAAAGTAGAAAAGGTTTAAGAAGCCATGGCCGAAAGTACTGAGAACTTAATTGATTGTTCCAGGTTCACACAGCAATTATATGTCAGAGTTGTGATTTCAATCTGGGCCTTTCAATTACCTAGCATATACAAAGCACTACATAAAATATACAAATAAATAAGATGTTCTCCTTGCCTTCAGAGAGCTTAGACTTTGTGAGGGAGAAGATAGGTTAATTCAGTTACTGGCTATCTCCCTAAAAGGAAGTCTTTTCTTTCTTATTTTACTTTTGTAGAAGTGTTTTGTTTTCCCAAATACATGCAAAGATACTTTTCAGCATTCACTGTTGCAAAACCTTGTATTCCAAAATTTTCTCCATATCTTCCCCTCCCACTGCCTTCCCAAGACAGTGAGCAATTCAGTATAGATTATACATGTGCAGTTCTTTTAAACATATTTCCATATTTGTCATGCTGTGCAAGAAAAATCAGATCAAAAGTGGGGGGCAAAAAACCAAGCAAGCAACAACAACAAAAAAAGATGAAAATATTATGCTTTGTTCCACATTCAGTCAAGAAGATCTTTTTCAAAAGAAAAAATATATACAAAATATGTATACATATATTCAATTTGTCATATAATTTAACATAATTAACATGTATTAGACTTCTTGCCATCTAAGAGAAAGGGTGAGGGGAAGGAGGGAAAAATTTGTAACAAAAGGCTTTGCAAGGGTCAATGTTGAAAAATTACCCATGCATATGTTTTGCAAATAAAAAGTTTTAATTAAAATATATAGATAGATACTTTTTTAAAAGTCCTAACACAAATTTACTTGTCCAGAGTGATACACATAATAAGTAATTAATTTTGAGGCTGAATTTGAACTCTAGTCTTCCTGACTTCAGACTGAGTACTCTGTTCATGACAACATCCAGCTACCCAATCAGCTGCCTGTTTATCATTTCTTAGTTAAATTTTTCAGTGGGATATATGTGAGAAATTACTTCAGAGCAACTAAATTCAGTGTTTGATCCTTGGATTAAAATTGGGATAAAAATAGGCTATATTTAAGTCTTAATACTATTTTCACATCAATATAGTTATATAGGAGGTAAAAAATTTGGTGAGGTGACTGTCTAAAAAGTATTCACTTCCAAATGAGGAGAATAGAATTAAAGATGACTTTCTGGAAGAAATGGCTTTTGATCTAACCCTTGAAGGATGGGGATGGGATTAGGGAAGACCCAAGGAAGGCACTCTAGTGTTTGGAAATAATATGAATGATATCATTGATTGTAACTCCATCCGGTCATCTGTTGGCCTTCATGTGTCCTCTGAAGCTTTTGTAAAACTCCCCCAAATTTCCCATTTAATTTCTTATGCCTACCTATGATATATCAAAACCACGATAGGGGAAAGTCAAAAAGTGGAAGAGATAACTATATAGACAATTTATCCTGTTTTAATCATAATCTACTTGAAATCATTAATGTGTAGTTTCTCATCTCCATTCCCAGATTACTCTTAATTGAACTTCCTTTTGTATCACTTTGCTTTAAGGAAATGCAGAGACTAAAAATTAACATCTTTATTTTGCCAATCCTTGGCTCAAAAGGAGAGCCAGAAAAGGTTGGGCACAGCTGTAGGAAGGGGTAATTTGGGACTATGATAGTGTTATGCGTCCTTATGTTGGAAACAAGCTGCACAATTAGCTATCTATTCCTAGGGACATAGGAATGTAATCTATCTTCACAATCAGATATTCGGTGTTATTAAGTCATGGCCCTTCTGGCTTGATGCCATAGTTCCCTAGGGGCTCCATCCCCCACTTTGAAAACTTTTAGCTCCAAATATTGTGGTTTTTTAAATTGTCTTTGTCCTTTCCTTCCCTAGTCATCAGCTCTTTCTGCTGTTAGCATCACAGCTTCCTTTTTTTTTTTTTTTCCCCCTCTCCATCTCTTTCTCTCTTTTTTCCCTTAACTATTATGTTGTGGTCTAGGAAACCAGTTGATCAGGTTTCAGTATGGTCAGAAACTGACCCAAGAGTCAATTTTAGGTAAGGCTTTGAGGAGGTTTTTTTGTTTTGTTTTTAAATTTATGAAAGCTTTTTATTTGCAAAACATATGCAATGGGTAATTTTTCAACATTGACCCTTGCAAAGCTTTCTGTTCCAAATTTTTCTCTCCTTCACCCTCCCCCTCCCCTAGATGGCAGATAGTACTATGTGACAAATCGAATATATGTATACATATTTATACAGTTATCTTGCTGTACAAGAAAAATCGGATCTACAAGAAAAAAAACCTGAGAAGGAAAACAAAATGCAAACATCAACAAAAGCATGTAAATACTATGTTGTGGTCCACACTCAGATCCCACAGGCCTCTCCCTGGGTGTATATGGCTTTCTTCATCACTAAACAATTGGAACTGGTTTGAAACATCTCATTGTTGAAGAGAGCCATGTCCATCAGAATTAATCATCATATAATCTTGTTGCTGTGTATAAGGACCTCCTGGTTCTGCTCATTTCACTTAGCGTCAGTTCATGCAAGTCTCTCCAGGCCTCTCTGAAATCATCCTGCTGATCGTTTCTTATAGAATAATAATATTCCATTGCATTCATATACCATAGTTTATTCAGCCATTCTCCAGTTGATGGACATCCACTCACTTTCCAGTTTCTAGCCATTACAAAAAGGGCTGCCACAAACATTTTTCCACATGTGGGTCCCTTTCCTTCCTTTAAGATCTCTTTGGGATATAGGCCCAAGAGAAACACTGCTGGGTCAAAGGGTATGCACAGTTTGATAACTTTTTGAACATAGTTCCAAATTGCTCTCCAGTGAGGAGTTTTTCTAAGAGTAAAATAGAAAAGATTTACAGCATAGACTTTGACATCCCTTTTTGGCTGCTCAGATAACTTTTTTGCTTGTTTCTAGTTTTAGGAAATGTTTCAAAGAATTGAGATTGCTGTTAAAAACTCACTTTTTAAGGTCTGTGAGACAAATGGGAGAGTTAGAAAAAGTCAGGTTTTCTTTGGTAGCAGTCATTTTCTTGTCTACTTTTAGAAACAGTTAATCTTGGTATAGAGCAGTTCTACTGGGACACTGACTTAAAAAAAATAGAATGTATGTCAAAAGAAGTGAAGCTAAAACCAGGAAGAAATTTTTATTAAATAAAAGCAAATGAAAGTTATTATGTATTTTGTGTCTAGAGCACTGTTAAACACTAAATGAGCTAGGGTACTTAAGCTTTGGTTACCATCAGAGAACTTCTAAATACTAGGAGCATGAGATATTAATAAAAACATCTATAATATGTAACATTAAAGCAGACATGTCACCTGCTACTCACAAAACTGGATCCAGATCTAAATTAATTGGGAAATGTTTAACAAAAAACATGAGAATACAATGGTGATATTAATTTCTAAGTCATGTGGTCAAGTATGTGGCTACAAGTAGATTCTATTTGAATTTGATTCTCCTGCATTAAAGAAAACTGCCCATTATAAGGCTTGTAGTGCATTTTATTATTTTGACAAGGACTACTTATAGAGCAAGTATTGTGAGTTTAGTGCTTAAGAACAAGTTCTGTCCAGGTTGGTTTTCAGTCTTTCAAATGTCATGTGAAATTTTTAATTTAAAAATCCAGCAGAAAACTTGCTCAGCAGACCTATGTGTCATACAGATACTATCCTCATTTCCTGAAACAATCAAAAAGCAAACTCAACAATTTCTAATAGATAATTACAAATTACTTAATGATGTCTATACAAACAAATAATCAGAATTTTAGAAGCTTTCTTAAAATGATCTTTAAGCATTCTAAAGCTAGTTGACAAAAAATACTTCTTGATAAACACTTGGTGTTGTCTATGCTATGCTTACAAAAAAAATTATTTCTTGGAAAGTAAAGTGTACATCTTCGTTATATTTAATATAAATTTTAACATTACAATTATGCATAATGACTGACTTTATTTGATGTCTGCCATGCTTGGCATATAATAAGTGCTTAATAAATGCTCTATTTAAATCAGCATATAGCTTGGTAGGTTGGTAAACTGCATTATTAAATTAGCACCTTTCACTTTTCTACCAGTTTTGATGTTTTGCTTTTTGAGAAAACAAAACTCTTTTTTTCCTGTCTGATTAAAAATTTGGAACGTGCATTATCCTTTGTATGTAGCCTTTATTACACCCAAGTGGTTGTTTAATTGTTTCAGTTATATCTAATTCCTCATGACCCCTTTCAGTTTTCTTGACAAAACCACTGGAGTAGTTTGTCATTTTTTCTCCAGCTCATTTTTACAGATGAGGAATTGAGGCAGTTAAGTGAATTGCCCAGAGTCATACAGATAGTGTCAGAAGCCAAATTTGAACTCGGGTACCCAGTGCCTTATCCAAAAGGAGTAATAGATATAGCACCAATGATAATTCTGTCTTCATTCAGAATAGTGATCTGCAATGTATATGTTAAGGAATCAATTAAGAATGGCAATTTTTCTTTCATATTTAATTAGATTCCTACCTGAAAAATCACCTTATTCAATCAATTCAATGTTATTTTTTTTACCTTTCTTATTTCAAACTATATGATAGAAAACTGAATTATGTTATTACCCTCTTGGGGGAATTTTAAGATACTACTAATTTTCAAGGACTATCCATGTCTTTATTTTCTAAGTAGAAACTATCCTATCTTCGTGAAAATTTGTATCATTTTTGTTTGATTCTAGAAAAGAATAAATTTTCCACTTTGATTAGAGGAAGTTGAATCTAAGGAACTTAAGTACATATTATAAAATTCATTATAATCTTTGAACAGTTTCACCAAAAAAAAATTCTATTCTGAGTGAAGCAAGGAAAACATTTGTTGTACATAGTAACAGAAACATTGTAAGATCATCAACTGTAACAGATTCAGCTCTTAGCTTGAGAAGTTAAGACAATTCCAAGACTCATGCTGGAAAATGCTACCCGCATCTAGAGGAAAAAAAGAGTGGAGACTGAATGCAGATCAAAGCATAGTTTTCATTTTTTTTTTGTTTTATGTTTTGGGAAAAAAAGTAAAATACTACTAAGTGAGGGGGAAATAAAATGAAAAGTTCTTTTGACTGGATTTTCTTGTGATCTTAAAACATTCTGAATTCTGTAATTAGACACTTTTAAAAGCTCTATTGTAAATTAAAGTGTCTTAAACAGTTATCCTTTGATGTCTTGATTGAAGGATTCTTACAACCTAGTAAAGGAAATAACTTGCAAAGGCCCTTTGAACAAGTAACTAGGCAAATAGGAAAGAAGTAATAGTAACTATTAGTAATTTCCTGACAAGTTAGTGCTTAATGGTCATCATTGATATGTTTGGTTAATTTATACTATTTATATACCTAAATTTCAAAAGGACTGGATTTTCCTAAGTATGTAACAAATTCAATACTCCCTCTTCCCCCAAAATAGCACTTTTACTTTATATATATTTGTTCAACTAGTAACCATTTGTGTAAGAGACAGTCTTTTTTTTTTTTTTTTAATTAAAGCTTTTTATTTGTATAACATATGTATGGGTAGTTCCCCAACACTGATCTTTATCAAGCTTTCCATTACAAATTTTACCCCCAGTCCCCTCCCCCTCCCCTAGATGGCAGGAAGTCCACTACATGTTAATAATGTTGAAATGCTTGAAGTTATGCAAGAAAAATCCTATCTACAAGAAAAAAAAAGAATCAGAGAAAGGCAACATAATGCAAGCAAATGTCAATAGAGATCATGAAAATGTTACGTTTTGGTCCATATTTCATTTCCCTCGTAAGAGACAGTCTTAAGTTACCCAATTAGAATCTAGCCCTTTTCTTTTTTTCCCCTCTTTTGATCATCTACCTTTCAATATCGGGAAGTTTGCTTTGCTTATAACTATTCCCTTTCTGGTGTTAGTCTCCCTGTTAACCATCTCATTGTCCCATCCTCTTTTTTTTTTTTCTTGTTGAATTTGAGGTTTTTCTATAGTAAATTGTGTGTATGTATTCAAGCCTCTTGTCTTTCATATAAGTATGAGATTCATTTGATTGCCCATTTCTTCTATCATTTCCTCCATGTTTGTATACCCTTCTTCATATGTATCCCCTTTTTTGCAGAAATAGCAAATTCCACCTGCTTCCCTTTCCTTTTTCCAATCCTCTTAACAGAACCAATCCACCTCTACAGCTTATTTTTTATTCATCTTCCTTAATACCTTTTGAATAATAATGACATTAAAGGAAAAACATTAACAACTGTACCCTAAGGATCTTTGGATTTTCCATATTGTTGACAGCTGAAACTTTCCTCTCCTCTTTTGGAATGTGAGCTCTTCCAGAGCAGAGACTGTCAGCTCCTCCAGAGCAGAGACTGTCTATTTAATGTGTAGCCCCAGTGCTTTGCCTGTAGTAAGAAATTAATATGTTCGTTTCAGGATCTAAAGATCCTTCATTCCTCCTATGACTCCAAAGGAATTATGATGAAGTGTGTTACCCCAAGAGAAAGATCCATGGCACAGGAAGAGACATAAGTTTTTAGACATGGCTACTGGATGGATTTGTTTCTTCTTTTTTGGTAAGGGGGATGCGTTTATAATATGAACTATCAGGTCTTGTATAATCCTAATAATGGTTCCTTAGAACTTGAACTCTTTTTGGTTGCTTGCAATTTTTTTTTCTTTAAAAGTAGAAACTTTGCATTTTGCCTATGAAAACTTGGAACTTTTCCCTTCAGACTTCTTTCCCAGAGGCAATCAGAAAGAATAAAAATTCTTCCTATCTTCACTTTATTTTCTGGTTCTCATCTGAAAAATTTCCATTTGTGAAAATACTTGTTTAATCTTTTTTAAAAAATTCAAAACATTCAGAGAGCATGATTTTTGCATTCTCTCTTCTTAATCTGTTTTCCAGGTCACTTGTTTTTAATAGCTGATAATTTATATTCAGTATTTTCAGTTTTTTTATGTAGTTTTAACATTTTTAAAAATATAGTCATAAGTTTCTGTTTGGGCTATTCTAATTTTCAGAATTAGTTAACTTGGATGAGGCTGGCCACTTTTCCTCCTAAATTACTCATTCTCTTTCCAGTTCTTTCTCTCTCAGGCCTCATTTCTTCATAATTTTCTAAGTATTCACAATGAAAACCCTGGTAGAAACTCTTTTTTCCCCCCCTTTAATTTCCTTCTTGCACAATTCTTAGGGAATTTCTCTTCCAAGTTGGAATTTGGGGTATCTTTAAGTCTTTTGATTTTTTTTTTAATGATTTGTATCTTCTTGGATTTATTCATGTCTTAAGTCTTAATTTCTGTATTGGGGTTTTGTTTCTGGCTAAGTTCTGTCTCCTGCTGGCTGGCCTTTGGTAGTCCTGGATTTCTTTGCTGTCCTCCCTCTCCTGCTGCTATGTCTGTCCTGTATTTTTGAAGTTTAGATCCCTGTATCTTTAAGGTTTCAAAGACGTCTTCTTTGGACAGGCACTTTAAAATGAAGGATGTTGTGAGAACCATGCACACTCTGGCCTCTTTCCTTCCAAGATCCATTCTGTAGGTTTCTGATCATCCTGGGACTTTTGCAAGGGAACTTTTTGTTCTCCAGACAACGAACTTTAAAGCCTACATGTGTTTGGTGTACTGCAAAATACTGACTTGCTTGAGCATGGGTCCTGACTTTTCTGATGGATCTTCTTTTACTGCTTGTGGACTTCTGGCTGATTATATGTGTGTCTTTGGCACAGTTCTGAAGTGTGGGAGAAGGTATTCATTGTAGTTGCCCCTTAGATTTCTTGATTTTTCAGTCAAGTGGTATTTTTAAGTTTTTGCTAGAATAGAAGTATGGGAGGTAGGCTGCTTGGTTCCTTTCAGCAGCCATCTTAGTCTGGGGTCCCCTAAAGAGGACAGCATTGAGCACAAATTAAAATATAAATGCTTCTTTGTAAAGTCCTTTTCCTTTTCTAGTTGAAATTGGGGCCTCATTAAAGCAAATGATCTTTTTCATATTTCTTGATAAATATTTGGTGGAATATAACCAAAGACACTTCTGTCTTCAAAGATCTTATCTGATATTGAAAAGGTAGAAGAATATGTATATTTCTTCTACTGCTTACTACCCCCTTAGGAGTAGCTAAAGTGATGGATGTTTGACAAGGCATACCTGAAAAAGAGATTATTATTTGGAGAAGATGAAATTGAAACTAAATTCTGAAGGAAGAAAATTAAAATGGAGGCCATTGTATACTTTTGTTAACATGAGTTCAGTTTTCTGCTGTTCCTACCATTGACACAACTTAAATTTACAGCTTAATATGAAATTATTTGATACAGACTAGTTTTGTAATTCAGAGAAGAGGAAATTATTTGAAAGGCAGCAGTTGTCAAGAAAAGCTTCCTTTTAACTTTGAAAAGGATTTAGATGGTGCAGAGAGAGAGTATTCCTAGGGAATGTACTTTAGTGAAAACAGAAATAGAAGTGAATGTAGAGTAATAGGGGGAGAAAGAGTACAACAGTTTAACTAAAACAGAAGTGTGATGAGAGAAGAATAGAAAAGACATTTGTTAGGATAAAGTGGAAGGTAATTAGAAATGATCTCAAAAACTGGTCAGTTTAGCAAAAAACATGATCAAAGAATTGTATGAGGATGAGCAAATAATATGGTGGTAGTATGCAAGATGGATTTGTAGGGAGAAGTGGAGTCGGAATGGTTTGTAGCACTTGGTAGTAGAATACTTTTAGCTTTCAAACATTGTTATGGTGCATTATTTGTCCCTCATGACACCTGCAAAAGTTTCTAGGAACTTAACAAAATTGTTGGGATGATTTTATGCTCTTAATATTTAATATAAGTGACTGGATTATAATTAGATTCAGGTTAAAAGCTAAATATTTAGTTCTGCCATTAATGGAGAATTTAAGAGCCCATATATTTCAAGTGCTTAGTTAAAACAAAACAAAACAGAAATAATTTGATTTTATGAAAGGCTTTCCCTGCAAGTATATCCTTGGTGTACTTATCTCTTCTGAGCTTTATTTTTAATTGATGCCTTTTGCTTCAACATTATATTTATGAATATATCTTTTACCTTTTATTCATTAAAGTGTAGTTTTGTAGCATAGACTAAAAAAGGAAGAAGTTGAAATTGAACAGAACCACTCAAGCAATGCATTGACCTTATCTAATAGTAATAGGCAGAGTTCAGCACCCATAGCAATCTCCACCACTACCTATGCAATGAAGCAAGAAAAATTTACATTTTCTTTAATGTTCTTAAGGGACCAAGTTTGGTTATATCATCATTTAGCTTCATTGTATTCTTTCTATTTACATTGTTTTCTTGGTTCTTCTTACTTTCACTTTGCTTTAGTTCATGTGTGTCTTTCTTTGAATAGCTCATATTTGTTGTGGTGCAACAACATATCCATTGAATTTATGTTGCAGTTTTGCTTAGCAATTTCCAGGTGGCTACACATCTTTGTTTCCAATCCTTTGCCACCACAAAAATGTGGCTTTGAGTATTTTACTACATGGGGAATCTTTCTATCTTTGACTTAGTTAATAGATAACTAGTAGAGGGGTCTTTTGAGTCAAAGGATATAGATACATTAGTCATTTTCTTAACATAGTTCTAAATTGCTTTATCAAATAGACCAATGCACAGCCCTCCTATTATTGTTAATATGCCTTTCTTCTTACAAACTATCCAAACTTACTCTTTCCATCTTTCATCTTAATTGCCAGTTTAGTGGATGTGAAATGAAACTGAATTGCTTTGATTTCCATTTCTCCTAATACTGAGTTGTAGAAATCTTTCAGATAGTGTTAATTTGCATTTCTTCTTTTGAGGACTATTTTTCCATATCCTTTGACCATATCTAATGGGAAATGTTCCCTTGGTATAGAAAAAAAAATCAACAACCCAAAACATTATCAAGAATTTGTTTTTCTCTTCCCTATTCCCCATTGAAAAATTGATGTGATGTAAGCATAATCAAGGAAAACAAATTTTTTCAATGTCTGCTTACATCTTAAGAAATGTCAGAGAGTTCACAGGGAACAGCATTGGGAGAACCTTTAGACCAATGGTGTCAAACTCAAATAGAATTTGATGCACTTAAACCCGACCTTCAGATCCCCAGGGGACACATATTGATTGAGAACATTTTATAGATAGATAGATAGTATTTTTATCTATTTTGTTAAGTATTTTTCAATTACACTTTAATCCATTTCAACTGAACTTCGGAATGTTGACACCTCTACTTTAGGGGCTTACACATCAGTGATGGGAGAAAATTTTAGTCTGTAACAACTTAGAAAATAGAAAAATTTTTGTTCCCTGCCTAGATTCTGTTCCTAGACATTCCTGAGAAAGGGATATGGTGGATGAATAACTTGATTTGTGCCCCCACCTTCCTCAGACACTTCTAGAGTAACTGGACACCTTGAAGGAGATTACAATTATTCCTTATGGAGTATACAATTAAAAAACAATCTTCATGCAGTTCATTGTAGTTTTGCATTCTGATAGTGTTTTGCATTACAGTCAACATATGGCTCAGCTTTGATTTTTACTCTTGAACAATTTGCCTAAACGTCCCAGGGCCATTTCTTCTGAAAATGAGGGAGATTGCATTAATAGCCCTAAAGAATTAATGCTGTGCTCTCCATTGAGGTTTGCTTGCATTGTGTTTCCTTTCTCTGATTTTCTTTTTTTTTCTTGTAGATAGGATTTTTCTGTCACAACTTCTCAAGTATTTCAACATTATTAACATGTAGTGGACTTCCTGCCATCTAGGGGAGGGGAGGGGACTGGGGGGTAAAATTTGTAATGGAAAGCTTTGTAAAGATCAATGCTGTGGAACTACCCATACATATGTTATACAAATTAAAAGCTTTAATTAAAAAAAAAAAAAGAATGCTGATAAAGTCCAACTTAATTCTTGCCTTGGAAAAATGATACAACATTTGGTAGGTCATCTAATTCTGTGTCCTTTAAGCATTTTGTAAAACAGTTAGATAGTTTTCTCTAATTTTTTATTTCTTAAAAAGATAAAGCAAATTTCTCATTCCTTCTGTATATACTTAGTTTGACTGAGGAAGTATGGTAGAATGGTCTAGGAATTATTTAAATTTAGAAGGTAAGGAGTTAAGTTTGATTTGAATTTAGCATATCTGAAAGCAAGATTCTAATGCTTTTATACTTAATAATTTTATTTTTTCCTGAAACTGCGACAAGGACAATGCTGAATGACCAAATGCTGAATTAGAGGACCCTTTTAAGGAAAGGCTACTTCACAGTAGCTCTTTTTTGCACTACTTCTTAAATGCAAAAACATTTTACAAATACATAAGAGTAGCAAACATAGAGCTGAATTTGTTTTGTCCTTAGTTATGAGAGAGAGTAAGAGAGCCAAAGAGAGGGGGAGAAAGGGGAGTTGGGGAAAGAAGAAAATAAGTATAGTGATCATGGTACTGTGGTGCTGAAATGAGTATTTCACAATGTGCTTCCCTTAATGCACTTAACATCATTGGTCCATTTTGATTTTTGCAAGTCAGTTTTAAGGGAGAATGACTTGACATCCTCAGGTAACCCTATGCTTTTTAAGACTATGCCAGTAGAGTACAAGCTCAGGCATATCCTCCTACCAAGATAGAAAAGTTTTCTTTTCATATAGTGCTAGCAACATTCTTTATTTTAATTTCTGGCTAAGGATTAGCCTCGATTTCACTGAAGGTCAACACGAGATTTGATCCAAAAAAAAAAAAAAAACCAAAAAACTGGTTTTTTTAATTTGCTAGGTAAAGCAACTCACAAAGACAAAAATAGTAAGGTGAATAAGCATTTCACTATTTTTTCAGTGAAGGGCTTACCCAAACTAGAGAAATGAAATATTATTGAAATGTTGAAGCAAAATGTGTCTTACCTAAAATGACAAGCTGTATCTTGCCTTTTGATTTCTTCCTATGCTTTTAAGTCCAGTTCAAATCAAACTCTTTATTGAAGACTTCTCTGATTCTTTCCAGTTGCTAACAAACTTAGCCTTTTAGAATTTCTGTTAAGCAGCTCTACTGTAACAAGTCCTGCTGTTAAGTTTGTTTTTATGCCTCTATTAGGCTGTAAGGTCCATGAGGGTAGGGAGCTAGTTTATCTAACCATTGGATCTCCTCTAACACCTAACAGTATGTTTTCATTCTGACACTAGTTTTTACCTTACATTTAATATATTATTGCAAACTTTCCAAATGCCCAGGCTTGATCATGTTACCTTGCTTTCAAAAATAAAATACAACACAACCTGTCAGCTCCTTAATTTCTTTGGTCATAGGATTTAAGGCCTTCTACAATATTTATAGCCTTATTTTCCAATCTTATTCTAACATTATCCATAATACAATTAATAATTAGCTACCAGCCATATAATGCTTACTATATTCTGGGCACTGTCATAAGTACTTTATAGATATATCATTTGATCCTCACAACAGCCTTGTAAGGTAGGTGCAATTATTATCCTCATTTTACTTTTGAGGAAACTTGAGGCAGTTTAAGTGACTTTTACCCAAGGTCACATAGCTAATAAGTGTCTGAGGTCAGATTTGAACTTAGGTCTTCCAGATTCCAGATCCATCACTGTATCCTTGATGTTTTCTTCTTTCCACCTCATTGGCCTCATCCAGGAGGTTAAGCAATCCATCACACTTTATTTGAAATCTTCTCACCTTAACATTTACTTCTTCCATGAAGCCATTTCTTATTTTTCTGTCAGCTGGAAGTATTCTCTCCTTTGCCTTTGCCATATTTTATCTTTCTTCATTTTTATTTTGTATACATGTGCTACATACACTCCTAAGTTGTGATTTCTTTGGGAGTAGAGTCTTATCTTTTTGTTTTTCAGGGCCTGCCAGATTCTAATCTATATCAACTCTAAAATGTACCAAATACCATTGTTATTTTAAAGTTAATATCAACAATATGTGAAATTTGTAAAATAGAAAGTAAAATCTTATATTAAACTCTTAACATTTTAACACTGAATATCAACCAAATGAGTAAACTAACTTTATTTTTAAGTCTATCTGAACTTCAGCTACTCTAATGCTCCACTCTCTAGCTCTGTAAATTTCTAAACCAAAGTTATTCTCTTTCTTAGACACTACTTCCCCCTTTTTGTTCACTCCCTAATTAGATGGCATAAGATGGCTTGGGAGGTTGGGACCTGACTAGTAAATCTGTGTTGCTTAAGTTAAAAATCCAACCAAAATATTGCAGCATTATAAGAAAGTTAATAGTGCAGGTTGCAATTCAGTGATGCAAGGGTATATGTTGAGCACATTACATGAGTCAGACAGTACAAGGGCTGAATTTATTTGGATATGTATAGCTTATTTATTAAAGTCAAGTCAACAAGTATTTTTTTATATACCAGGCACTGTGCTAAGATCTGAGAATGCAAAGAAAAGCAAAAAACATCCCTATTTACTCTCAGGAGCTTATAGTCTAATGAAAGCAAATAACTATGTACAAACAAGATCTCTCTTATAGGATAAATCGGAGATAATCTAAGAAGAAAGGCACTAAGGTTGAAGAGGACCCCTAGAAAGGCTTCTTGCAGAAAGTAGAACTTAATTTGGAGCTTGAAGACAACCAGAAAAACTAGGAGACAGAAAATGAGGAGAGAGAGTTCCAGGCATGGCAAACAGCCAGTGAAAATGTTCAGAGCTGAGAGATAAAATATTTTATTCAAGGATCAACAAGAAGGCCATAAGTAGGGTATAGCTATTTTAATTTATTTCTTTTTTTAACTGAGAAATAATTACATGTTTACATTTTATAAAGATATTCTATGTATTGCTTTTTTATATCTGTAGCTTTTAGCACTGGGTTTGACCATCTATGTGCTGCACTATTAATACTTGAAAGAGGTAAAAAGGCCTAGAGAGAAATCTCTACTTCTCTGGATCTAAACGTAGAGAATTTGGAGGAGAACATGAACAAGAATTCCATCTAGTTTTAAAGGCATGTATTGCCTTGCAGTCTGTCAATACTACACCTGCTTTTGCTGATTTTTTTTATATGACTTTGTTCAGATATTTCTATATATTCCTTGTTAATGTTTAAAATTTTATAGAATCATAGTATTTCATGTAATATTTGATGGGGGGAGGGGAAGGGGAGAGAAGATCTGGATCTGTTTCATAGGGAGCTCCCAGTGAGAGAATTGTCTCTGTCAATGCAAATCAGCAAGTCTTTTGGACATCATTACAATTTGAGAAAGTGGTTTGCCTCTATATAACTGATATAGGTATACTTGAACCTAGTAACTCTGAGGCTGGTTCCCAATTGTGTATACTGCTTCTCTCCATTAATTTATTCAGTCATTCTCCAATTATTGGACATATCAATTTCTAGATTTTTATTATTAAAAATAAATCACAAATGAATATTTTTGTACAGATAGATTATTATCCAAATATATCACCAAAAAAAATTATTCCAAGCAATGAATGACTCATTGGATCAGAAGATTAAATTTGTTTGCTTGTATTTTAAACTCAGTGTTTAAAGTCATTAAAAAAAAATCATGAGATAGAAGTTTTTTGAATCTATGGTGTGAAAAGTAAGTATACTGAATTTGGGATGTGTGAGCATTCTAGAATAGGAAGATTCTCAAAACAGACTGATCATTTGTTAGTGTGTAAGGTCTGTTTTGTTTTTGTTGTTGTTTTTTTAATAGTTGGGTTGTCCTTACTGTTTGTAAAATCTTTTTTTTTTTTTTTTAGCTGTTTATAAAATCATCTTCTCTCTGTATTTTTTGGACCCTGGCTTATAATTTAAAAATAAAAGCACTCTTGTTTCTTCTGTTTTGGCTCCAGGCTGGAAATATTAATAAGTACTTGTTGCCATTTATGCTTATTTTTGCATCTAATTTCTCTTGGAAGGCTCTTGATCCTATTGCACCTTATTTTTTAATATTTCTCAAAAATATTTAGAAAAACATAACTTTTATAAGATATCCTTAATGGATAGAGAAAAATCCTGTCTTGAGGCTATTGAGATTTAGTAGAATAATTAAAGACTGTTTTTCTTCACATTTAGACTTAGTAGTCCTGTTCAGAGCAGATCTGCAGAACTGCTTTTCAATTGACCAAGTGTTTAAGAAATAATTCATCTAATCCTAGTTTAGACTCAAAATTATTTAATTATTTCTGGTTGGGGGGGGCTTCCTAAGGCAGTTTGTTACTGTTTTTTTAATTCTGGTATCAGAGGAGAACAGGGCAGCATTAATCTTATGGATATATTTTAATATGGCTGCATAATATGGCTCATAATATTTTTTGTCTTTGGAAGTCTGAAGCCAATAAACCAATTCTAAAAATGTTCTTAAATTTATAAAATACATAAATTTATTTTTTAAAAAATTAAAATGCAATTATAAAAAATTTTCCAAAAAGTTCAGAAACCCGAGGTTAAAGATATCTATTGTAGATTATCCAAATTAGCTAAAAATGTTTTAATTAAGCATACAAATAAATAGTATGCCCTAAATATTTAGTGTTGTCTTGGAGGCTAAGAGACCATTGTTGGTTAGAGAAGAGCTAGAACAGTTATTGCTTAGCCCCCCCATGGAAGAAGAAATATTAATACCTATTTCATACTCGTATTAGATTGCCTTATTTCTATCCTGTCTTTCCAATTAGATGTTAAGCACTTTGAAAAAAAAAAAGTGACTATGTTTTCCCTATGGTGCATAATTTAGAGCCTTGCAATAGTAATAGCACACATGTACACAGTTGCTTATTTGTCTTCATCATTAGAAAATGAGCTCCTTGAGGCCAGGATCATGTTTTTGTTTTTGTTTTATCTGAATCATGTAGTACTTAACTGGCACATAGGGTTAAATAGATTTTTGTTGACTTTCCAAAGAACTTTACATTTTATCTAATTTACAAATGGGCACTCAGTCATATGTGATTAACTGAATATTTTCCTTCTCCTTTACTTCATTTAAAAAATAGCAATGGTAACAAAAAGCAAGGCAGAGTGACTGGCATACCCAAGGATTCTAGAGAAATATTACAAGAAAAATCGAGTTACTAAAGTGTTTTTTTTTTAATTAAAGCTTTTTATTTACAAAAACATATGTATGGGTAATTCTTCAACACTGACCCTTACAAAGCTTTCTGTTATGAATTTTTCCCCCCTACTCCCCACCTGTCCCCTAGATGGCAGGACATCTACTACATGTTAATTATGTTAAAATACTTGACAAATCGAATATTTGTATGCATATTTCCACACTTATCTTGCTGTGCAAGAAAAATTGTGTCTACAAGAAAAAAAAATCTGAGAAAGGAAACACGGCGCAAGCAAACATCAATAGAGAGCATGAAAATGTTATGTTGTGGTCCACATTTCATATCCCTCTCTCTGGGTGAATATGGCTATCCTCACTGAATAATTGGAACTGGTTTGAAACATTTCATTGTTGAAGAGAACCATATCTATCAGAATTGATCATCATATAGTATTGTTGTTGCTGTGTATAATGATCTCCTGGTTCTGCTCATTTCACTCAGCATCAGTTCATGGAAGTCTCTCCAGGCCTTTCTGAAATCATCCTGCTGGTCATTTCTTATAGAACAATAATATTCCATAATACTCATATACCATAATTTATTCAGCTATTCTCCAATTGATGGACATCCATTCAGCTTCCAGTTTCTAGCCACTACAGAAAGAGCTGCCACAAACATTCTTGCACATGTGGGTCCCTTTCCTTCCTTTAAGATCTCTTTGGAATATAAGCCCAATAGAGAGTTACTAAAATGTTTTGACACATCTAAGAACCAAGACAGGAAATGTAAATCTTCACTGTGAAGTTTGTAGTTAAACAAAGTGGCTGAAGGAGGTTATATTTGGAGCTGAATGATTGTGGGAAAACAGGGTATGGGGAGTGTTAAGGGGTTGTCATATTAGCACCCTGTACTGAGAGAGCTCATTGACCCATTTGAATTTAACCACTTTTGAATAAAGTTTAGTTTCAAATGAGATGGGAGCTATCATCCAGGTTAACTTGGTGACTATGGTTGTAAAATAAAGCCACACCTCCCCTCTGCCCAGGGTGTGTTACTAAGTACAATACGAAGGAAAACTTGTTTAGTCTGATTGGAGGCAGCCACTCTGAGTCTGGTCAAAGAAAGCATCCATTTCTTCTTAAATTTAGTTCCTGCCTTTAAAAAAAAAAGTTGTAGTTCCCTACAGAATACATTCTTCTGTCATTTAAATAATTTTAGCAGGTATTCCATCACTTATTATTACACAAAAAACATTTTATTATTTTCTTAGTTTTGTTTACTCTATAGTATTAGTTATTTCAACTTTGATGGCCTGAAGTAATCTTGGTTTGGTAAATAAACTCTTAACCTGTTCCCTTGATTCAACTCCCAAATATGAATCAGGGCAACTAGTATCTGTTGAACAAAGCTTCCCAGTCTTTTTTAAGTATGGTTGGTTATTATAATTAACATAATTGTAGAACAGGAAACCAAAGTATAAAGTTTAAAGTATTCTTTGGGTTCTAGTTTGTTGTACTAGTAAAGTTCTGGGTTGTTGTTGGGTTTTGGGGGGGGGATTCTTTTTGTGTTCTTTGATATATCTATCTAATGCTTAGAACCAAAGCCATCCAGTGGAAACAGTCATTTAGAGGAATAGAGACCCAAAGAAATTATTTCCTGGGACAATTGCCATTACCTTTCAAAGAACAGGTGGCAACTGCCTGCTCTTTTACACAGTCTTCCCCTCCTGAGTGAATTTTGAAGGTATTTTGAACAGTTCCAGAAAACTAAAGTAAATAAGATGCTAATGGTGATGTTTTAGAACTAAACTTTTAGAATTTTCTCTTTATAATTTGAATTTGAGGGGTTTTTTTTAGTCCTATGAATGCTTGGTCAGATATGGTTTTGCTTATAAGATCCTTGACACTTTTTAGTATTCGCTTTTTTAAAGTATTTAAAATTTCCAAAAAAAAAAAAAAAGGTTAAAACTTAAATATTTTACAGATTAGAAAAATAATGAAGATTGTCATCAAAGAAGATCAATTGTTTTCTGCTTTTAGTTGTCCTGGTTTTTATTGTTGTTGATTGCTGTTGTTATGGTGTTGGTTTTGTTTGTTTATAATTGAGAAGCAGCATGGTATGGTGCAAAGCTTAAACTATGGATTGTGATCCCATATGGGATTGTGTAACTGAATGTAGAAGTCGTGAAATTATGATTTATTATCAGTAAATGTTTGATTTCTATACCTATTTTATATATCTATATGCCTGGGATCATTTAAAAATTTTTGGCAAAAAGAAATTATAAGTAGAAGTTTTAGGTAGCCCTAGTATAGTGGAAAGTGTGCCGGAATGAGGCAGAAAAGGTCTGATTTCAAATCTAGTCTCTCAGTACTCATTTAATCTTACTGTGCCTTAATTGTCTGGTTTGTAATGTGAGGATAATAATATTTGTAATACCTATATCATAAAGAAATTTCTAGGATCCAACTGAGTAGGAGGAAAGGTATATCAGAAGTTGTCTCTTAAAAGGGAGCAGAAGGGAATAAGCTAGATAGCCAGTCAGGTCCTTTATTCCTCAGTAGTTGTCTATCATACTTCCCAGAGAAGCTAGTCTTCTCTTTCAGTAGAAGCCTTTCAAAAGTGAAGTTCATCTTCTCCCTTGTTTATCTTACATCATCTCCCATTCTCTTCCTTTCTTCCCCAATCTCGAAAATGAGGGACTCCTTACCCTTACTGTCATTTCCTCTTCTCTCTTGTAGATTGCACTGTCATCTCCCCATCCCTTTTCTCTCTCTTTCCTCCCTATCCATTGATTTTTTTTCCCCACTGCCTTCATACAAGCCAAGCCTTGCAAAACCTTTACTCAAGCTGTCATCCTATATAACTCTTCCCCTTTTTCATTAAACTTGAAAAACTGTCTATATGCTTTCTCCTCCACAATAAACCCACTGATTCTTAGATTATTTCTTCTAGACCTATATTCCAAGCAACTTGTTTTTTATATCATACATGACATTTTCTTTTCTTTTTCTTTTTTTTTTTTTTCAATCTTTTGGTTTTGTTCTAATATTTTTTTTTACTGTCTTATGCAGTCACTAATTTGTTTGGTCTCTTCTGTAGTTTTCAGGAAGTCCTTGGGTAAAGTTTATGACTTTCTTATACAAAACTATTCATTTTTTGTTCATGGGGCATTTGTGGAAAATCCATTTTTCCTTTGAGTCACTACTTTTAGGTGTCCTCTTTTGCAATTCTGGTGTGCAAGAAGTCCCTTAGAATTTTTCATTGGACTTCTCTCTTTGAATTTCAAAGTATTACTGGAGAGGATGTCAAATTGGAATGTCTGCCTCTTTTGATCCTATCAGGAAGTATTATTTTTAAACAACACCTCCCCCAAATTTGTTATTAGTAGCAGATTGGTCTCTTTCTGATCTAATAACTATTTTTTCTGGCCCCATACATTCTCATTAATTGAAAACAGAAACTTCCCAAAGAGTATGACTAATTAAGGTGTATTTAGAATTTTAAGATTTTTGTTGCTTGTTTATTATATCATAAGGAAATGTTCTCATTTCTATCAGAAGGCCAGGGAGGCAAAATCTCTTAACATTCTAACTGAGCAAAGAACTACAATAAAATCAAGTAAGACCAATGTGGCAATTAGAAACAATCCCAGAAAATGAGGAAATTAATTTGTAACAGCTGAGAATTTTCAAATCACTCATAATTTTAGTTCAATTAATACATAAAGGAGAAATGGCCATATCTCTGAGAGAATGCCTGATTTGGAATTTAGTCTACATATAAGACACATGTGAAAGTGTGCCATCTCAAAAATCCCCTTGTCATGTGTTTCATGTTGGGGGCAAAGTCACATGGTTAAATATAGGAGAGAGGTCTCTCCGAGTAGCAGTACTAGCTATATCTAAGGAGAGATAAGGGATGTCTTTTAATGTTCAATAGAGTCCATAGCAGTGAAACCCAT
Source organism: Myrmecobius fasciatus (assembly GCA_023553655.1). NCBI lineage: Eukaryota > Metazoa > Chordata > Mammalia > Dasyuromorphia > Myrmecobiidae > Myrmecobius > Myrmecobius fasciatus. The sequence continues at coordinate 134,314 of JAJPUD010001848.1, read as the reverse complement.
GTCTAACATGGATTTGTTTTGTTTTGTTTTTAACACCTTGTGTCATTGTATATGTCCCAAAACATCTTAGATAATGACTGTTTTAATTTTTGTGTGTGTGTGTGTGTGTGTCTGGTATCTGAATCCCAAGGAAAGCCTTTTTTTCTTCTTCACTTCTGCAGTTAGAATGAACTAAAAGGGGGAGGGTGAGAATACTGCAAATCTTGATAGTGATTCCTTTTTAGAAGATTATTTCTGATTTGTATCCAAATGAAGACAACGCTTTCCTGATTTGGAAATTCCTTAATTGAGTTCTAATCATAATGCTTTTCAAAAACAAATTATTTCATTAAATTTTATTTCCAGTCCAACATCTAAGTGCTTTTATGCCAATTTGGGCTACTAGCTGTTCCTCAGTGTGGTTTGTGTCTACTGTCAAAAGGCTTTTTGATCTAGGCCTGTTACTTTATGTAAGTTATTATTAATCAGGTGGAGTTCAGAGTTTCCATGACATATTGGACAAATAGAATTGCCCTATTTCATTGACTTCCCAGTATAGGCTAACATGGGTGGAGTTGACTTGGAGGCCTCCTTAAGCAGTGAGTAATGTTCTGACTTAAGTTCTGCCTTGTCTAAACAGATTTCACAAGTTATATTTATAACTACCTCATTTGCAAATACACTTAGCTTTGTACGCTATCCAAAACATTTTATATTCTCTCTCTCTCTCTCTCTCTCTCTCTCTCTCCCTCCCTCCCTCCCTCCCTCCCTCTAGTTTGTACTTGTCTTAGGTAAATTGAGGCAACTAAGTTGTATATGCAATGTAAAAATATCTCTATAGTTACCTATTTGCTAACTTTTAATTGCAAAGAACTAAATAACTTAATAACTTTTATATTTGCTTGTTGTGAGCGAAGAATGTGATGCTTTCTATCACAAATTCAGTCTTCCATTTCATTTAGCCTTACTTATGTGTGATCTAAATTTTTTTTATTTCAAGTCATAAAAATGTCACAGCAAACCTTTTTGTATTTCATAAGACCCACTTTTAACAGGTATCAACCTCAATTTCTTCATCTGTCAAATAAAGGGGTTTGATCTTCAAAGCCCCTTCCAGCTCTATGATAGTACTCTAAGCTTACTGTTAAGTATGGGTGCTGTACCAATGAATTAATAAGGTTCCTAAGAAGGGCATGGGCATCCCTTGAAAAGGAAAGTGGTTGGATATGGAAGCTGGGGGGAGAGGAAAGAGTTGTTAAAAACTATGAGCTATGTTATCAGGATTCATCTAGCTAGCTGAATCTCTCTCTTTTTTTCCTTCTTAATGAGTCTGGCCTTATAAGAAAAAAAGTAAAAAGAAAAGACAAAACAAATCCATACATCAATTGCATTTGGCAGGGTAAAACAAAACAACAAGTATTTATTAAGCACCTATTATATTCCATGCACTGTATTAAGTTTTAAAGATTTTTTTTAAAAAAGGCAAAAAACAATTCTTGTTCTCTGATGGGTGTAAAATCATACCTGAAGATATTAGCTATTCCCAAATTGATGGACATTCACTTTGTTTTTGTTTCTTTCCTATCCCAAAAAATTTCATTTTGAGTTTTTTGGTACATGTAGAATCTCCTTTCTGTCTTTGCCCTCCATGGGGGAAAGTATGTGCCTATTAATGGAATCTCTTTCAAAAAGCATAAAATGCTTATAACTAGAAGACTCTGTTATTTTAGGTCAGAGACTTTCTATATTCATCTCTTAATATTTATCCACAGTGAATTTTGAGGGGGGAAAATTAATTTTAAAAGTTAATTGATACATACACAGGCAATTTGTGGTTCTAAAAAATTATGGCAAATGTTTATGGACTTCTGAGACTGCCTGGCATTAACTATATTATATATAAGCCAAAAGAATAATTTGAAAGAATAATCTTGCATTAAAAGTGCTTTCTTAAATAGTCATTTACCATTATAGGATTGGTTTGGTGTTAAGAATTATTGCAAGCATAATAATCAGAGCTAGAAATAAATATATGGTTAATTTTCCAGTCCCCTACAACCTATCCATGAAATCAAGTAATTGTAAGCAGTATTAATTCCTTTGAGACTTAAGTGTGTGGCCCAAAGCTGTAGTAGTCAGTATTTGACAGGTGAAAGAACAGATTCACTTTAAATGTTTGAGATCCTATTTGACTTACATTCACTAAAACAAAACATATTTGGCTAATTTAAATCAAACTATCCTTTGGTTAGAATGTTCCAATGATATCTAACCCATACCTTCTTTTTTTAATTAATTAATTAATCAATTAATTAATTAATTTTTGGCCTTTGCAAAAACTTTTTTTTCCCCCAAGCTTTTCCCCTCCTTCCCCCCACCCCCACCCCTAAATGACAGGTAATCTAATACATGCTAAATAGGATAAATTATATGACAAATACAATACATGTATACATATCTATACAGTTATCTTACTGCACAAGAAACATCAGATCTAGAAAGAGAAGAAGAAAAAAACAACCTAAGAAGGAAAACAAAATGCATGGAAATATTCACAGAAAGCGTTAAAATGCTGTGTTGTGGTTCACACTCAGTTCCCACAGGCCTCTCTCTGGATGTATATGACTATCTCCATTGATGAACAACTGGTTTGAATCACATCATTGTTGAAGAAAACCATGTCCATCAGAATTGATCATTGTATAGTCTTGTTGCTGTGTATAATGTTCTCCTGGTTCTTCTGATTTCACTGAGCATCAGTTCATGCAAGTCTCTCCAGGCCTCTCTGAAATCCTCCTGCTGGTCGTTTCTTACAGAACAATAATATTCCATAACATTCATATACCATAATTTATTCAGCCATTCTCCAATTGATGGGCATCCTTTCAATTTCCAGTTTCTTGCCACTACAAAAAGGGCTGCCACAAACATTTTTGCACAGGTGGGTCCCTTTCCCTCCTTTAAAATCTCTTTGGGATATAGGCCCAGTAGAAACACTGCTGGGTCAAATTAACCCATACCTTCTCAAAAGCATTTTCTTCCCACTGGTTTGTCATTTTTCCCCTGGCAATTATATGACATTTTGGCCTTTACTTGATCCTTTTTCTTTTGAACATACATGCTACTATAATGTTGCCAATGAGGTATATGCACTTCTTTTAGCCAAAGCAGTTATCAGTCAAATATTAAACATCAGGTGCTTCTGCCATTAATGTGGGATTGTCCAAAGTATATTCTTATATGATGGGACATTTTAATATAAAATGTACCTCTGAGGTATATTTTTTTTATTAAAGATTTTTATTTGCAAAACATATGTATGGGTAATTCTTCAACATTCTTCTTTGACCCTTACAAAGCTTTCTGTTATTAATTTTTCCCCCCTAGTCCCCACCTCTCCCCTAGATGGCAGGACATCTACTATATGTTAATTATGTTAAGATACTTGACATATTGAATATATGTATGCATATTTCCACACTTATCTTGCTGTGCAAGAAAAATCGTGTCCACAAGAAAAAAAAAATCTGAGAAAGGAAACAATGCAAGCAAACATCAATAGAGAGCATGAAAATGTTATGTTGTGGTCCACATTTTATATCCCTCTCTCTGGATGTATATGGCTTTCTTCACTGAACAATTGGAACTTGTTTGAAGCATTTCATTGTTGGAGAGAACCATGTCCATCAGAATTGATCATCATATAGTCTTCTTGTTGCCTTGCATAATGATCTCCTGGTTCTGCTTATTTCGCTCAGCATCGTTCATGCAAGTCTCTCCAGGCCTCTCTGAAATCATCCTGCTGGTTGTTTCTTACAGAACAATAATATTCCATAATATTCATATACCATAATTTATTCAGCCATTCTCCAGCTGATGGACGTCCATTCAGTTTCCAGTTTTTAGCCACTACAAAAAGGGCTGCCACAAACATTTTTGCACATGTGGGTCCCTTTCCTTCCCTTAAGATCTCTTTGGCATATAAGCCCAATAGAAACACTGCTTCGTCAAAGGGTGTGCACAGTTTGATAACTTTAGGGGCATAGTTCCAAACTATTCTCCAGAATGGTTGGTTCCGTTCACACTTCTACCAACAGTGTATTAGTGTCCCAGTTTTCCCACATCCCTCTGAGGTATTTTTTCATAAAATGTAATTATTATTTTTTTTTTTGTTTTTTGTTTGTTTGTTTGTTTTATTAATGCTTTTTATTTGTATGACATATGTATGGGTAGTTCCCCAGCATTGATCTTTACAAAGCTCTACATTACAACTTTTATCCTCAGTCCCCTCCCCTCCCCTAGATGGCAGGAAGTCCACTACATGTCAATAATATTGAAATACCTGACAAGTTGTGCTAGAAAAATCCTATTAACAAGAAAAAAAAAAAAAGAAAATCAGAGAAAGGCAACACAATGCAAGCAAACATCAATAGACATCATGAAAATGTTACGTTCTGCTCCATATTTCATATCCCTCTCTCTGGGTATATATGGTTTTCTTCAGTGAAGAATTGGAACTGGTTTGAGACAATTCTTTGTTGCAGAGAACCATGCCCATCAGAATTGATTGTCATGTAATGTTGTTGCTGTGTATAATGATCTCCTGGTTTTGCTCGTTTCACTCAGCATCAGTTCATGCAAGTCTTTCCAGGCCTCTCTGAAATCATCCTGCTAGTCGTTTCTTACAGAGCAATAATATTCCATAACATTCATATACCATAATTTATCCAGCCACTCTCCAATTGATGGGCATTTATTCAGTTTCCAGTTTCTAGCCACTACAAAAAGGGCTGCCACAAACATTCTTGCACATGTGGGTCCCTTTCCCTCCCCTAAGGTATATTTGGGATATAGGCCTAATAGAAACACTGCTGTGTTTCAAAGGGTATGCACAGTTTGATAACTTTTTGAGTGTAGCTCCAAATTGCTCTCCAGAATGGTTGGATCTGTTCACAGTTCCACCAAGAATGTATTGGTGTCCCAGTTTTCCGACATCCCCTCCAACATTCATCGTTATCTTTTCTTGTTATTTTAGCCAATCTGACGGGTATACTGGTACCTCAGAGTTGTCTTAATTTGCATTTCTCTGATCAAAAGTCATTTGGAGAAACTTTTCATATGACTAGAGATGGTTTTAATTTCATCATCTGAAAATTGTCTGTTCATATCCCTTGACCATTTATCTATTGAAGAGTGTAATTATTTTTTAGAAGAACTGTTATGCTTCCTTTGCAAGTACAGGTCTCAATGCACAGAATCTCAACTATTTCATTTCTTCTTTATTTTTTTAAAAATTTTTTTTTGTTTTTAAAACATATGCAAGGATAATTTTGCACCATTGATCCTTGCAAAACTTTGTGTTCCAATTTCTCCCCCTTCCTCTCACCTCCTCTCCTAGATGGCATGTAATCCAATATATCACAATTCATTTCCAAAGCAACTATTTTAAGTCCTATCTATATAGCAAATATCTCTCAAGTAAAAATCACAGCACATGTAGTGTTGGTTACTTTGGATAGTAGTTACTTTGACAAACCAGTGGGAAGAAAATACTATTAGCTCATGTCTTTCTTTTCTTTTCCTTAAAAGAATCTTTTAAGGAGTACAGTTGTGAGCATCATTGTTTCTCATATCATCATTCAGACTAGGGAGTGCAGGAATGTTGCTGGCACCATCTGTGTCTTAGGGTCCTGGAATGATTTTATTGTTAGCAGGAATTGTAGAGATCATCTAGTTCATCTCCCTAGGGCACTGTGCTTACAGATGAAAAAACTGGAACTTGCCTAGGATTCTTATAGTAGGTAGTCATTGTATTCATCTTTATACTGTTAAAGTACTGAATTCTAAATTGGCCATGGTGATCCTAATTGAAAAACTGACCATGTTCTCCACCTGACGTACAAAACATAAATTTTTCTTTATTCTTTTTTTGGTCAACAATACATAAGTCAGATTGGCTAAAATGACAGGAAAAGTTAATGATGAATGTTGGAGGGGATGTGGGAGGGCTGGGACACTGATGCATTGTTGGTGGAGCTGTGAATGGGTACAGCCATTCTATTATTTTTTTTTTAATTTTATTTTATTTGCATAACATATGTGTGGGTAATTCTTCAACAATAACCCTTACATAGCTTTCCGTTACAAATTTTTCCCCCCCAACTTCCCCACCCCATATCCATCCTTCCCTAATAATAGTTAAATTGAACCCCATCCATCTTATAATCTAATTCGGAGAAGTGACCGTTTTTCCTTTCGAGTAAAAACAGTCATCCAGAATAAAAATTTCCCCCTTTGTGTTTATGGACAAAGTATTGACCTTCTGTACTGTTACTCAAACATTTTACAGCCTAAAAAATTTTTATGTTCCTTTCCCTTTGTGGCAATTCTCCTGGCATATACTATAGTATCAGAGGCAGGAAACAGGAACAGAGACTACTGCTTGTTTTTTGAAACAAGTGAACAAAAATTATGGTTCAAAAACAGCTGTATTTGGTGCTATTTTAATAATGATGCCTCTGCAAAAGAATACTAATATTTGAAGCCATGGAATTGAAGCAGATTTAGAGCTGGAAGAAAACTTCTTGAGGAAACTGAGAACCAAAGAAGTTCAAGTGGTTTGTTTCTGGCTGTGCAGGTTGTAAGTGACAGAACCAGGATTCCATTACTCCAAATGGAACCTCTTTCATCTAGACCATACTACCAACATGTCCAAGGGCCCCAAATTTCTGAAGAGCCATCGTAAGGTGTTAGTATGGTACCTAGAAAGAGCTTTGTTGTGGTTTCTTTTTAGTCATGTATGACTCTATGACTCCCATTTGGCATTTTCTTGGCAGAGATACTGGAGTGGTTTGTGAGTTCATTCTCCAGCTCATTTTAAAGATGAGGAACTAAGGGTTAAGTGACTTGCCCAGGATTACCCAGCTAGTAAGTGTCTGAGGCCAGAGTTGAACTCATGAAAATGAGTCTTCTGACTCCAGGGCTGGCACTCCAATCTAATTTAGTTTTTTGAAACCAGAGGGCTTTCAAAGAGAACTAGAGGACTTTTCCTTCCAGTCTCATCCAGACATCCAAATTAGTCATCATGGTCCTCTAAGGATTTTCTGGAAAGGTTATCACATCACATTACATCTCTGTTATACTATATAGATTTATGTACACATACACATGCACACAATTATGTAGCACTCACTGTATACTAGGCCCATGGCTGAGTATGCTGGCAGACTACTGGGTCTGTATTCCAAATAAATCATAAAAGAGGGGAAAGAACCCATATGTACAAAATTGTAGAAGCCCTTTTTGTGCTGGCAAGGAATTGAAAAATGAGTAGATGCCCATCAATTAGGGAATGGCTGAATAAGTTATGGTATGTGTAAGTAACGAACAGGCTGATTTTAGAAAGGCCTGGAAAGATTTACATGAACTGATGCTGAGTGAAGCAAGCAGAACAGAAAAACATTTTAGGATTGTGCAATGATCAGTTAAGATAGACTTAATTCTTCTTAGTGGTTCAGTGATTCAAGGTAATCCCAATAAACTTTGGATAGAAAACACCATCCACTTCCAGAAAGAGAACTATGGAGACTGAATGTAGATCAACACATACTGTTTTCACCTTTTTTTTTTTTTTTTTTCCTCATGGTAGTTCTCTTTTGTTCTGATTTTTTTTCTTCCAGTATGCTACATATGGAAATATGTACCCCCAAAAAATGTTTTTCATGTTGTTGGAGGCAGAGCATGGAATACTGGCACAACCACCCTTCAGGGTAGATGTTATAGGTATTTCAGAAGATACATGACTTCAGTATGGCATTGTGCCTCTTTGGGCTATTTCTTCATCTGTAAATCTAAATCTATCTTCTACTTGTGTGATAGAAGTTTTGCTGGCCAAAAGCTACTTCCCCCCAAACCCTTACCTAACCTATCTTTCTCAAATCCGAATGGAGCAGTTTGTGGAATAGCAAACTGGTAGAATCTTTGGACAGGAAAGTTGTTTTGGTTTTTTAATACCTTTGGTGTAATATTAATACTTTGAGAGGGAATACTTTTCAAAAATCTGTTTAGATACTTTTATAGCAACATCGTATGTAATTTTTTTTAAACTTTAAAACAATTTAAATGTCAGCTGGTTAAGTAAATTGTAGTACATTAATGGAATGCAAATAGCATATTCAACCAACAAAGATAATGCTTACAGAGAAATCTGGAAAGATATTTATGAAATAATGGATGAATAATCGATATCGAAGAGTGCAGAATAAACTAAGATGGCAGCTAGATGGTGAAGAACACTGGCCCTGGAGTCAGGAGGACCTGAGTTCAAATTTGGCCTCAGATACTTAACAGTTGATAGAAATTGTAATGACATCAAAGTCTTTTCCAGAACTGTGACTTCAAATTGTATACATAAGTAGAAAGGTAAAGGAAAACATCTAGAGGGTTTTTTAATTTTTCAATATTTTATTTTCTAAACATATATCAAAAGCTCAGCATTCATTTTTTGTAAGGCTTTGTGTTCCAAATTTTTCTCTCTCCTTCCCTTACCTCCACCCTTCCTCAAGATAACAAGTAATCTGATATAGTTTAAACATATCTCCATATTTGTTACATTGTACAAGAAAAATCAAGCCAAAGGTGAAAAAAATATGAAGAAAAAGCAAACAAAAGTAAAAATACTACACTTCAATCTATACTCCTCACTGGATGTGGATGGCATTTTCTCTCCCAAGTCTATTGTAATTGCCTTGAATCACCACATTGTTGAGAAGAAATCATCACATGATTTTTTTTTTAAGGCAGTTGGAATTAAGTGACTTGCCCAAGGTGACACAGCCAGGAAGGTTTTAAGTGTTTGAGGTCAGATCTGAATTCAAGTCCTCTTGACTTCATCACATAATCTTGTGAAATTAAGGTTGACATCAACCAACCACTCTGATGAAATTGCTTAGTGCCAAGATGACCTGTCAAATTTTAAAGTTTTAAATCATTGGGGAGCTGTAAGAAGTGAAAATGATAAACTCAGAAAATTGTGGAAAAATTTGTGTAATTGATGCAAAATGAGATAAGGAGAACCAGGAATATACACAGGGAAATCAGCTATGAAAATATGAAGATTAAAGCCACAATTTTAAACTTAACCATAAAATTATAAAGAACAAGCATGCCCTCCCCCAAAAAGAGACGAGAAGACATTTCCCTGTACTTCATTTGTAGACCTTGGAATAGAACATTATATATGTTAAATTGTTTTTGTTTGATGTGTTGATTGATTTTAATTTTTTTTATCTTTTTCTTTTTAAAATTCTTATAAGGGCTGACTCTCTTTTGGGAGAGGGTCAGACAAAAGAATCTAGGTATGTAAAGAAAATTAGGGCAAGTAGCTTTTCTCTAGCTCCTAGAAGCTGTTCTTAACTGACTTGAATAATGGTCTCCAGGCTGAACAGCGGCCAAAGATTAAGACCTCAATCCTCAGGGATTCAGGAAAGATTAGAAATGAAGCAAGACAAGTATATCTACCATTTCCTTGCTAGTTAAGGATTCCTTGTCTTTTCCTGTGTTCTGAGAAGCAGCTGCATCTGGGAACCGAGGGAGACAGGAAGTGAGTGGGAAGATAGCTACTTGTTTCTCCCACTCATATTGATGTGGGTATAAGCAATAGTAGACTGAAGTGGGTGTGGGTGTGGGTGGGTGGGTGTCCCTACCTCTTGGATAAATCTTTTTAAGTAAGATAAATTTGGTTTTTCTGTGTAGAGTCTTCATTTTTATCACCTTACATTTAATTTCTGCTCTCATCTAGGAATCAGGAAATAAGATGAGAATCTAGGGCTTTTGAGTAGTTTTTTTTTTTTTTTTAATAGCTGTGATATTGGTATCTTGTCATAGTCATTGCTTGCTGGTCCTTTAATTTCTTTCTTTTTTTTTTTTTTTTTTTTTGCTTTTTTCTTTTTGCTGAGGTAATTGGGGTTAAGTGACTTGCCCAGGGTCACACAGCTAGGAAGTGTCTGAGACCAGATTTGAACTCAGGTCTTCCTGACTTCAGGGCTGGTGCTCTAACCACTTCGCCACCTAGCTGCCCTGTGGTCCTTTAATTTCTGTAAATATTTGAGATTGTAATTGTAGACAAAGGGTATATTTTGGTAGCACCAAATATGTACCATAGCAACACTGGTTTCATAGTCTTCTATATTTTATGAGCCACTTTAAAAATTGAAAATGAGGTTAACCATTGAGTAAATAACAGAAGGTTTCTGATATGGTATGATCATTTAAATATACTCTATCCCTATGCCAAAAAAAATAAGTATAGAATCACAGTTGAACTGTGTAAAAATAGCCAGATTTCCCTAACTAATGACTGAATATTATGAAACCCTACTGAAGGGCAACAAATTGAATACTAAGTTTTGAAAGAAAAATAGTTATGAATATTAGGTGGAGAGATTTGGTCAGAGAGAGAGTCTATGTATGTTTAAGAAATGTGTAGGGCAGCTAGGTGGCGCAGTGGATAGAGCACCAGCCCTGAAGTCAGGAGGACCTGAGTTCAAATCTGGTCTCAGACACGTAACAGCTGTGTGACCCTGGGCAAGTCACTTCACCCCAATTGCCTCAGCAAAAAAAAAAAAAAATGTGTAAAAGATAAGGTCAGAAAGTGAAAGATTCATGGTATCCAGTAAACACAAGATTTGTGGGAGAGTGAAAAGAGAGACATTAAAAGAGGTCAATGTTTCAACTACTCATCTCCTCCCTTTCCCCCTTCCTCTTACATTATTCATATTAGTTTTGGCCCATATGATAGCCCCCATAAGAGACCCTGAATTGCTAATGGTACTGAACTAGCTAGCTATGGCCCAATGGAGAACATGGGCTTGGGATTCTTTAGTTGAGTTGTCTAATGAAAAATTCAGGTAAGTATTTGCAAAATGAAAAGTATGTGAAAGCATTAGGTCAAGTCAAATGTGAGGTTGACGGAGGGACATCACTGAAAAATTAGGTTTCTATCAGGTTCAGAAAAGTTAAATGACATAGTAGAAGACCTAAGTCTCAAACCCAGATTCTAAATCTGAAAGAACAAAAGAATGTCTATTACTTTTTGTGGGACCTTTTGTGCTCTTAACTGTAAAGGCAGAATTCTTAAAAAAAAAAGAAAAGAAAAGAAAAAGAAAAAAAAGAAAGAAAAGAAAAGAAAAGTTAGAGCACTGGCCCTGAATTCTGGAGGACCTGAGTGCAGTGCTGGTCGAAGGCACTTAACCCTGCCTAACTGTGAACCTGGGCAAGTCATTGTCTCAACAAAGGGGGAAAAAAAAGTAAAGTACAAACAGGAAGATTCACTATTCAGTTTTGATCATACCCCCACCCCACCCCACCCCACTGTGAACTAGAAGCAGAATTTGAATTGTTCCCATTGGCCTGGTCAGCGGTTGTTCTGATAAGTGTTACAATGACTTTTATAAAATGCCTATCTTGAAGAAACTCAACATTTTGAGAGGCTTTTAAATTTGTAGGACTCTTCCAGGTCACTAGTAAAGAAATTTGTTGAAACTGTGAGCAATACAATATAGCATTTTCACGCTTTCTGTTGATGTTTGCTTGCATTTTGTTTTCCTTCTCAGATTTTTTTTCTTTCTAGATCCGGTTTTTCTTGTGTAGCAAGATAACTGCATAAATATGTATATATGTATTGGATTTGTCATATATTTTAACATAGTTAACATGAATTGGACTACCTGCCATATAGGGAAGAGAGTGGGGACTGGGGGGGAGGGATTGGAACAGAAAGTTTTGCAAGGGTCAGTGTTGAAAAATTACCCATGCATATGTTTTATAAATAAAAAGCTTTAATAAAAAAAAAAAGAAGAAAGAAAGAAAGAAACTGTGAGTGATAGTGGAATGAAACTTCTTGAGAAAAGCTCTTGCAGTTAACTCTTAGACAAGCTGGAGGGGACTTTGGAAATATCCTCAGTAAAACCCTTCAGGAAAACGAGTCATCTGAACCAAGCTGTGCAGGGAGAGCCTGAGCTGGTTTCCTTTCTCAAACTGGCAGACAGCTATGTTTGAAAAGATATAGGTAATAGTATAGTGAAAACATGATTCTGTAAAGAAAGAGGAAAAATGGCAAGTCTGTTGTCTTTTGTTATGTCTTATAATGTTTCTGTTCTCCATTCCTATATTGTCCAGAATCCACCTATGAAGTTTTCCTTTGTTCCTGCTTAAGCCTATAACTAGAATAGTGGTCTGCTTCTCAGTATTTAGGTGCTCTTCCCAAAGCAGTTGCCTAGAGGTTTGTACTGTTGGCATTTTCACTTTTCTCCAGTTGAAATTAAGTCTGAAATTGGACTTTTGTTTTCCGTAAAAGCTCTTGTTTTTAATGATTCTGAATAAAACCATACAGATAAACTCTTGACTATAAGTCATGTGATGTCTTGACATGAATGAGAATAAAAGCAAATTTATCCTGTAAGAAGACTTGAGCCACCAAAATTTGTTTTAAAGGATTCTTTAAAATTCCAACACTGAAGAATGGTGGTTAATCTTGCCATAGAAGAAGATGGTAAAAAAAATGTTTGGTTTATGTTTGAGGTTTAAAGTTTACTGTAACATGACTAATATGGAAATGTGTTCAAAATGATTATACATCCATAACCTATATTAGATTGCTTGCTGTCTTGGGGGGGGGTAAAGGGAGGGAAGGAGAAAAAATTTGAAACACAAAATCTTACAAACAGAAAATTGAAAACTATTTTTTATATAAAATTGGGAGAAATACAGAATTTTTAAAAATAATAATAATGAAAGCTTATCTTAGCTAAAGTTTTCTGTGAAGGTAGATAGTGAAAGAACTATTATCCTAACTTCACAGATGAGAAAACTGACCTTCAAGATGAAGTTTTCTATTCATAATAATTTAATAAAAATATTTAATAAATTTTAATAATTTAATTATTGTTTATAATAATATAAGTATGTTATATATAAATATAACAACAAATTGTTATTTATAATTTTTAAATATATTTAATAGATAAATTACAGATAGCAGATAAAATATTTGGGTATCATCAGTCTACCAGTCTACTCCAAGTCTGTATAGACTGGGTTAGAAAATGTTTCTTAAATAACTGAAGGAATATACAGTGCTTTTAAGTAGGCTATGCCAATATAATTAAATGTCTATTACTAAAGTAAAGATTTAGTGCAGTGCCGATTAAATTACCAAAAGGTGTAGTGGTGGGAGAAGGACAGAGGAAACTTGGAACAAAATAAAATAATACATTTACTTGGTTACTTGGAGGGATAAAAGATCTAGAATATCAGGGAAAATGATGAAAAAAGCAATATTGGAGGGGGAAAAGCTTCCAGGCCTATATCTGTAAGACTATATATAATCTTCAAAACCATTTGTTACTGGTTAGTAAGTAGAAAAGTAGATCAGTGGAACAGCCTTAAATAGACAAGGAAGAATAAGCAAGAGTAATATTCAGTAACCCCAGTTTGAATAGATCTGAATACAGGATTACCTAGAAAGAAATCCTTATTTGACCAGAATTGCTGGAAAGACTAAAAGCATTCTGGAAGAAATTAGGTTTAGGCCTAATGAGTAAACTAGAAACCAAAGATCTTAGCTCTTAGCATCAAACAAATTAGGACATAGCTGCACAGGAAGTAAATTAAATAATATTAATCACACAAAATTGAAAATTTTTTTGCATAAACAAAATGAATGTCACTAGCATTAAAGAAGAGTCAATTAGGGAAAATGCTATGACTTCTGATAAAGGTTTGATGTCCTAGGGCAACTAAATGTAAAAGAGTGCCTGTGTGTGGAAGTGTGGAAATAATACAAAAGCAAAGCAAAATCCTGAAGCTTCACTTCACATTCAAGATTATCAAAAATAACAAAAAGGAATGGGGGTGGTCAATATTGGAGGGATTGAGGAAAGAGAGGTACACTAGTGTATTTGTTGATAGAGATGTAGAGGGGCAGCTAGATGGCTCGGTGGATAGAGCACCAGCCCTGAATTCAGGAGGACCTGAGTTCATATCTGGTCTCAGACACTTAACGCTTCCTAGCTGTATGACCTTGGGCAAGTCACTTAACCCCAATTGCCTCAGCAAAAAAGCAAAAATAATAATAATGATAATGATAGATATGTAGAATTCTGTCTGATTTTTTGAAAAGACTAGTATCCTTGACTTTTGATCCAGAGGTTCCTCTGCTAGGCATATACTTAAAGAATTTATTTGTCAAAAAAAATTGTTTTACATTAAAATTGAAATGTTGACAGCAACTTTTTTTTTTATGGTATGAACTGGAAACAGAGTACATATCAATTGAAAAATAAATTGTGATAGATAAATGTTAGGGAATTTTACTGTGCTTTGAGAAACAAAGAGCTTGATAAATTAGAAAAGCTTCCCAAATTTTATATAAACTAATACAAAGTGAAACCAGGACATGACTACAATATAAATGGAAAGAAGAAAACAAAATCATCAAAACAATGCTGCAAAATTAGCATATCCAAACTAACCTCAAAGAAGAAATGACACTTCCCTCTACCTTTTTTAGATTAAAACTATTTTTTAAATTAATATTTTATTTTTCCCAATTATATATAAAAACAACTTTTTAAACTTTTTTTAAAAAATAATTTTTGAGTTCCAAATTCTCTATCTCTTCCTTCTTCCTTTTCTGCCATATAAGCCAATCTGACAGGTGTAAAATGGTAACTCAGAATTGTTTTAATTTGCATTTCTCTAATGACTTAAAACATCATAACCACTTATCACTATTTATTCATTCCCCAATTGATAGGGATCCCCTCAGTTTCCAGTTTTTTGCCCTGAGAAAAGAGCTTCTATAAAATATTCTTTCTCATTAGCTCTTTTTCTGGATGCAGATGGCATTTTCTGTCCAAAGCATGCCCCTATTTAGGGAATCGAGCTATGCTCCTTCATCCTCCTCGAGGGAAGGGGTTTGTCTTCCCTTGACATAGGATCTTTCTAATTCACATAAAATGCTTTATTTTAACTCCTTTGAAATCAGTTTCATTGTAAGTATTTTAAGGAAGGAATTGTAGCTTGCAAGAGGAATCATCTACGTGTAGAGCCAGACTGGACTCTGAAGTTCCTAAGTGTGGCGTTATCATATCTGTTGCCACACTTCTGGAAACATCTGAAAAGATGTCTTTTTCCCTCTTACCTTCTTCTTTCCCCTCACCAGCACAGTGTATGAAATGCAAGTCAAAAAATTAAGTAGGCTTTCAGCTGATACTTGGAGATCCTGTTGTGAGTGATTTTTATTAGAACTGTATGTCACCTTTATTCTAGTCTGATATTTCAATTTAGGCAACCTTGCATAGTACTTGATATTTAGGGTTTTGAATATATTATCTCACTAAGCCTCACAAAAAGATCCTGTGAAGTTAATATAATTTCATTTTATAGGTAGACAAACTGAGGTTATCTTTCCTGTGCTTACATAGCTAGTCAGTATCACAGGTAAGATTTAAACTTAGGTTTTTCTTTCTGACTACAGATTCAGGGCTCTTTCCATATACTAATTCCTAAAACTGTATTTCAGTCTTTTCTAGATATCATAATATTCAACTTGTTTGGAAAGAACTGAGATCTTCAAGAATATCAGTTTCATCATACCCTTTTCTTCTCTCTTTTTGTTTTTTGTTTTTTTGGTACCTTCTTCTCAGACATCACCCTCACTCCTAAGAAAACCACCTTGGGAAATGTTTAGGAGAAGGGAACCAACTAAATGGTGAATGGTCTGGCCTAGCTTTACACACTTCCATAGAATCAGGGCAGCAGATAACCTCAGTTTCATATATCTCAAGTCTTTTTCCTCCTTGATCTGACTTTTTGTAAAATATTATTGGCATTATTTATGGCACATTTCAATTGTAAAGAACTGGGAAAGCAGGCTATAAAATGCATTGATGACTAACATTTATATATCCTTCTGCTAGACAGTGTGCTTTGCAGATATCTTATTTGATATTTACAATAATCATGATGCTATTATTCCTATTTTACAGTAAGAAAGCTGAGGCAAATGGGTTAAGTGACTTGTGCAAGGGAACATATCTGTTATACTTATTCTATTCTCTGCACCATCTAGCTGTCATATATATTGTCACTTTTGATTGGAAAAGAAGTGGCTTTAGGTTAGAAAGTGAATTTTATATGTCTTACTCCTAAAAGGAGGGTTGAGGACAGTTAAGTGGTACAGTGAATAGAATGTCAGGCCTGGAATCAGACTAATCTTGCTGAGTTCAAATCCAGCCTCAGGCACTTTTTAGCTATGTGATCCTGTTCAGGTCACAACACTGTGCCTCAGTTTCCTCATCTGTAAATTAGGTGCAGAAGGAAATGGCAAGGCACTTCAGTAATTTTGCCAAGAGAACCACAGTTGGGGACTCGGAATCATGTATGTGTGAACAACAGCAACAAAAATGAGGGTTCTTCTGAATAGAAGCAAGAAGGAATTGGATTGTGTTTCTCCATTTACTCAATTCAGAAATTCATTCTAGTCCTAAATTAACTGTATATTTTTGACTATTCATTGATAAAATTTCTTTTCAATCAGTCTGGAAAATCCATATAGTGTTTCAGATTCTGTTTGATCTCTACATTTTTGAACAAGTAGCAAGTCCCCAGGGGTACCTGTAAGAATTGATTGATTGTATGACCTAAGATGAAGCTCTTTTTTGCATTTCTGTTTATCTACCTGCATGCCCAAGAAACCATGTATTCACATATGCTAAGTATAAATGTACTTTTGTAACAAAATAAATTTCTCTTCTTGTTTTCCAGCTATGGCCGCCATCCGAAAAAAGTTGGTTATAGTTGGTGATGGTGCATGTGGGAAGACATGCTTGCTGATTGTATTTAGCAAAGACCAATTCCCTGAAGTTTATGTGCCCACGGTGTTTGAAAATTATGTAGCAGATATTGAAGTGGATGGAAAACAGGTAAGTTTACATTCTTTGAAAGCTGTTGTATATTCCCCTTTTTATCATACAGAAAAATAGGCCATCTTAAAGTTTATTTGCAGATCTTAGAGCAAGATTCTTTGGAGAAGGTAAGTGGTATTAAAAGATAACATTTCATCTCTTTTTTTAATCCACTGTTGATCCATTCTAGGTTTGTTACAAGATTGCCTAAGCAGACAGCTTCCAATGGCAAAGTAATAATAAAAGAAAAAAAAAAATCTTTTATCGTAGATCCTCTCATGTGATCCTATCTATTCAAGAGTCCTACCTTCTAATAGGCATATTAGAGAAGAGACCTATTTAGCACAGCTTGGACCAGGATTTTCTATTGTTTAGTGTTGGTAAAATAAAAACCAAGATCCTAGAAATCTCTCAGTAGATAGACAATAGACATCTAGACAATTTCAGATGATAGAAATTCAGAAATGCTTTTCCACTAGTTTTTATGTACTAGTCACTATGAAAGAACTTGATTGTGATTTCTCAGCTTGGTTTGTCTAAAAAGCTCGAATTTATGTAGCATCTTAAAAATTACCCCATATCATTTTAAATACAACCTATCCTAACATTTACTAATCAATGGTTATATGTCAAGAACGAGTACTAAGTAATTATTAAGGAGTAATAGCTTCATTTTATAAATGTGAAGCCCAGAGAATGACAAATGAGTTACCCATACTCATATAGCAAGAACATAGATATGGTTCTTCTCCATATCGGCACTTTTAAACTATGTCACATTTCCTCTCTTCCCTTCCCCCATCCTCATCTTATGACCCACCTAATGTTTCTCATCATTCCTTGCTCAAGAACCAAGGGTTTCTTTTCCTATATTAATTACAAAATAGTTTAAATGTACCTTCTGTTACAGAAAAACCATAGTGGAGAAAGCACTGGTCTTAAAGGCAAAAGCCATAGTTCCAAATTCTAGCTCTCTTATGGGTGTGTATAATTTTTATTTTTTAATAATTTTTAATAATTTTACAATGACTGTTTATAAAAATGGTTTAATAACCATAGTTTATGATTATGCAATTCTAGTCAAGTGATTTCAGCAGTTGTGATACTCAGTTTCTTCATTTGCAAAATGGGGATAAGAATTGCATATGTTTAACCTATATCAGATTGCTTGCTGTCTTGGGGAAGGGTGTGGGAAGAGAAGACAGGAAGAAAAATTTGCAACACCAAAGTTTTATAAAAATGAATGTTGAAAACTATCTTTACATGTATTTAGAAAAATAAAATAAGATTAAGGGAGAAAAGAAGAAAAATGGGGCATTCATATATACTAGTGTGGTTTGCATCAAAATTGAATACTCTTTTCAATATTCCATGCTGCCCTAAAGTCTTAAGAATATTGATGAGTCATTTAGGAACCATCATGGGAGATGGTTACTAGTTACAGTTTCTACACAGGGACTACAGTGGTAGTTAGTATTTCCTGGCATAGAGGGGAGATAACTGTCTAAGGAACCAATATTTTTATAAGACTCTTTGGGAATCAATACATAATGAATTAATTCATCCTTCTGTCCTACCCTGATTTCTGAGGAGTCTGAGTGACATGTGGAGGCTTATTCAGACCCTAGAACTTATTCAACCAAGTGAATTGCCATCTGTGAAATCTTGACCAAAGGAGCATTTTGAAAGATTAACTAATATGTGTAAAGGCCAATACAGGAAACAGATGCTTATTGCCATCATATATAGTCAGTTTCTATGAGATGTGAACAGCCTTATGGGCCCTAGAATAACAGAACTAAGAGCATTTCATAGAGTTCTTTTTCCACAAGTCGATATTCTTTCTTCTCCATTATGAGGAGCATTGTCTCAATTTTGAAGGTTGTTTTAAAATTTTTTGAAATACTTTAAACACTGTGGGTGAAATCTAGAATTGTTACCATTTTCGTAAAAACATAAGCTCCAGAGGAACTGAACTTTTCTGGTTGAGAAATGTTAAATAAGGGGGGAGAGGGAGTGGCGGCGGCAGGCAACATAATTGTGGGAACAAGAGACATCCATGGATTAAGATAGTTAGTGACTGTAATAGGTGGCAATGGTTGGAACAGCAGAAAAAGTCATGTCCCTTGTGGAGATATGCCAGATTTGAGTTCAAAAAGGACAATATCACCAGAGAAACAGACTGAAAAGTCCTAGCAAAAATTCATCAACTCTGTTTCCTGGTGCTGAGACTTTTCTTACTGGTGCTGTGGGTTTGCATGAAGAAGTGAAATGCTCTTTTGGGAAGGGGAGAATGTTCCTCTCTCCTCCCAGGATCCCTTTAAAGTGAAAACTATAGGTCTAGGTGCTCCCTGATTTTTTCATGTTCACTGGCCTGTGACCCTGGAACATGTACTAACAAATTCTCCTTAAGGAAAAATTTTTCTGGAGAGGACATAGCTAAGTTACCTAGTTGGAAGATTAGGATATGGCATTTTTCCAAGATGTTACTCATAGTTTGTAACAGTAGTGATTCTGGGATTTAGAACTGAAAATGGACCTTCAGATCACCTACTCCATCTACATCAATTCCTTTTACACCTGGGCCCAACTATGAAAGTTATAACTTGTTGCTTGAGTGATAATTGAAGGTGTAGCTTAGATTTTCCAGATGATCACTATTTCTGTATGAATTGCAATATGTCCTATATAGCATTGTTCAACCAGAAAGGACCTTGGAAAAATAAAAATTTCTTGGTTTATAGAAAAAGCAAAATGAGGCCCAGGATTGTCTTGCTCTGTAGTCTTCCCTGATGACCTTTATCCTTGACTATTTTGCATAGCGCTTCCCACCATTATGGGAAAAGGTGTAAGGGAGAAAGTCTAATTTTCCCACCCTCCAAAGATTGAGAATCTGGGCCTTGGTCTTCACTTTTCTCCTACTCCCTACTAAGTGTCCACACTCCTGGACTCCTTATGGAGGAGAAGAATTGGAGTTGTCCAACTCGACTCCTGGAGGCAGGACTAGAGAGCAGTGGACAGATTCTGTGGGATTGGCAAGTGTTGAGCTAAAAACTTTTCTGTCCTCTGACTGTTCAGAGGTGAGTGGGGGGGGGTCCCCTGTCATTGCAGTTCTTTAAAAGAGGACTAGTCAGCTGCTTCCCAAGCAGTGCTGTCCTGGGGGGAGTGGGAAGAGAGAAAAGAACCTTGGTTTAAAGGAGAGTAAGCCCAGTCATGTCCACTTCTGGTCTTGTCCATAGGTGAATCATTTAACTTCTTAGAGCTCAGATTTCTTGTCTACAAAATGGGAATCCTGTTTATGTCATTCATCTCACAGGGTTATTATGAGACTCAGGTGTGCAAAAGGCATAAAATGCTTTACAAACCTTAGAGTGCTCAGTAGCATGGGCCATTTGATACTGTTAGTCACAGGACAAGCACAGGAGTGCTGCTTTTCTGAATACATGGAGGTTGTGGGTCTTGGGCTAGATGAACTAAGTGCTTATGGATTAGCTGGGTCGACCAGGCTGGACAGTGTATAGGACATTAGGCCTGGTGTCAGGAAGGCATGAGTTTAAAAACCAGCCTTGGTCACTTAATAATAGCTCTGTGATTGTGCACAGGTCATTTAACCTTTTTCTGCTTTAGTTTCTTCATGAGTAAAATCAGAATAATAATAATTTCTGCTTTTCAGGATCATGAGAATCGATTAGGCACTAAATGAATGCTTATTCCTTCCCACCTTTTTGGTGTTGTACAGGTCTTATACATCAGTTTCGTCCTTTGCCACAGCTAATAAACCTTTAAAAATTGGAAATGGCAAGATTTGATAGGACTATCTTCTGGGATGTACCCTGTAAATGAAATAGCATCTTCTCTGATAGACGAGACACAAAATAATCCATGTTCCTTCATCTGGTGAACTCCACAGATTCATAACCATGATTTAGCTTTGTCCTTAGATGGAAAAAATGGGTCCTTTCTGATTCCTTTTGCCTTTGCAACCAGCTTCCATTAGATCTTTTTCTTTTTTATTCTCCCCCCCCCCCCTTTCTAAATTGCCCTATTTCTGCTGCAGCTAACAGACACTGAACTAGTGAGAGTTCTGGAGTATTTCTGGCAGGAGTGTGTCAGGGAAGGTTAGATTGGAGTTTCTGTGCAAATGTAAAGTCTCCTGGACAGGCTCATACTCTTTTCAGCCAGTAGATTGCTATTTATAGTTCATTCAGTTTCCTTGGCAGCTCATATTTATACTTTCTGACTCTGCCCACTTCCCCTTCTGCATAAGAGTATAGTGACTAAGGTCGTAGATAAACTCCAGTAATGATATAAAATTTAGTTTAATCCCTGCCTAATTCTACCTCCAGCTTGGGAAATTGCACAATATAGTATAAAAGTATTGATCTTAGATTCAAGGGGCCTGAATTCAGCGACTAGGTCTGCCATTTACTCTTTGTGCCTCATTCATTCTTTCTCTCTCCATAAAGGCTTTCATCTATGTAAAATGTAGATGTACTCTGTAAACCTTCTACACCTAGGGAAGCAGTGATTCTTGGAAGCATCACGAAGTTTTCAACTTTTGAAAGAATCTCTTCTGTCCAGATGTAGTTACTGTTCATCCTACTTTCTTATGGTTGTGGTTATGATCTTACCTAAATAATCTGTCTGTTTTCTCTATATAGGTGGAATTGGCTTTGTGGGACACAGCTGGTCAAGAAGATTATGATCGCCTTAGACCTCTTTCCTACCCAGATACCGATGTTATACTTATGTGTTTTTCCATCGATAGCCCTGATAGTTTAGGTAAGTCAGAGTGGTTTGTATATGGGTAATATGGAGAGGAAGGAGTAATAATCAAGCCCTGTACATGTACATCTAGTGATAAAACTTCATTTGTTTGACAATAACTTCCTGTTGAGTAAGTTGCAGTGCTACATTTGGATCCCACCCTCACCCTGGTCCATCCCCCATCCATTTCCCATCACTAAGTAACAAGATGCACGCACCAAGCAGTTAAAGCGTCATGTGGCAATATCTGGGCCAGATTGCACAACAGTGTGAAGGGAAGGTTTGTGGAAGTTAGAGGCACTCAGCTAAGAATTAGGCAGTATTTCCACAAAGAGAGACAACAATTAATAGAATAGAGGTCCAGTCATCTAATATGTCTAAATCTTGAGAAACACTTGTTTTTATAGCTACTGTTTTGTCCCAGGAAGAAAATTCTCTGTTCTAGGAATTAGTTCTTCTGATCTTTTTTTTCTGATATATATACTTTATGGCTATGCCAGGGAGGCTCCTTCTAACCAGCAAAATCAGGATGACAGTGTGGAAAACTTCCACGAGTTCTAAAGAGATAAAAGCACCCTGTTTCCAAATTTGAAAATCAGGGAAATTTTTTGGGAAAATGAATATATTTCTAGTACAAATTTAGTTCTTCTTTCCTTTTTCTTATCAAATTAACTAAAGGCTTATCTATTTTGTTGGGTTTTTTGTAGAACCAACTCTTAGTTTTATTTATTAATTCAATAGTTGTCTTATTTTCAATTTTATTAATTTTTCCTTTTATTTTTAGAATTTCCAATTTGGTATTTAATTGAGGGTTTTTAATTTGTTCTTTTTCTAGTTTTTTTTAATAATAAGCCTAATTCATTGATCTTTTCTTTCTCTATTTTATGCAAGTAAGCGTCTAGAGATATACAATTGCCCCTTATAACCGCTTTGGCTGTATCCCACAAATTTTGATATGTTGTCTCATTATTGTCGTTCTCCTGGATGAAATTATTGATTGTGTCTATAATTTGTTCTTTCACCCATTCATTCTTCAGGATTAGATTATTTAATTTCCAATTAACTTTTGGCCTATTTTCTCCTGGCCTTATATTGCATGTGATTTTTATTGCATCATGATCTGAAAAAGATGCATTTACTATTTCTGCCTTTCTGCATTTGATTTTGAGGTTTTTATGCCTTAACACATGGTCAATTTTTGTTTAAGTTCATGGACTGCTGAGAAAAAAGTAAACTCCCTACTGTCTCCATTCAATTTTCTCCATAGATCTATCATACCTAACTTTTCTAACAATTGGTTTATCTCCCTAGTTTCTTTCTTGTTTATTTTGTGGTTAGGTTGAGATCCCCCACTAGTATAGTTTGGCTATCTATTTCTTCTTGCATCTCTCTTAATTTCTCCCCTAGGAATTTAGATGCTACAAATTTAGTTCTTTAAGATTTTTGGTTTAAAACACCAGCACCACTTTTTTTGTTGTTGTTCTGCCCACAAACCTTCTTAATACTGATTTTGTTGAATGAAATTATAGCTCAGATTTCTATAATCATATAATAGTTTCAAATGCTATATGTCTATCATCCCACTTGATTCTCATTAACAAGCCTTATGATATTAGGAAACTAGAACTCAAAGAACAAGGTTGTTTGGACAGTAAGTAGCCAGATATGGTACTTGAGCCAAGGTCTTTTTGGTTCTAAATCTCCCTTGCTTGTCAGAAGTGTTTTTGTTTAAATAACAAGATTTGGGTGAAGTATGAATACCGGAAGAAAAACATCAGTGTATTATCTTACTTTATTTTATTTTGTGATTAAACATGTACATTCTTTTTTAATACGTCCATTGCTTTATGAATCATGTTGGGAGAGAAAAATCAGAACAAAAGGGAAAAACCACAAAAGGGAGAAGGAGGAACAGAAGAAGAAAAAATGAACATAGCATGTGTTTTATGTTCAGTGCCCATAGTTTTCTCTCTGACTACAAATGGCATTTTCTATCCAAAGTTTATTGGGTTTGCCTTGGATCACTGAATCACTGAGAAAAACCAAGTCTGTCATAGTTAATCATCACACAATCTTGCTGTTAATGTGTTCAATGTATTCATGGTTCTGCTTGTTTAGCTCAATGTCAGTTCATGCAAATCTTTCTAGGTCTCTCTAAAATCAGCTTGTTCATTTTTTTATAAAACAAATATTCCATCATTTCATATACCATAACTTATTCATCCTCTCAATTGAGGGGCATCTATTCATTTTCTGACAACAGTGTATTTGTCAATAAAGTAAGCTATAGTTAAAACGTCATGATGCTTTCTATTTTGTATGCTGAAGTAATATCATTGAGAACAATTGGTGAACTGGTAGTTATTTTCTGATAAGACAAAACTTCCTTTCCACAAGATGGAATTCTGGCCCAGTAGCATAATATGCTTTTTATGATAATGCTCTTGGCAATTGGGTAAATGTCTCAGTTTTAGGGAATAAGAATAATTTGTGTTTAAAGTTACTTCTTAAACCTCTTGTAGAATTGCCATGATGTTGCCAAAAGAGGAAATTTGCTGTCACCCTTCAGAGGTATCTGATAATACCAAGTTGATAAAAAGCCCATCTTTCCCTGATAAACTTAAAGCCCTTCCATATGCTGTGATTAAGGAGAGTTAGTCAAGGCCCCAGGATCTTAGTGAATTGGAGCAGGCAAGGTTCTCTGGTAAACCAGTCTTAAAGTAACTTTAAAGTCTAATTGTCACAAGGAACCAGGCAGGTCCATGTAAAAAATGTTTTAGTGAGAAAACTAGACTCATTTCAGTTGTGTTCTACTCTTTGTGATCATATTCTGGGGCTTTTGGGGCAGAAATAGAGTAGTTTGCCATAGCCTTCTTCAGTTCTTTCACAAATAAGGAAACTGAGACAAATAGCGTGACATGACTTGCTCAAGAGTCACACAGCCTACTGGCTGATGCTAGATTTTGAACTCTGTCCAATGGGAAGAGATGTGTGTTCACATCCCATTTTTGAACACTAGCTTTAAATTCAGCCCCCGCTTTCCTTTTTGCAAAATAGGAGTCATAATATCTTTGTATCCTTATCTTTTGGGGGTTGTGATAAGGAAGGCACTTATTAAATTTTTAATAGTATTTTGTTTTTTCAATTACACAAAGACAATTTAAAACTTTTTTTTTTTTTTTTTTTTTTGAAAATTTTGAATTTGTATGTCCCTATCAAATTGTGTACATATTCTTTGATCCAGCAGCATTGTCTCTACTGGGTCTGTATCCCAAAGAGATCATAAAAAAAAGGAAAAGGACCCACATGTGCAAAAATGTTTATAGCAGCCTTTTTTATAATTGCAAGAAAACTGGAAACTGAATGCCCTTCAGTTGGAGAATGGCTGAATTCAGTTATGATATATAAATGTTGTAGGATATTATTGTTCTATAAGAAACAATCAACAGAATGATTTCAGAAAAGCCCAGAGAGGCTTACATGAAGTGATGCTAAGTGAAGTGAGTAGAACCAAGAGCAACAGCAAGATTATATGATGATCAACTCTGATGGATGTGGCTCTTTTCAGCAATGGGGTGGTTCAGGCCAGTTCCAATGGTCTTGTGATAAAGAGAGCCATTTGCACCCAGAGAGAGGAGTGTGGGGACTGGGTGTGGATCACAACATATTTTCACTTTTTTGTTGTTGTTTTCTTAATCTCTCTTTTTTTTTCTTTTTAATCTGGTTTTTCTTGTGCAGCATGATAATTGTAGAAATATGTATAGAAGAATTGCACATGTTTAACCTAGGTTGGATTACTTATTGTCTAGGGGAAGGAGAAAAAAAGTATTTGGAACACAAAGTTTTGCAAAGGTAAATAATATGTTGGGTTTTTTTGTTGTTTTGAAAATATAAAACTTTATTAAAAAGAAAAGAAAAATTTTGAGTTTGGAATTTTTTCCTTCCCTAAAAAGAATTTTAAATAAATTATTTCCACATTATTCATATTGTGAAAGAACAGACCAAAAGGAATGGATAGATGGATAGGTAGGTGATAGATAAGAAAATAATATGCTTCAATCTACATTTGGACTCCATCAATTTTTTTTTCCCTCCAGATGTGGATAGCATTTTCCACTATGATTCCTTTGGAGTTATCTTGGATTGTTATTTGAGCAGTTAATAAACTTGAAAGCTTTGGTGTATGTGGCTGCTTGGAAATGCCAAGGAATTACTGGTGTGTTTGTAAAGTTCAATTTTTGCCTTTTCCCCAAAGTGTGAAACAAAAGGGATTCACTGAGTATCTAGCTTCACCTTAGCAAAAAAAGATGTTCCTTATCATTTAATCACAGTTCTCTGTAATTTTTATGTACTTCTATACCCTCATGATTGTTGTTTTTGGTTCTTCCAGAAAACATCCCAGAGAAGTGGACCCCAGAGGTGAAGCATTTCTGTCCCAATGTGCCCATTATCCTGGTTGGGAACAAGAAGGATCTTCGAAATGATGAGCACACAAGACGGGAGCTGGCCAAGATGAAGCAGGCATGTCCTGAGAAGGGGAGGAGGGAGGCAGACGGCGGACGGGCCCTGAAGATGCAGAGAACCACCTCTGGGCAGCTGTGGGCTCTTTCTTTGGCCCAAGACTCTTCTCAACCTCCTCACAACTAACAAGCTTGGGTTGGGTGTCACTGGCAAGAATGTTTTAAAGGTCTTCTCTGTGTTCATCCCTAGTGATTTGAGGTTAAAGTAAAAATAGCTCGAGACTGAAAGTAGTGGGCACCTGATTGCAGATTCCATCTCTATCATTTTACTTGGGCATAAATAATTACCTCCATGTTAGGGAAAGATATCAAGGAGCCAGCAGGAATGAGAGGGAGCAGGGAGTTACGGTTAGACTAAAATAATTTCCCAGAGTCTTTAAGTAGCTGGTGCAGAATCAAAACGATGGATTCACAAAGCCACTTCTTGTGTTACAGAGTCAGACTAGTCACTTGTGACTCTGCTGCCCACTTATTCTGTTTCTTTTCTGGCCTCATTTTGTCCATCTATAAAATGTGAGAGGACTGCATCAGATCTCTCCAAAGCCTATTCTGTTGTGGCATTCTACCATAGTCTCTGCTGCTTTCAAACAAAGACATTGAGGTTCATAGAAATCTCCATTTTCATGACTGTTCCAAAGATGAAAGTACTTTTTGCTTTGCTTTTAAAATAAGGATCCCATCACTTTAATAATAACTCGACTCGCCAAAAATGAACATTAATATTGATTTAGGAGAAGAACATAGGAAATGATTATTTTCAGCTCAAGGAATCAAATATTAGGTATATCTGAATGAGATCGTATGCTTTAAGTAGGAAGTTACCAGAGACCACTTTGAGATCTTGGCTCTGGTTATACAATAGCAAATAATTTCACTTCTTTAGGCTTTTTTTCTCATCTGTCAAATTAGGATGTTACACTGGGTGAATTTGGTGTTCTCCAAGGTCCCTTCCAGCTCTCCTGTGCCTATAAGGATAGTGAGCTCATGAGATCTTTTTCTTCTACCAGAATTGAAGTGGCTGATCCTTGGGGTCAACAGCCTAGGAGACATTAAAGTCTTGCGTTATTTAGGGACCGTATAGCAGGTGTGAACAATGAGATAGATATCCTTACTCCGTATTTGCCTTTTCTCACAAGAATCAATAACCCTTCAAGAAAGCAAATATGCCCTTTTCAAGATAGAATTTGTATTTCAGACTACTATTTGCCAGCCAGGTTTTCAGTCTCTGGATTGATATTTTGAGATTAGACTCCTTTAACAGGCATTTATCTGGCCTAAAGTTTTATTGTCCTCTTGGGAATTAGTATTAGAAAACTTTCTCCTACCTTTCCATTTTAAATCAGTATCTTTTGTTCTCCTCATTTGATAGTACATAAGAGAAACTCCTTATGTTGATTTTAGTCATAAGTGGTGCCTGAGGAAAGTATCTTTTGAGACTTTAATAGTATAAAATATCATAAATTTAGCTCATAGCAGAGAATCTGGATTATCATGTCCCAGCTCAGTTACTTTTATTGTTTCCTTTTCTGTGACATGAAGGGGTCAGAATAAAGATTTCTTCCAGTTATGTGGCATTCTTTTATGAACAATTCTATCAAACTGAATTTTAATTAGTGTAGTTTTTGTAGATGGTTTGTGTGAGTGGTTCCTCTTGTCAATGGTTCCCAGGATGTGGATATGAATCTACAATTCACTCCTACTTTCCTGAAAGGGTTTCTTTCTCTCTCTCTGTCTACAGGAGCCAGTGAAACCTGAAGAAGGCAGAGATATGGCAAATCGGATTGGTGCATTTGGTTATATGGAGTGTTCAGCAAAGACCAAAGACGGTGTGAGGGAGGTGTTTGAAATGGCCACAAGAGCGGCTTTGCAAGCCAGACGTGGAAAGAAAAAATCCGGGTGCCTTGTCTTGTAAACACAGTGGAAAGCCCAAGCCCTCACTCGGTTAATTTTTGAAGTGCTGTTTATTAATCTTAGTGTATGATTACTGGCCTTTTTCATTTATCTATAATTTACTTTAAGAGATTTACAAATCAGAAATCATCTTGCTACCAGTATTTAGAAGCCAACCATGATTGTTTAATGACAGTCTGTGTCCAACACATCTGTGCACACCAGGGTCCCTCTGACATTACTCTTAATAACCTTCTTCATTCTCCCAACCAGCACATCTGGCACTAATTCAAGGGAATTCTTAACTTCTTGCTTCTTTCTAGAAAGTGAAAGGTGATAACTTTTGTGAATTGGGCTTTAACTACTTTTATACCTAACATGTCCTGTTGCTGTCAGCTGCAGGGACCTCTGGGGAATAAATATGGAGTCACTTCAGAGCAGGACCACTTATAAGGCTTTTATTGGTATAACTCTGGGGTATTATTCAGTTGTTTGAAAATGGGACCTAGCCCAACTAGGCTACAAGTAAGTTCCCATGCAGCTGTGGCAAAGCTACAGTTCTGTGGTTTCATGTTAGTTACCTTAGAGTTACTGTGTAATTAGTGCCACTTAATGTATGTTACCAAAAAATAAATATATCTACCCCAGCTTAGATGTAGTATTTTTTTGTATAATTGGATTTCCTAATACTGTTATTTGTTATCTCTACAGAAGGTCTATTTGGTTTTTGTTTTGGGGTTTGTTTTGTTTGGTGTGTTTTTTTGTTTTTTTTTTTTTTCCCTGTTGTTTTTTAAGAACATTTGAACATAAAGTCAGATGGAAAAACATTTGAAATCCCTTTTTATCAGTTTCTCCAGTAAATGACAGCCATTAGCAGTTTCTTTTCTGCACAACATACTCCAATGTCCACCCCATCCCCTGAAGCTGGGACCAGTGAATGGGGAATTTGTTCCACCATAAGGCAGTGCTATGGTTCAGAAATTCGAGTGATGGTGTCTAAACTCAAGTTGCAGCATCTTGATATATACAATGTTTCCTTATTTCTTACTCTAAAAGTGGTGACTCCCCTTAATTTCCTAGGGGAGCTTGCTACCCATTCTCTTTGTTGGTGGCCAAAGTTCCCCCTTGGAAGAACTTCTCATTCCTCTCCAGCTGACTAAACTTTTTTCTGTATCAGTTAATTTTTCCAACTACTAATAGAATAAAGGCAGTTTTCTAAACTTCCTGTATCCTGGTGTTTGTCTCGCTCACTCTCCAGGCCAACAGTGGCAAGTGAGGGCGGTATCCCAGGACAAACTTTTGAGATAGACTAATTTCAGAGACTTAGTGATGCTTTCAAAAAACATTGTCCCTATTGGATCCAGAATCCTGTACTACTCAGCCTTAAGTAAAATATGAGCCTTGTCATAGAGTTGAGAAGGGAGGGAGAGATTCAGAACAGCAGTAGGAAAATAGCCATACTACTATCTTGGTTAGAATTGCAAATGAAATAACACAGATGGAAGAAGGTCCTTCCCGAAAGGAAAGAATTGGGAAGTCCTGAAGTAGAACAGTGGGGCCAAATGTATTGGCTTAAGAATGATTACCTATAATTTAGGTCTAACATATTTAGGATTAAAAGATCAATAGAAGAAGTAGGAAGATTGGTAAAGAGGTTATTATAATTCTGGGTGGCAGTTTATTGGAACCAGCAGAACTTATAGGAATGGAAGAGGTAACCTCTAAAGGGCCTAAATTGTTAATAAGACTTTTGAGCATGGATCCCAGTTTGAGACCTGCTGCCCAGAGTGTCCACCTTCTAGCAAGTGGAATGGATTTTATGATCGGCATTTACCTGGCATGTTTTCCTTTGAAGGCTGACTAGGGAGGAGAGAGGACTTCGTTTTACTTTATCTCACTAATGTCATTGCTTCCTCAAGAAAAAATAGTTTGGACTCTGCATTACCTTGCCAGATTTTTTTACCCTTATAATTTGTTCCTTACATAGGATGTTTCTAAATGATTAATAATTGGTAAAATAGCAGGACTGGACTATATCAAAATTGATGAGATCCTCCTGCTCACATATTTAATTCATTTTATTTCTCTATCTGGCCCATCAGTCTAGCAGTCAGACCTCTGCTATAAGGATTATTTGGGAAGGGGAGGGGCGGGGATTGAGGTTTTTTCCAAGACTAGCCTGTCAAGTTCTTGTTCTTGGTTCTGAGGAGTGTGGAAACGGTACTGACCTTCCCAAGACATGAGAAAGGGGAAAAAATGAAATTACCAAAAGCAGCATTTGTAGTCTTAGAGTTGTATATAATCAGCCTAACTTGCCCCTAAGAGTAGAATTGGAACTATTATGACTTATCCCTGGGAGGGAAGGGGGTTGAGGCAACAAGTGGTTGTTGGGTATGGGAGATGGAAACAAAAAATAGTATATTCTGAAGAGTCTCAAATCCTTTCAAATTAGGGAATAATTTTACTTAAATTCAGCAAACTTATATGTACATATTGTCTGCTGAAAAGCAGAACACTAATGGTCATAGAGTTATGGTAGTCTAGTAGAAAGTCTTAAATTTAATATAGGGAGGAGAAGGTCTTCCATACAAACTCCCCATCCAATAAGCATTAAACTCATGTCCAAAATTGATCTCATCTTTCTTCTCCATCAGTTGCCAAATCTTGCCATTTCTACTTGTCTCACATCTCTCTTCTTTTACTAATCAATACTAGCTTAAACTCCTTCAGCAGCCTCCTAATTGGGTTTTTATTCGTTCAATAGAAATAGAAAATTTCACTAAAATTTTCAGCTGCCACAACTCCCCTAGCTTATACTCCTGAAGTTGATTTTTGAACCAGAGTATTAACGATACTTCATCTTATTCAATTTAACTTAAGTCTATCTTGCCAAAGTCTTTTTGAATCCTGTTATTTAAGTGTCATTTATCCCACAGCTTTGTTATCTACAGATTTGATAAGTTTATCATCTCTACTTTCCAATCACTGATGAAAATGTTACATAATGGAGCAAAATAGCTTTCTGATGTTCTCCACCTCCCCCATACCTACTCCCAAAAAAACACTTCCACACCAGATTAGAGTAATGATCAAAAGATTTAATGAGAAACTGAAGTAAATCCTTCCAACCCAAGATTGCACCAAAAAATCAATGGATAACATAATAGGGGACCATCAGACCAAACAAACCTAAAGTGATCAGAGATAGGTATAAACCACAGAAACTTGAAATCCCTATAGCAGTAGTAGTGTGATTTGAACAGGAACTAACAGTAAAGTTGAATAGGACCGGAACACTCCAAAGCTTCAAAGTCTTACACTTTGGCCTGAGACAGAAAGCCCTTACTCTCAAAAGATCCTAATCCTAAAAGTAGGACAGTGCAGAAATCCAAGAGATCCTAGGGTAAGACCAAACAGGACTAATTAACTGCTCTACCCAAAAGCACACCAGATAAGAGTCCTGCCATGAACTTGCAATTTAGGAACATGGTGGAGAAATGAAGAAATTAGTGATAAATTATTGCAAATCTAGAGATCCAAAAAAAAGTCAACAGCAAGCAGATTCAAAGAAATGAAGCAAGATATTTAAAATATATTAAATACAAGAGATTTTTTTTTAATCAAAAACAAGATCTGGAGGAAAGAAAATGGCTTGGAAGGTAAAATGATACATCTTATCCAAACTATTCCTTGAGAACTAGAATGAATCAAAGAGAAATCAATCAGATAATTACTCCATTAAATGTCAAGAAAAATCAGTGTCAAAAGTTTGAAAAATTTGTATGTGAAAAATATTTTTTAAACTGCAAAAAAGGTTGAAGATAAATTGAGCCATTGTAAAAATTGTGGGTTATTTTGTTTATACTATTATGAGTTGGGTTTTTTTAATTGATAAGAGAAAGTGGGAGGAAAGAAAAGTCAATTTTCATTCATTGAAGATGTTAAAATTTAAAAGCTGGAAAATTAATATTTGATACTATGATAAAAATGGTTAAAAAAAAAAAAAAAAACCTGGAACACTGTTTCAAGAACTCATAAATGAAAACTACTCATCTATTAGAATAAGTAGATAAAATGGAAATAGAATCCCTGACTCTACCTAAAAGGAGGCTCAAAATGAAAAGTCCTATGAATATCATTGCCAAAATCCAAAGGCCCCACATCACGAAATATTTCAAAATATCAAAAAAAGAAGCAGTTCAAGTACAAAGGAAACACAGGATGTGGCAGCTTTTATTAAAAATGAGTGGACATCTTGGAATAAAATTTTGAAAACAAAAGATAAGTGATTTACAACCAAAACTAGCTCGCCCTCCAAATCTGAGTAATGGAAGGGAAAGGAGAAGGATCTTTAATGAAAAAAAAAGGATTTTTAAGTATTTCTGATGAAAAGACTAAGGCTGAGTACATAAGTCCAGCCAACCTTTAGAAAGATAAACATGAATAATTTTAAATAAGAAAAAACCTAGGAGTAAATTAGTTCTTTTTTCTAAAAGTTTTATGAAGAGAAAGAATTGAGGGTAAAAGAAAAATATTTAAAAAGACTAAACAAAAGAGGAACTTGTTATTTCATACTTGGAGTATATGAGAAGAATACACAACATGGAAAGCAGAAAGCATGAAGGGAGTGAAGTTAAATGTGCAATTTTTATTTAATATTATTTTCCTCAGTTAACTGTAAAACAATTTTTTTACATTTCTTTTAAAAACTTTTCCAGATTCTCTTCCTTTCTCCATACTCTCTCCAGTCCCCTTCCCCACTTAAGAAGCCACATGTGAAATTAAGCAAAACATTTCCATGAAAGTCATGTTTCAAAAGAAAACATTTTTCCCCCTCCTCCCCACCAAAAAAAAAAAAAAAAAGTGTTTTTTTTTTTATTAAAGTATGCACAATCATTTTTTTCTCTGGGTATGGATAGCATTTTTCATCATAAGTCCTTCAGAGTAGTCATGGATCATTGTATTACTGAAAATAGCAAAGTTATTCCCTGCTGATCATCCTACAACATTGCTATTACTTTGTACATAGTACTTTTCACTTTGCTTGAATTCATGGAGGACTTTCCGGGTTTTTCTGAAAACATCCTGCTCATCATTTCCCATAGAACAATATTTCATCATAATTACATACAATTTCTTCAGCCATTCCCCAAGTGATGGGCATCCCCTCAAATTTCCAATTCTTTGACCTAAGAAAACAGCAACTAGAAATATTTTTGCACATAGAAGTTCTTTTCCTTTTTTAAAAATCTCTTGGGGATTCATTATAAAATTTTTTTAAATATTTCCCCCAATTACCTGTCAAAACAGGTAATAAATAAAATAAAAATTCTTTAGCTCTCCTATTCTCTCCCTGACATAATGAGCTGTTTTTATAGGTTATATATGCAATTATGCAAAACATTTTCATATTACATTATGAAGGAAGACAATTTAAAAACATAAAGGTGAAAAACAGTATATTTCAATCTGCACTCAGATTCTCGTTAGTTCCTCTGGATGTGGTTAGCATTTTTCATCATGAGTCATTCGTAGTTGATCTTCATAAATATTGATGTTATTCTGTATAATGTTCTGGTTCCCAGGAAAACATTGTACATAGTAACAGCAAGATTGTATGCTGATCAACTGATAAAACAACAATACAATGATCCAAGGCAATTACAATAGATTTGGGATGGACAAATACCATCTACATCCAGAGAAAAAACTATGGATTCAATGTGGCATTGAAGCATACTATTTTTACCTTTTTTGTTTGTTTCTTTCTCGTGTTTTTTTTCCTTTTGTTCTGATTTTCCTTTCACAATTAGTGATATAGAGATATGTTTAAAATGATTGTACATGTGATAACCTATATCAGATTGCTTGGTGTCTTGGGGAGGGAGGGATGAGGGAGAAAAAAATTGGAACTCAGAATCTTGCAAAAATGGAGGTTGGAAAGTATCTTTAGATGCAAATGGAAAAATATATAAAATACTGTTTTTTTTCCCTGAGGCAATTGAGGTTAAGTGACTTACCCAGGGTCACACAGCTAGGAAGTGTTAAGTATCTGAGGTCAAATTTGAACTCAGGTCCTCCTGACTTCGAGGCTGGTGCTCTATCCACTACACCACCTAGCTGCCCCTAAAATACTATTTTTCTTTTTTTTTTTTTTTAAACCTTAAGAAATAAAAAATCTTTATTTCCAATTCACAAACATCTGTGCTTCCTGAAATCCTACCAGTTTTTTTTAAATTTTTTTTTTAATTTTATTTTATTTGCATAACATATGTGTGGGTAATTCTTCAACAATAACCCTTACATAGCTTTCCGTTACAAATTTTTCCCCCCAACTTCCCCACCCCTTCCCTAGATGGCAGGATATCCACTACATGTTAATTATGTTAAAATATTGGCAAATCGAATATATGTATACATATAAAATACTATTTTTCTTAAAAATATTTTTTCCTCACTTCACTTTGCATTAGTTCATACAAGTCTTCCCAAATTTTTCTGAAATCATACTGCTCATCATTTCTTATGGTACAATAGTATTCTATCACAATCATTACAACTGGTTTAGCCATTTCCCAACTGATAGACATTCCCTCAAGTTTTAGTTCTTTGCCATTGCAAAAACAGTTGCTATAAAAATTTTTGTACAAATAGGTCCTTTCCCCTTTTTAAAAAAAAATCCTCTTTGGAGGGGCAGCTAGGTGGCACAGTGGATAGAGCGCCAGCCCTGAAATCAGGAGGACCTGAGTTCAAATCTCAGACACTTAATACCACCTCCCTGTGTGACCCTGGGCAAGTCACTTAACTCCAATTGCCTCAGCCAAAAAAAAAAAAAATCTCTCTGGAATACAGACAGGGTAGTGATATTGCTGGATCAAAAGTAATGTACAGCACCAGCCCTGAAGTCAGGAAGACCTGAGTTCAAATCTGGTCTCAGATGCTTAACATTCCCTAGCTGTGTGACCCTGGGCAAGTCACTTAACCTCAATTGCCTCAGCAAAAAAAAAAAAAAAAAAAAAGGAATGGACAGTTTTATAGTCCTTTGGGCATCGTTCCAAATTTGTTCTCCATAATGATTGTATCAGTTCACAACTACACCAAGACAGCAGTGTCCCAATTTTTCCACATCCTCTCCAACACTTATTTTTCTTTTCTATCAACCAATCTTATAGAACAGACACACAATTTGGTATAGAAATATTTCAACAGGGAAACAATTAGTAATGAAAGAGTAGGATTAGGATAAGAGGGAAAATATGAATGGGAAAGGAATAGTTCTAAGCAAAACAACTTGGATCTAAGTGGGTATACATCAATTTTTCTGATGCCATCAAAATGTCAAGTTTGATATATATATAATTATTTTCTAAATTTTGATAATTTTTTTAACATAAAAAGCATTTATAGATTACTCCCACTTGAAGAGAGATCCCTTATGACAAGGTAAGGGAATGACCTCATCAGAAAGTACACATTTCCCATCTATACTTAACTCTTCTTCCACTCTTAAAAAACAAAACTCTTGTTTGTTTCCCTCCCTCCCACTGCTCATCACATTGAAAAAAAATTTTGCTTGTAAATATGCATAGCCAAGCAAAATAAATTTTCTCAATAGCTGTATACAAAAAAAAAAAAAAAAAGTCTCAGCATTTTAAATCCATCATTTTTCTGTAATGATAGCATGTTTCATCAACAGCTCTCTGGAATCTTGAATATTCATTGAGCTGATTATAGTTCTTACAACTCTCAAAATAGTTATTATATAAATTATTCTAATTCTCTTTATATTATTTTTAAGTTTATAAAGTTTTCAAAATTGTTCATTTTTACAAAATTGAAGTTAAAGTACAAATTGTTTTTCTGATTCTACCTACTTTGCATCAGTTCATATTAGTTTTTCCTTGTCTTTTTGAAATCATCTATTTCCTCATTTGTTACAGCACAGCAGTATTCCATCACATTCATATGCCACATCTTATTCAAGTGAATCTCAATTGCACATCTCCTTTCACCTTTTTGTAACCACAAAAGGAGTTGCTATAAGTTATTTTATGCAAAAAGTGCCTTTTCTTACTCAGTTTCATGGTTTATTTGTTTTTGGTTTTTTTTGGGGGGGTGTAAGGGGGTGGAGGGGTGGGCAGGCAAGCAATAAGCCTAGCAGTAGTATATCTGAGTCAAAGGGCATATACTGTTTAGTAATTTCTAAAGTATATTTTCAAATTCTTTTCCAAAATGATTGTATCCATTCACTGGTCCACAAAAAAAAAAATGCATCAAACAACTTGTTTTCCTATAGCTCCTCCAACATCTATTATCTTTTCTGTTTTGTTCTCTTTGCCACTCAGATAAGTATGAGGTAGAGCCTCAATCTGCATTTCTCGAATTATTAGTAATTTGGAGCAATTTTTCATGCAGTGATAGCCTGGGTTTCTTCCACCTAAGAATTGTCTATTCATGTCTTTACATCATTTATCAATAAGGGAAAGGCTTGTTTTTTATATATTTAAATTAATTCCTTATACATCTCAAAAACAAAACATCAAAGAAACTTGCTCTAAAGATTTTTTTAATCTTAATTTTTATTAGTTTATGTAAAGACTAATTTTATAGAATCAAAATGATCCCTTATCTTCTGTGATCCTCTCTGCTACCTGTTTGGTAATGAACTTTTGTGCTATCCTTAGATCAGATAGGTAATTTTTTTCCCCACATATATTGAATTTATGATGTGCCTTTGATAACATTGGTAACATCCTTTTGGAACTTACCCTTGTATAAGGTGCAAATCGTTAGTCTAAATCTAACTTTTTCTATATTGCTTTTCAATTTTCCCAACAGTTTTGGTAAAATAGCAAGTCCTTATCCCAGTAGCTGGAGTCTTTGTGTTTATCAAAAACTAGATAACTACATATATTTATATGTTCAGTGTGTAGTGTACAGAATCTGCTAAACTGATCAAACTTTTTTTAACCAGTATTAAATTGTTTTGATAATTAACCTAATACTTTTTATAATTGTTGAGTGGATTGAGATGTGGCACTTCTAGACCTCCTTCCTTCCCATTTCTTCTTAATGTTTCTCTTGACACTTTTTTAAACTATTGAACAATCTATGAATTTCAATTCCAGACCTAAATTAACAATGTACTGGCCTGAGTCAGGTTCTCACCCAAGAGCACAGACAATAATCAGGGTCTCAGAGCCCATCCCCTCAAAGGAGTAAGAATTAAATTTTCTGGGCAAAGGACTGCATCTCTCAGCACAGTTGAACCTACCTACATTCAAACTTACCTCTCTGCCACTATCATATCCAATCCTGAACTTTTGCCACAAATTAAAGAAGTGCTAGTTACAGTTCTGACGACTATGACTTTTTTTTCCCCCTGATCCTTACAGATGATTTTTCACATGATAGCACCTGATGTGACTATCACTATTCTTTGGCAATCACTGCTTCCTCTTCCTCTTTTTTGGAATACTTTAATATTGTTTCTTAACTCCAAGTATTAGATGATTCTTAACGGTACTTCTGGCACCAAATAGAGAATTGGACAAAGCATGGTTTAGACAAACATCATCAGGGCTCTGAATATCACAAGGACCATTCATTGCTCAAACCTGCTGCATTTTCTTTTCTTTTTCTTTTTGTTGGCAATTGATCCAACATATCTTAAACATATGCAATTCCTCTATATTTTCACAAATGTTATGCTGTACAAGAAAAATCAGATAAAAATGAGAAAGAAAACCAAATGCAAGCAAACAACAAAAAAAAAATGAAAATATGTTGTGATACACATTCAATTCCCACAGTCCTTTCTCTCTGGGTGCAGATGTCTCTATCACAAAATCATTGGAATTGGCCTGAATCATCTCATTATTGATCGTCTATCAGAATTAATCATTGTATAATCTTCTTGTTGCTGTGTACAATTATTCTCCTGGTTCTACTCACTTCACTTAGCATCACTTCATGTAAGTCTCTCCAGACCTCTCTGAAATCATCCTGCTGATTGTTGCTTATAGAACAATAATATTCTTATACTGTAATTTATTCAACCATTCTTCAACTGATG
Source organism: Myrmecobius fasciatus (assembly GCA_023553655.1). NCBI lineage: Eukaryota > Metazoa > Chordata > Mammalia > Dasyuromorphia > Myrmecobiidae > Myrmecobius > Myrmecobius fasciatus. The sequence continues at coordinate 96,116 of JAJPUD010001848.1, read as the reverse complement.
GACATACAAATCAGTTTCCAATTCCAGGGCTGCTACAAATATTTTTGCACATGTGAGACCTTTTCCCTTTTTTATGATCTCTTGAGGATAGCTCCAATTTGTTCTCCAGAATGGTTGGAGATCAGTTCACAACTCCAACAATGTATTATTGCCCAGTTTCCCCACATCTCTTCCAACATTTATCATTATCTTTTCCTGTCATCTTAGTCAGTGTGAGAGGTGTGGAGAAGTACCTCAGAGTTGTCTTAATTTGCATTTCTCTAATCAATAGTGATGTAGGGCATTTTTCATTATTACTAGAAATAGTTTTAATTTTTGTCTGAAAATTGTTCATATCTTTGACTATTTCAAATAAAGACTTTAAAAAAAAAACAACTTTTTTTTTGGTTTGGTTTTTTTTTTTTTTTTAAAAGTAGGTCTGACCACGTCCCTCTCCTATATTTGATAAACTTCATTGTGTCTTCATTACCTCCAGGAACAAATACAAACTCCTTTGGTGTTTAGAGTTCTTCATAGACTAGCCCCTTCCTACCTTTTCAGTCTTATTACACCTGACTCACCTATGATCCAGCTACACTGACATAGTTACTATTCCTCAAAGACAACAATCCATTACTTATCTCTGTGCCTTTGTATTGGCTATTGAACATGACCAGAATGTACTCCTTTCTCATCTCTGCCTTTTAGTTTCTCCTGGCTTCCTTCTAGACCTGACCTTATACAGGAAGTTTCTCCAGCTCTGCTACCTACCTCCAAAGTCTGAGAGACAAAGATACACTGAGATAAAGAGATTTCCAGTCCAAAACTGAAGGGATGCCCATCAATTGGAGAGTGGCTGAATAAATTATGGTATATGAATGTTATGGAATATTATTGCTCTGTAAGAAACGACCAGCAGGACGATTTCAAAGAGGCCTGGAGCGACTTGCATGAACTGATGCTGAGTGAAACGAGCAGAACCAGGAGATCATCATACACAGCAACAACAGTATTACATGATGATCAATTCTGATGGACATGGCTCTCTGCAACAAAGAATTGTCTCAAACCAGTTCCAATTGTTCACTGAAGAAAACCATATACACCCAGAGAGAGGGAAATGAAATATGGACCACAAAGTAACATTTTCATGATCTCTATTGACATTTGCTTGCATTGTGTTGCCTTTCTCTGATTCTTTTTTTTTCTTGTAGATAGGATTTTTCTTGCATAACTTCTCAAGCATTTCAACATTATTAACATGTAGTGGACTTCCTGCCATCTAGGGGAGGGGAGGGGACTGGGGGTAAAATTTGTAATGGAAAGCTTTGTAAAGATCAGTGCTGGGGAACTACCCATACATATGTTATACAAATAAAAAGCTTTACTAATTAAAAAAAAAAAAGAAAAGAAAAATTAAATAAATAAATAAAATAAAATAAACCTTTTCCATGAAAAAAAAAAGAGATTTCCAGTTCAATACTCTGTGCACTGTAAGTACTTAATTTTTGTCAATCAATTATTGATTGACAAAAGTCCTTTTCAGCTCCTTTCTTTGGTGCATCTGCCCAACATAATTGAGCATCTGAACTTTGTGATTTTTTTTTTTTTTTTTGCAATGATCTGCCTGCTGAAGATCTGTGGTTAGGTTAATCTGGAGTGACCCTGCCTAGGAGAACTAATGACAAATGAGTTCTTGGACCTTTCCCTGCACATACCTGACACTACTTAAAGCTGACAACAATGAATACTTCAAGTGATGCCAGAATGAAGAAAAAAAAATTATGTATTATCTATCATGTGTCAGGCACTGAGCTAAGTACAAACAATTATCTCCTATGATCCTCATGACAATTCTAGGAGGTAGGTTATCCCTACAGATAACAGATGAGTATGAGAAATGTTGAAAAGTTGGGTTTCCACGGTGTTGCAAGTTTTGAGGTAGTGTGGAATAGTAGGTACCACTGACCAAAAGGCTTTCAGAATATTAGAGGTTAAGGAAGATTAGGATTCACAGAATAATTAAGTGATCAATAGAAGCTTTGAGCAAACAAGGAATTAGGGGCCTAGGAAGGCACAGGTGGATTCAGCCAATCAGAAAGAGTCTTATGGTTTTAAGAAAAACATAAACTTAAGATAATAACCCATCCAGCTCAAACTAGTTGGGGTCAATGACAGGAACTGACCAAATCACTACTATGCCTGCTTAATAGGCTAATTGAATATTAACACACCCAGTAGGAGGAGTTTTCCCTGCCATTTTTGAACATAGGATGTATGATGGGGGGCTACATGTTTTATACATATTAAGAGGAAATATGTAGTGAGTGTATCAGAGAGATTGTAACCAGGAAGAAATGGACCAATCTGTTCTCTGAAGGGAAGGGCTGTGCCACACTAGCAAGTTTAAAGGTTTTCCCACTTCTGTACAAGTGGACCCTGAAGAGGAGTGGGGCCTGCTTCTGGTCCTAAACATTAAGACTATTCCTTAAGATTTCTTTTTTAATAAATTTTCCTCTATCTGATTTTCAGTGTCAAGTGTTATTTCTAACATGAGGAAACTGAGGCATAAATTAAGTGACTTCACCTCTCAGATTGTCTAAGATGACAGGAAAAGATAATGACAAATGTTGGAGGGAATGTGAGAAAACTGGGACACTGATACATTGTTGGTGGAACTGTGAACAGATCCAACCATTCTGGAAAGCAATTTGGAACTACGCTCAAAAAGTTAGCAAACTGTGCATACCCTTTGACCCAGCAGTGTTTCTATTGGGCCTATATTCCAAAGAGATCTCAGAGGAGGGAAAGGGCCCCACATGTGCAAAAATGTTTGTGGCAGCCCTTTTTGTAGTGGCTAGAAACTGGAAACTGAATGGATGCCCATCAGTTGGAGAATGGCTGAATAAATTATGGTATATGAATGTCATGGAATATTATTGTTCTGTAAGAAACGACCAGCAGGACGATTTCAGAGAAGCCTGGAGAGACTTGCATGAACTGATGCTGAATGAAATGAGCAGAACCAGGAGATCATTATACACTGCAACAACAGGACTATGTGATGATCAATTCTGATGGACATGGTTCTCTTCAACAATGAGATGTTTCAAACCACTTCCAATTGTTCAGTGATGAAGAAAGCCATATACACCCAGGGAGAGGCCTGTGAGATCTGAGGGTGGACCACAACATAACATTTTCATGCTCTCTATTGGTATTTGCTTGCATTATGTTTTCCTTGTCAGGTTTTTTTTTTCTTATAGATCTGATTTTTCTTGTATAGCAAGATAACTGTATAAATATGTATATACATATTCAATTTGTCAAGTATTTTAACATAATTTCCATGTATTAGACTTCCTGCCATCTAGGGGAGAGGATGGGGGGAAGGAGGGAAAAATTTGTAACAGAAAGCTTTGCAAGGGTCAATGTTGAAAAATTACCCATGCATATGTTTTGCAAATAAAAAGCTTTAATTTTTAAAAAAAAAGAAAAGAATTTAAGTGACAATGCAGAAACTAGGCATTGACCAACACCTAAGACCCTATACCAAGATAAGGTCGAAATGGGTTCGTAATTTACTCATAAAGGGTGATACTATAAGGAAAGTAGGAGAACAAGGGATAGTCTACCTCTCAGATCTGTGGAGAAGGGAGGAATTTGTGGTCAAAGAAGTAGAGAATATTATGAAAAGCAAAAGGGATAATTTTGATTATATTAAATTAATTTTTTTGTACAAACAAAACCAATGTAGCTAAGATAAGAAGGAAAGAAGAAAACTGGAAAAAAATTTATATCCAAGGGTTCTGATAAAGACCTCATTTCTTTTTCTTTTTGATTGAAGTTTTTTTTTAAATTTTCAAGGATATGCAAGGATAATTTTTCAACATTGATTCTTGAAAAACCTTATGTTCCAATTTTCTTTCCCTTTACTCCCTCCCCAGATGGCATGCAATCCAACATATATATATATATATATATATATATATATTTTTTTTTTTTTTTGCTGAGGCAATTGGGGTTAAGTGACTTGCCAAGGGTCACACAGCTAGGAAGTGTTAAGTGTCTGAGATCAAATTTGAACTCAGGTCTTCCTGACTTCAGGGCTGGTGCTCTATCCACTGCACCATCTAGCTGCCCCAATCCAATATATATTAAACATGGTAAAAAAAAAAATATATGTTAAATACAATATAAGCATACATATTTATACAATTATCTTGCTGCACAAGAAAAATCAGATCAAAAAGTTTAAAAATGAGAGAAAACAAAATACAAGCAAACAACAACAAAAAGGGTGAAAAAACTATGTTGTGATCCACACTCAATTCCCATAGTCCTCTCTCTGGGTATAGATAGCTCTCTTCATCATAAGATCATTGGAATTGGCCTGGATCACCTCACTATTGAAAAAAGCCACATCCATCAGAATCGATCATCATATAATCTTGTTGCTGTGTACAATGATCTCCTGGTTCTGTTCATTTCACTTAACATCAGTTCATGTAAGTCTCTCCAGGGCTCTCTGAAATCATCCTCCTGATCATTTCCTGCAGAACAATAATATTCCATAACATTCATTTACTATAACTTATTCAGCTATTCTCCAACTGATTGACAGTGTCCTGTTTCTAGCTATTACAAAAAGAGCTACCACAAACATTTTTGTATGTGGGTCCCTTTCCCTCCTTCATGATCTATTTGGGATATAAGTCCAGTAGAGACACTGCTGGATCAGAGGGATGCACAGTTTGATAGCCCTTTGGGCATAGTTCCAAATTGCTCTCCAGAATGGTTGATCAGTTCACAACTCCACCAACAATGTATTAGTGTCTCAGTTTTCCCCCCATCTTCTTCAATATTCCTTGTTATCTTTTCTTATTATCTTAGCCAATCTGACAAGTGTGTAGTAGTATCTTAGAGTTGTCTTAATTTGCATTTCTCTGATCAATAGTGATTTAGAGCACTTTTCATATGACTAGAAATAGTTTTAATTTTTTCATCTGAAAAGTGTTTGTTCATATCCTATTATGGGAGCCACCTGCTAGAGGCTTCTGGGAATCTAATTATGACCAGCAGAATAGATCCCTTCATGTGAGAGGATAACAATACAAGGAGACTGAGAGGCAGTTGCATTCTCTGACCTCTCTCCTCTTCCCTCTTGCCTCTGATTTATTTCATTCACAATCGACTTCTGGGTCAGTAAAGGCTGATTTGCAATTTCTTCAAGTGTATTATGATTCACAGCTGTGGAGGCTTTCGGAGAACTGACCTGCCCATTAAAGGTACTCTCCTCTTTAACCCTTTACAACCTTTATGGGTTTTGAACTTAGGCACAATCCTTAATAATATTTTTGACCATTTATCAATTGGAGAATGGCTTGTTTTCTTATAAACTTGAGTCAGTTCTTTATATTAATTGACTCAAATTTATAAGAATTCAAACCATTCTCCAACTGATAAATGGTCAAAGGATATGAACAGACAATTTTCAAAGAAATTAAAACCATTTCTTATCATATGAAAAATGTTCTAGATCACTATTGATTAGAGAAATGCAAATTAAGACAATTCTGAGGTACTTCTCCACACATCTCAGATTGGCTAAGATAACAGGAAAATATAATGATGAGTGTTGGAAGGGATGTGGGGAAACTGGGACACTAATACATTGTTGGTAGAGTTGTGAAATGATCCAACCAGTGTGGAGAACAATATGGAGCTAGGCTCAAAGTACTCTCAAACTGTGCATATACCCTTTGAGCTAGCAATCTTACTACTAGGCCTGTGTCTCTAAGAGATCATAAAAAAGGGAAAATGACCCACATGTGCAAAAGTGTTTGTAGCAGCCCTGGAACTGGAAACTGATTGTGTGCCCATCAGTTGGAGAATAGCTGAATAAGTTATGATATATGAATGTTATGGAATATTATTTTTCTATCAGCAGGATGATTTCAAAGAGGCCTAGAGAGACTTAAATGAACTGATACGAAGTAAAGCGAGTAGAACCAAAAGAACAGTGTATATACAGCAACAACAAAATTGTGTGATGATTAACTTTAATGGACTTGGCTCTTTTCAACAATGAGGTGATTCAGACCAGTTCCAATAGATTTTTTTTTATTATTAAAACTTTTTATTTGCAAAACATATGTATGGGTAATTCTTCAACATTAACCCTTACAAAGCTTTCTGTTACAAACTTTTCCCCCCTACTTCCCACCCCTCCCCTAGATGGCAGGAAATCCACTGCATGTTAATTATGTTAAAATACTTGACAAATCGAATATATGTATGCATATTTCCACACTTATCATTTTTGTGCAAGAAAAATCGTATCTACAAGGAAAAAAAATCAGAGAAAGGAAACACAATGCAAGCAAACATCAATAGAGAGCATGAAAATGTTATGTTGTGGTCCACATTTCATATCCCTCTCTCTCTGTGTATATGGCTTTCTTCAATGCACAATTGGAACTGGTTTGAAACATTTCATTGTTGCAGAGAGCCATGTCCATCAGAATTGATCATCATATAGTATTGTTGTTGCTGAGTATAATGATCTCCTGGTTCTGCTCATTTCACTCAGCATCAGTTCATGCAAGTCTCTCCAGGCCTCTCTGAAATCATCCTGCTTCTCACAGAACAATAATAATCCATAACATAATGGCTTGAATTCTTATAAATACAAGACAATTCTCTATATATTTTAGAAATGAGGCCTTTATCTTAAAGGAGGGAAAGGGACCCACATGTGCAAGAATGTTTGTGGCAGCCCTTTTTGTAGTGGCTAGAAACTGGAAACTGAAGGGATGCCCATCAATTGGAGAGTGGCTGAATAAATTATGGTATATGAATGTTATGGAATATTATTGCTCTGTAAGAAACGACCAGCAGGACGATTTCAGAGAGGCCTGGAGAGACTTGCATGAATTGATGCTGAGTGAAACGAGCAGAACCAGGAGATCATCATACACAACAACAGTATTACATGATGATCAATTCTGATGGACATGGCTCTCTGCAACAAAGAATTGTCTCAAACCAGTTCCAATTGTTCACTGAAGAAAACCATATACACCCAGAGAGAGGGATATGAAATATGGACCACAACATAACATTTTCATGATCTCTATTGATATTTGCTTGCATTGTGTTGCCTTTCTCTGATTTTCTTTTTTTTTTCTTGTAGATAGGATTTTTCTTGCATAACTTGTCAAGCATTTCAACATTGTTAACATGTAGTGGACTTCCTGCCATCTAGGGGAGAGGAGGGCACTGGGGGTAAAATTTGTAATGGAAAGCTTTGTAAAGATCAATGCTGGGGAACTACCCATACATATGTTATACAAATAAAAAGCTTTAATAAAAAAAAGAAAGAAATGAGGCCTTTATCAGAACTCTTAAATGTAAATATGATTTCCCAATTTATTGCTTCCCTCCTAATCTTGACTGCATTGGTTTTGTTTGTACAAAAACTTTTTAACTTAATATAGTCAAAGTTATCTATCTGGTGTTCAATTAAGAGTTCCAGTTCTTCTTTGGACATAAATTTATTCCATCTCCACAGGTCTGAGAGGTAAACTATACTATGTTCCTCTAATTTACTTATAATGTCACTCTTTATATCCAAATCATGAACCCATTTACATTTTATCTTGGTATGTGGTGTTAGGTGTGTGTCAAGCCCTAATTTCTTCCACACTAGTTTCCAATTTTCCCAGCAGTTTTTGTCAAATAGTGAGTACTTATCCCAGAAGCTGGGGCCTTTGGGTTTATCAAACACTAAATTGCTATAGTTATTGCCTAATTTGTCCTGTGATTCTATCCTATGCCACTGATTGACTACTCTATTTCTTAGCCGTTCCAATAGATTTGTGATGGAGAGAGCCATCTGCATCCAGAGAGAGGACTGTGGGGACTGAATGTGGATCACAGCATAGAATTTTCACTCTTTTTGCTGTTGTTTGCTTGGATGTTTTCCATCTTTCTCATTGTTTCTTTTCCTTTTGATAAGATTTTTCTTGTGCAGCATGATAAATGTGGAAATATGTATAGAAGAACTATATGTGTTTAAACTATATTGGATTACTTGCTATCTAGAGGAGAGAGTTGGGGGAAGGAAGGAAGAAAAACTTGGAGCATAAAGTTTTGCAAGAGTCAATGTTGAAAACTATCTTTGTATGTATTAGGAAATAAAAAGCTATTATTTAAAAAAAAGAATAAATTAAGTGACTTAACCCAGGCCATCCAGCTATTAATAAGAGCCTGAAGTCAAATTTGAACCCAGGATTTCTTGACTTCAGGCTTAGCACTCTGTTCACTATACTACCAGGTGCCCCAGGAGAGGTATGTTCCATTTCTCTCTCTCTCTCTCTCTCTCTCTCTCTCTCTCTCTCTCTCTCTCTCCCCCCCACCCCCCACCATATATCTTAATCAATTGCTTGCTGTTAGTTGTCTCCATGAGATTTCTCTCATCTTCCTATTCACATAGCTACCACCTTTAGTTTAGTTCTTCTTCACTTCCTACCTATACTATAACAGTGTCTTCCTAATTAGACTCCCTATTTCAAATTTTTCTCCATTCCAATCCATCCTCCCCGTACAGCAGCCAAAGGGATTTTCCTTTACCACAAATCTGACCCTGTCATTCCCCTACAAATTAGTTCTCTATTACTTAGGATCAAATATAAATTCCTCTGTTTCACATTCATTTCACATTTTACACAATTTGCCCCCAGCTATCTTCCCAGACTCATTATATATTACTTCTGGCTCTCCAGTTCTACCAGGATGTCTTTCTAGCTCTTCCTCATTCCAACTCCTGTTTTCCTGTCTTTGTACTAGCCGTTCCTTATGTATGGAATGCATTCTCATCACTTCCCCCTGAAAGAATATATTTCTTCATGTAGAAGTGGGACTCAATCCCTCGCTTGTACTTTTGTAGCTTTTGCAGATTCCCCCAAATGCTGGTGCTCTCTCTTTGGAAACTTAGCTACCTACAGGTGCCTTTATTCTCTTATTTATTCTATGCACAAGCACACACACACACATACACATACTTGTATCCCCAGGTAAAATGTACACTGTATGAAACTAGGTATTGCTTTTGTCTTTATTTGTATAACTGGTGCCTGGTACACACTAGGCATTTAATAAATGCTTGTTGATTGAAATTATTATAATGGGGAAAATTAGAGAAGCTTCAAAACATGGGATATGGACAAACTAAAAAAATCATCATTACTATTCAGGAAGAAAAAGAGAAGGACCATATCACTCAAGACTGCACAACCATTAAATAGTAGAAACTTCTGATCTCACAGATGAATCCAATACTTAGGCTTCTGTTTCACAATCTTAGTGGAGAGGTAAATAGATAAGAAAACTGTCTTTGCAAGGGACCCACATGTGCAAAAATGTTTGCGGCAGCCCTTTTAGTAGTGGCAAGAAACCGGAAACTGAGTGGATGCCCATCAATTGGAGAATGGCTGAATAAGTTATGATATATGAATGTTATGGAATATCATTGTATAAGAAATTATCAGGAGGATGATTTTAGAGGCCTGGAGCGACTTGCATGAACTGATGCTGAGTGAAATTAGCAGAACCAGGAGATCATTGTACATGGCAACAACAATATTATACAATGATCAATTCTGATGGATGTGACTTTTTCCAATGAGATGATTGGGACCAGTTTCAATGATTTTGTCATAGAGAGCCCTCTACACTCAGAGAGAGGATTGTGGGAACTGAGTGTGGATCATAACAGCATTCTCACTCTTGTTGTTTACTTGCATTTTGTTTTCTTACTCACTTTCTTTTTTTGATGTGATTTTTTTTGGTGTAGCAAGATTAATGTACAAATGTGTTTACATATATTGGATTTAACATATATTTTAACATATATAACATATTATACTTGCCATCTAGGGGAGGGAGTGGAGAGAAGGAGGGAAAAATTTAGAATACAAGGCTACGCAAGGCTCAATGTTGAAAAATTATCTGCACATATGTTTTGAAAATAAAAGGCTTTAATAATAAAAAACAATTAAAAAGAAAACTGTCTTTACTAGAAGGGACCTTGAAGGTCCTCTAGTGTTCTAGTCCAATTACCTCAAAGAGCAAACTGTGGATCAGTGAGATTGTTTCAAGGATTCCCAGAATGTGTAAATGGAAGAATTGAGGTTCAAAGTAAGGTCACAGGATTCCAAGGTAAGGGCACTTTCCACTATGCTAAACTTCGTTATGCATGGCCTTGTAAGGGTAGTAATAAGCCTTGTTTTTTTGTTTGGTTTTTTTTTTTTGGCAAGCAAGTCAGAAAGGTATTACAATGGATAGAGCCTTGGACCTGGACTCAGGAAAACCTGAATTCAAATTTGGTCCCAAATACTTATTAGCTGTGTGACTCTGGGCAAGTCAACCTCTGTTTGCCTCCCTTTCCTTATCTGTAAAATGGCCATAGCAGTTCCTATACCTGTTATGAAGATCAAGTGAGAAAATATTTAAGCACCTGGCAGTAAGTGTTCCATAAATGTTAGCTATTATTATTAGACCCACGGAGCAATGCATGGGAGTGGAAACTGTGGCGCCAGATTTAGGTGTACTAGAAAGATCCTAAAATCCTTTCCAGGTTTGTAATGGGCTCTGTCCTGATATCTAGTGGACTTGAGAGCCTCTGAGGACCCTTCTAATTGCCATCTTGGTTAAGAGTCCCTGGGGGCTGTTTGGCCTTCCATAAAATGAGAAGAAATAATGGGAGAGCAAGAGAGGGGTGGTCCAGATGCTCCTTCCAGCTTAACGGGTGAGTCTAGGAAGAAGTCTCTCTCTCTCTCCTCTTCCCCGCTTTGTCAGAAAGGCTGGAGCTGGAAGTTTCAAGGAGAGCTACAAAGATCAGCCTAGGAGCGAGGATGGAGAGGAAGCATCCGGGGGGCCCTTCCCCCAACTGATGACAGGACCGTCCCTCCCCCCCGGGGTTGGGGTTGTGGCTGGGACTGGGGCCCAGGCTTCCGCCCTACGTCAAAGCTCGCCCTCCGCCTCTTTAAAAGGCGTGGCTGCGGAGGCCCCAGTAGACCACTGTTTCCAGGGGTTTCAGCTTATCCGCATCTCTCTGGCTGGGTCCCCGAGGCTGCTTTGCAGATCGACCCTAGGATGTGCGCCGCCGTGGCCGTCCCGCGCTCCGTGCACGCCTTCTCAGCTCGCCTGCTGGGCAGCGGGGAGCTGGTGAACCTGGCCTCCCTCAAGGGCAAGGTTCTGCTCATCGAGAATGTGGCGTCTCTCTGAGGCACCACGGTCCGCGACTACACGCAGATGAACGAGCTGCAGCAGCGCCACGGGGCTCGCGGACTCGTGGTGCTCGGCTTTCCCTGCAACCAGTTTGGCCACCAGGTGAGCGGGGCGCCCTGGTGGGGAGCTCGGGGTCACCTCCAGAGTCAGCTCTTTCTTGCCCCAGACGCCCAGGGAGGGGGAAGGAAGTTGCCCACACCATAGAAAGTGGTTCCCATGCTCCCTCGGGCACTTGCTAGGTGCCCCCCCACTTCCCAGCCCCCGGCAAGTTTCAACCTCCCCGTCTTTAGTTAACACTCGCCCGTAAAATGGGCTTGATCCGTAGTAATGTGTAGTTTACAACTTGTATAGTTTACAACTTGAGTAATTTACAACTTACAAAGATCAACTGAGATAATGAATCTATGTAAAAGAGTCTTTAAACCTGAAAGGCGACGAGAACGTCAGAGTTCTCCAGCCTCCGAGGACTCCTTTGTCCTGGGAAAAGGAAAACTGAGAGGGTGCAAAGGTTACCCAAACCAAAATAAAACAAACCTTCCAACTGCCATCCCTGGCTTCTTCTAGCTTCCGTGGATTAGAAGAGCTCAGGATCTTCTAACCTTGAAGGTTAACAAAGTGTTTTCCTCGAAATAGCCCCCCTCTCACCACCACCCCCCGAGATAAGAGAGCCAGAGGCAGCACAAACATTATCTCCATTCTACAGATGAGAAAACTGTGGACCCCAAAGATTAAATCATTTGCCCAAGGTCACTCTGCTAGTCTTTCTAGACTGGGCACACGAATCTAATTTGCTTCCTCCCTCCCCGCCCCCCATCATCCGTCCGAGGCCCAGAACTTAGTAAGCATACACATTGATTTCATTGTTCTCTAAATCTTACAAAAGTTGGCAGGAAATACTGGAAATGTACTAGGAGCTGTAAGGAAAAGCTTTCCATCCCTTATCCCCACTTCCCTGGTAGGGTAAGGGGGAGGTGCCTTCCTTGGAGGTAAATGGGGTGTTTTGACTTTAATCCCAGAGTCCAGAGTCCAGTGCTTGGGGAAAGGCCAGCTTAGATAAGACTTTGGGGAGTGAGGCACCAACTTAAAATGTAGATAATTATTACACAGTAATACTGAAGTCCATTAAACAGTCATAAAACAAAATGTTGCCTGAGGTCTAAGAGAGAAGAAGGTAGTTTACTCATTGGAAGGGTTCTGGGAAGTGTTCTAAGAAGTGATGCTAAAGGATGAGTAGAATGAAATGAGGGTGGGAGGGACTTGTGGCAGGTCCAGGCCTAGGCCGAATATTGTAAATCCAGTTCAGCAAATAGTTATTAAGTATTTCCATTATGCAAAATCTAGTACTCTATTGGGTGAATAGGCAAAAATAGGTATGACCCAGACTCTGTTCCCAGGGAATTTGTAATGTGAAGGAAAAGAGTAGGGAAAGAGGATAAAAAATACATTTTCAATTAGGAAAATAGAGAAATGATCCCCCGTTGAAAGAGATTATGGGGGTGGGAGTTGTCATGGAAAAGTTCCTACCCCCACTGAGGCCTTGAATGAACCTCAAGAGATGGAGATATTGGGGGTGGAATAGGGAGTGGCCCTCATCAAAGCTCAGAATGGGAAGAATGATGATGCCAGGCCTGTTTGTCTGGAATAGAGAATATAAGAAGGGAAATTAACAGGCAAACCATTTCCTGAATCACCCTTTTCTGAGAATGTCCCCTGGGGACTTTCCTTAAATGATGAGTTTATTTTTCTAAAAATAAGCATGACTTAGACTTTTTTAGTGGGGATAGGGGTCCCGAGTTTGGATTTTGTAATATTGGGCTTTTGCCAAGCCACTTTTTTTTCCCCCTTCCTGCCATTAAGTTACAGCACTGTTATGACTCATGGGAGAAAGCAAAGAAAGAAAAAAAGTCTTTATTGTTTTGCCTTATAAAAGTTTTCCTCAAATAGAGGCTCAGAGAACACTGGCCTAACTTTTTAGTCTTCCTCCATAATGTAATTCTGGTGTCTGATTTACCAGGAGAATGGCAAGAATGAGGAGATTCTGAATTCCTTGAAATTCGTCCGACCGGGCAAGGGGTTTGAGCCTAACTTCATGCTCTTTGAGAAGTGTGAGGTGAATGGAGAGAAGGCTCACCCTCTTTTTGCCTTCCTACGGGAGGCACTGCCAGCCCCAAGTGATGATGCCGTTTCTCTAATGACCGACCCAAAGTTCATCATCTGGTCTCCAGTGTGCAGAAATGATGTCTCTTGGAATTTTGAGAAGTTTCTGGTGGGTCCTGATGGTGTGCCAGTAAAGAGGTACAGCAGGCGATTTGAAACCATCAATATTGAAAAGGATATCGAGGAGCTCCTGGCCAAGGTGTCCAAGGAGGCATAAGGCCCCATGTTTTAAGAAGAAGCTACTGCTCAGAGCATTCCCAATTTTCTCCTCTGAAATGGGTTGTCTGGAGTTTGGCAGAAGGGTGCTAATGGTCCATGTGGGTTTTATCTATGATAGTGTTCTTTTTAAACCTTTAAGGAGAAAGAATACTTGATGTTGCTTGTAAAATCTCCATGAGACTCTAGTGGCCTGCCTTGCCTTTACTCTGGATAGCTCAAGTGCCTGTGTATTCTAATAAAAGTCCAGAAGAAAAACAGTATGTCTTTCATTTACTAGAATTGGCTTTCGACTTCCTTTTCTTTTCTAAACCCATTCATATTGTGTCTTTGCTGAGATGACAGGCTGAAACCTTAAAGATCATCTGAGACCATCTTATAAGTGGAAGAGAATTGCTTTGCCCCAGGTTATTTGACTAATAAGTAGTCAAGCTATATATTCCAACCTCCATCTGCTGATCCCTGTATATCACTACCACACTGCCTCTCTTTTCAGTAAATAGAATTAATTTCTCTTCTTTCACCTTCCATTCAGATCACAGATTCCGTTTTGTTCAGTTGGCCAGGCCCTTTCTTAATAAAAACCTAAAATTCATGTCCTGCCACATTATGTACAATTAAATACCTGAACTCTCTGTTACTTCCATGCTGAGTCTTAGAGGTTTTCTAGGGAGCATATGATCAAACAGTCCATCAGTCTGGATACTCTATTCCTCATCCATAGGCCAAGGCAAACGCCTCAGGGAGCCCGGGGGTCAGGGGATGGTGATGGAATAAAATAAGTGTAATTCTACCTTTTTTCTTTTCATGTTTTTCCCCTAAACACCCCTGGTTCTATCACCTTCCTCTTGCCATCAAAAAAGGTCAACTCCCTGGCAGAGGATGTAGGCTTGTGATAAAAGTGTTAACTCAGTGTGACTGACTGGCTGCTGTTGAGCAGAGTACTCCTGTTAGCCTTAGATAGCCTTTTTAGAGTATAAGGCAAAACTGCGTAGAATATATTTTTAAAGTGTCTTTTTCCTTGTTAACCGCTGACGTAGAGAGAACTTGCTTTGGAAGAAGTCAGCCAGCAGGCCCATTTATCACCTGCCATATATAGTGAGGCAGAGCAAATCCCTGCTTATATATATGTATATAAGCACCATGACTCACAATTTAAGGTTTGCTGAGTGCTTTTGTTGAAACACTTCTCCCACCCCACCTTGGAGGCTGGAGTGAGTCCTAATGCAAAGGTACCAATTAAGTACTTATATGTCAGAAATATGCTTGGCCCTGCTGATGTTCACATAAGAGTATCATTGTCCTCTGTGGACCCAGAGACTCCCATTCTTTAAATTTGATACTGTGTCTTTGTGTGATAAACTTGTATCTATAAAAAACCTCTCCAGCTCTAGTGAGCTCAGTACAGTTGTTCTTTGCTTTCCATTTTGAATTATCTAGGGTTTTATCCTGGGGAAAGGATTCCAATGCAGAAACAGAAAGCAGCCCAAAGGCTTTTCTGGCCACACATTTAGTTGGTTTTTACTTAGATTTGTGGTACCAAATTCAAATAGAAAAGAGCCTACTAAACAGCACCTCTGCTGCATTTTATGACACCTTTGGCCTAGATCTTGATCACCTTGTACTTCTCCCCAGGACTCCTGAAGTGAGTATTCTAGCCCACAAGCTTTATTTGTTGAAGCACTTACTGTGTGCCAGGCTTTGTGTTAAAAGCTGGTCTGATAAAGACAAAGTAGGGGCAGCTAGGTGGCACAGTGGATAGAGCACCAGCTCTGGTCAGGAGGACTTGAGTTCAAATCTGGTCTCAGATACTTAACACATCCTAGCTGTGTGACCCTGGGCAAGTCACTTAATCCCAATTGCCTCAGCAAAAAAGACAGCATAATCGAGAATACCTGCTCTTAAGAAGCTTCTATTCAGTAGCAGATACACTTAGAAGTAAATACAAACAAAACATTGAATAATATTGTGGTGTAGGAAGAAGGAATAATGTCAAAATACATGCTCTCTGTTGAATCATAGAATATCAAAGCTGGGAGAGACTTTGGAATTTAGAACTAATCTAGTTCAACTTTTCCATTTTACAGACCAAAAAGATAAAAACACTAAAGGAGAGGTAAACTAGCCAAAGGGCCCAGAGAATTAATGGGACTAGAATTAGGGTGAGCACCTGGTCCCTGAAGTCCCTTCACTATACTCAGTTGCCTGTAGCCTTCTCACTCTCTTTCCTCTTTTTCCTTACTTATTAAATTATTTTTATAGCTTTACTTATTTAAATCATTTCTTCTTTATTCTTTACATATGACATTCTATCTCCTCACTGTGCTGCACAGATTCTAAGCTGCCTTTGAGAACCAGAGCAAACAGGAAGCTTTTCTTGATCCCTGTCCTATACTCTTACTTTTTATCTACTCCATATATATCATGAATCTACCAATTTATAGGTGTTTTGTTTCCCTCTTTAAATGTGGGCATCATGAGGAATTATTTTTGCTTTTTCTTTATATCCTCAGGCTTAAGCACAATGCCTGGCAGAAAGTAAGAGCTTTATAAGAAGTGATTGATTGACTCAGGAGACCTGTATGGTGCTTCTGGTTTTTGGTCCCAATTATGACATCCTACAAATCTATTAAAAAGTTGGTTCTTGGGGCAGCTGATTGTAGAAGTAGATAGAGTATAAGCTCTGAAGTGAAGAGGACCTGAATTCAAATTTGGCCTCAGATACCCAACACTTCCTAGCTGTGTGACCTTGGACAAATAGCTTAACCCCAATTATTTCATACACACACAAAAATTACTTAAAAAAAAAAAAGTTGGCTCTTTTCCTAGAACAACCTTCATCCTCATTTTTCCACCCTTCAAAGTTCTCGGTTCCTACCTCCTGGGAGCCTCAGAGCAAGATCTGCTTAGTTATCTTTTCTCTCCAAAAATCTTACAACTTCATGTCTCTATTCCTTTTCCCCCTTATTTGAATCATCTCAACTTAACCATTAAAAGGGAAAGGTACCTCCTAAGAGCTGGCCTGAGCTTTCCTGAGTCTGTGCCAGGACTGGATTCCTAAACTTTTCCCTTCCCCCTCCCCCAGCACTTATTCCCTCTGACCACAATGCTTTTAATTTAATAATAGTTGACATCTGGTGATTAATCCCCATGTAAATTTTAAAAGAAGCTCCTTCCACCTTTTACAGGGGTCATTTCTCGGCCTTCTAAAAGTCTAAGCCCAACCCTTATGCATTTAAGGAGGAGGAGAAGGAAGAAGAGCTGGGAATTTAGAATCTGAGGATTTAAGTTGAAATTCCAGCTATGCCACTTAAAAGCTTTTCGACCTCATGAAACCTTTCTGGGTCTGTTTCATCCTTTCTAAAATGAAGAAGTTAGGCTGGATTCCTCCCAGGTCTGAATCTATAATTTGTGAAATAGCCTCCCCTGATTTACCCTGTCCTACCCTTCAAGTGTAAGGGGAAGCCAAAAGACTCAATTCAATAAGCATTTACTAAATCACCTACTGTGTGATTTATGGAGTTAAGGATCTAACGGCAAAAAAACGACAGTCACTGATTTCAGGGAACTAATATCCTTATTTGGGGGTGAGGGTAGGTGAGAATACAGATCAAGGATCACATATTTAGAGCTTGAAGGGACATCAGAGGTCTGTGTCTAGTACACTGACCTCATTTTATAGATGAGGAACCTATGAATCCTCAGCTTAAATGATTTGTCTTGGGTCATACAGAGAGTAAATGGAACAAATAGGATTTGAAACAAAGCTCTCTAATGCCAACTCCAACACTCCTTTCTCAATCACACCATGCTGCCATATATGTGTATGTGTACATGTATATGTGTATATATATATATATACATATATATATATATATATATATACACACATGCGTGTGTATATATGTAAAAGATAGTAAGTACCTCTCATCCCCAGAAATGACTTTGTCTAAGAACTGAGAGAGTTCGTTTCAGGGAAGGCTCAGAGAACTCTTGAAGATATAACACTGCAGTTTTGGAGCCTGTGAGAAATAGCTAGGGTAGGACTGCTACTTAGGTGCTAAGTGACCTTAGCAGTTAGGGGCCTCTGCACTGTTTTGCATTCACTGCTCTATCTTTAGATACTAAGACTGTCTTCTGGGGGCCCAATAGGGTCTTCAGACAAAATTTGAAAGCTACCCTTTTAGAAAGTCTTTCAGCCAGGATAGCATTTGGAACTCAGAACTTTTTTTTTTTTTTTTCAATTTCGTTTACATGTAATGGGAGAAAAATAAAATATTATTAAAAACAAAAACAAAGAAAAAGCTTGGCCCAAGGAAGAAATAAGTGTAGGACATGTCCCCCAACTTCTTCTTTTTTTTTTATTAAAGCTTTTTATTTGCATAACATATGTATGGGTAGTTCCTCAGCATTGATCTTTACAAAGCTTTCCGTTACAAATTTTACTCCCCAGTCCCCTCCCCTCCCCTAGATGGCAAGAAGTCCACTACATGTTTGGGTTTTTTTTAATGTATAATTGTCAATTTAAAAAAAATTTTTTATTAAAGCTTTTTATTTGTATAACATATCTATGGGTAGTTCCCCAGCATTGATTTTTACAAAGCTTTCCATTACAAATTTTACCCCCAGTCCCCTCCCCTCCCCTAGATGGCAGGAAGTCCACTACATGTTAATAATGATAAAATTCTTGACAAATTGTTTTGCAAGAAAAATCCTAAATTCTAAAAACAATCCTATTCTGATATATCTCCTTAAATATTCAAAGCACTTTATATATATTAAGCTGAAGAAAAATATTGTAGGACTCCCAAATTTTTTCTAATACTATATAAAGAAAAATAACAACTACACGTCCAATTTCTTTCTTTCTTTTTTTTTTTTGCCCTTAATCAACCATTTATCTTATTATTATTTTTTTAATTAAAGCTTTCTATTTGTATAACATATGTATGGGTAGTTCCCCAGCACTGATCTTTACAAAGCTTTCCATTACAAATTTTACCCCCAGTCTCCTACCCTCCCCTAGATGGCAGGAAGTCCACTACATGTTAATAATGTTGAAATACTTGACAAGTTGTGCAACAAAAATCCTATCTACAAGAAAAAAAAGAAAATCAGAGAAAGAAAACACAATGCAAGCAAACCTCAATAGAGAACATGAAAATGTTATGTTGTGGTCCATATTTCATATCCCTCTCTCTGGGTGTATATGGTTTTCTTCAGTGAACAATTGGAACTGGTTTGAGACAATTCTTTGTTGCAGAGAGCCATGTCCATCAGAATTGATCATCATGTAATATTGTTGTTGCTGTGTATAATGATCTCCTGGTTCTGCTTGTTTCACTCAGCATCAGTTCCTGCAAGTCTCTCCAGGCCTCTCTGAAATAGTCCTGCTGGTCATTTCTTACAGAGCAATAATATTCCATGACATTCATATACTATAATTTATTCAGCCATTCTTCAATTGATGGGCATCCTTTCAGTTTCTGGTTTCTTGCCACTACAAAAAGGGCTGCCACAAACATTTTTGCACTTGTGGGTCCCTTTCCCTCCTCTAAGATCTCTTTGGGATATAGGCCCAATAGAAACACTGCTGGGTCAAAGGGTATGCACAGTTTGATAACTTTTTGAGCATAGCTCCAAATTACTCTCCAGAATGGTTGGATCTGTTCACAGATTCACCAACAATGTATTAGTGACCCAGTTTTCCCACATCCCCTCCAACATTCATTGTTATCTTTTCCTGTCATTTTAGCCAATCTGCCAGGTGTGTAGTGGTACCTCAGAGTTGTCTTAATTTACATTTCTCTGATCAATAGTGATTTGGAGCAACTTTTCATATGACTAGAAATGGTTTTAATTTCATCATCTGAAAATTGTCTGTTCATATCCCTTGACCATTTATCTATTGAAGAGTGGCTTGAATTCTTATAAATATGAGACAATTCTCTATATATTTTAGAAATGAGGCCTTTATCAGAACCATTAAATATAAAGATGATTTCCCAACTTGATGCTTCCCTCCTAATCTTGTCTGCATTAGTTTTGTTTGTACAGAAACTTTTTAACTTAATACAATCAAAATTATCTATCTGGTGTTCAATTAAGAGTTCCAGATCTTCTTTATGTCCCCCAACTTCTTAAGAGAGATAGAGGGTATGGCCCATGAGTATGGAATATAGAATATATTGACAGATTGTTTTTTCAACTTATTGATTTTGCTTTTCTCCCTCTTTATTCTCTTTTTTGCTAAAAAAAAAAATCATTTTACTGTATGGCATTACCCTATGGGAGAATAAAAGAGCAGGATATAGGAGAAATTTTAGGCTATGTAAAAACATAGTTCTTTCAGCCAAGTTGTTGTTTTGTTTTTTGTTTTTTGTTTTTTTTTTTTGAGAAGTTAAAGCTGATAAATACCAGGCTGCCCACCTTTTACACAACTCCTCCCCCGACAGATGACTTCCTACTTTCAACTTCCTCAATTGTCACAAGTTAGAAGAGTCATCTTCATATTTTAGATATAAGGGGCCTATCTTTCAGGTAACTTGCCTAAGCAGTTTGTATCTAGAAACATATTTCAAGGATATATTCTATTTCTTAAATCATAAGATATTTAGATCTGAAGGATCTTTTTTGGACATCTTATCCAACCTTTCTGATGCTTTAAAAGTTTTATTGAGGCCTTTTTTTGAAATACCAAAGATGCATCTTGCTACTTATCTCTTCCCCCTCCACTCCCACTACCCCTTTCCCTGTCACAAAATGGACCATGATATTATCTGCAACATTTGTCACCCAACTATCCTTCCAACTATCTCTCAAGAAAACAGATGCCATTTTCATCATAGATCCCCTGAAACCTACATTGGTCATTGCCTTTAATCTGAGTTCAGCTGCCTTTTAGTATGGTTTTTCATTAACATTTTTTGTCATTCTCTTATTTTATTTCTGCTTTATATCAGTTCACATACACATCTTCCTAAGTTTCTCTGAATTTCTTTTGTTTATTGAGATGATCATAAAATGACTTAGATTGAAAACAAGAACTTTAGAGATTTAAACCTCTGATGTTATAGAGGAAGAGACTAAGGTGCCCAGAAATTCAGTGACTTGCCTGAGTCCCCAGGAAGTGGCAAATTTAGAATCTAAACCTCATTATACTAACTCTAACTCCAGATACTTCTCACTAATTTTCCAAGACTTTAATATGCTACAATATGCTACATTTTGTTTAGTCATTTCCCAATTGATAAATACTCAGTTTCCAGGTTTTTGCTATTAGAAAAGTCCTGATTTTTTTTTTTTTTTTACTATATATAGCATCCTTCAGTGTTTAACTTCCTTAGGGAACATACGTAGTGGTTTGAACACTGACTCAGAGGTTATGAATAGTTTGTTAATTTTTCTTGCATAAGTCTAAATAATATTCTAAATAAATGAATTCTAAATTCCATACACCAATGCCCTCATTTTACAGATGAGGAAATTTATTTTCTTAGAGGAGAGAATTTGCTTGAGAACATGTGGGTTTAAATAAGCAGAAGAAGCAGCACCTGAATCAGGCTCTCTAAATATAAATTTGATGGTCTTTCTAGGATACCATATTTGTCTCTAATAGCTGACCCTACTAGATGGATAAACAGCTCAAGGAAAGTTCATGTTTGTTCTATCCAAGAAAATGCCTTCTACCCAGGAAATGGAGTACTTATGTAAGGCCCTTTGAGTAACTTAAACTTTCTCCAAACTTTCATCAATGACTAGAGAAGGATGAAAAATGGGAGCCCAAAGATGCCCCACTCCCCCAAGGAGAGTTTGACCTATTTGAGAGCAAACTGTCATCTTGTGTAGCTATACTCAATGTTCGCTGATAAAACTTCTCTGATATCTGGGAAAATCTGGTATTTGTCATTTATGGATATTTTATCTTAGAAAATGCATCCTCCCTCTCCCCTGATGACTTTCTACAAATCCAGAATAAATGTGGAGACAAAATCAGACATCTCGAAATTCAGCAACTAACTAAAAAGGATTGCCCTCTTCCACAGTAGTCCTGATAAATGGGCATCCAGCCTCTCTTTGAAGACCTCAGTTGGTGAGATAACTCACTTACAAAGCCCATTTCACTTTTAGATAGTGGTCATTGTAAGGAAATCTGTCCTCTGTTGTGCCAAAAATCAGCCTCCCTGCTACTTCTATGCATTACTTTTCATTTTGCTCTCTTGCCTAGTAGAACAAAGTCAATCCCTCTTCCCTGTGACAACTTTTTAAATATTTGGAGTATGATTATCATGTCTCCACATAGTCAGCCAGGGGGAATGCAAAGAATGGAACTGATTTCAATCATATTCTAGAGGGATCTGATCTGGACCTGCAGTCTCAATGGCATAGGAAAGTCCCATTTGTGGAAGGAATCTCCCTCTAGCAAAACAGGTTCTCTGCAATTTATAGTCTTTGAGAGTAGCCTGGGAATATAGAGAAATGATACAACTTGCCTAGGATCATACATCCTTCAAATGTCAGAAGTATAATTGAACACGTCTTCCTGGTTTCAAGGTCAAATCTTATCCTACAAATATAGAATTTATACTATACCAGAATATATAACTATAAATATATAACTATACCAGAAGTTTCAAAGGCTGCATTTGACCAGTAAACTCTTGAGTACAACTGAACCAGATCAAAATGTGATTGAGAAATATGTAATAAACCAGAATTCAATAAAACATAGATGATTTTATTTCTAAGTCAAGATGTATCCAAAGGTATCATTTTCTATTTGAGATTGACACTAATGTATTATATCAGACTGCCTCTCTAATATACAATGTAAAGTTTAATTAGGACCATGCATATCCATTGATCTTGCAGTATCTTTATTAGACCTATATCTCAAAGAGAGTAAAAATAAGGGAAAAGTCCTACATGTATCAAAAATATTTATAGCAATCCTTTTTGTCACAGCAGCAAAGAATTGAAAATTTTAAAAATGCACATCAATTGAGGAAAGACTCAGCAAATTATAGAATATGAATGTGATACTATTGTTTGTACAAGAAATGATGAAAGAGTTTGAGAGAAATCTGGGAAGACTTACAAAAACTAATATTGTCAAACAGAACAATTTATGCAGTAACATTGTAAAAAATGAACAATTTTTAAAACCTTAGAACTTTTAAAAACTTTAAAAACCCAGGGCAGCTAGGTGGCGCAGTGGATAGAGCACCAGCCCTGAAGTCAGGAGGACCTGAGTTCAAATGTGGCCTCAGACACTTAACATGTCCTAGCTGTGTGACCCTGAGCAAGTCACTTAACCCCAATTGCCTCAGCAAAAAAAACAAAAAAAAACAAACAACTTTAAAAACCTAAGTCATTAACATGACTAACTAACCATGATTCCAGAGGACCACTGATAAGAACAGTACCCACTGCCTGACAAGGAATAGACTAATATGTAGAATGTGACATACATTTTTTGGATATGATCAATGTGGGAATTTGTTTTTATTTGATCTTATTTGTTGTAAGATGGATTTTTTTTTAATTAGCAGAGAAAGGGAAAGATAGGAAAAATAAAATTTAATTAGAAAGGCAAAACATCTGAGAAAAATTACTGTGAGACATGTCAAGACCAATGCTAAATTATTTCTGCATTACCAACCCTGGTGCCTTTCTCCTCCCATCATGGATAGTGTGAAATTGGCATGTATATAAGGGTTCAAGATAGTGAGGTAGTCTGGGCTCACTAAAATGATCATTTCTTATTTCCTGAATGTCCCTGTATCTTTCCATGATCACTTTTTGCCAAAGGGGCTGTAGTTAACCCAGATGCTTAGGCCAGAGTTCTGGCAGACAGAATTATAGAGCTGCAAATCCCCTAGAGGTTCTCTAGTCCAACCCCTTGATTGGACAGATGACTCAACTGAAACTCACAGAGGTGTAGTAACTTGCCCCAAAATCCTATTAGTAAAAAGCAGCAGAGCTGAGGCTTGAAAGTAGGCCACCTGACTCCAAGAGCAAAGCTTCTTCCCATTATACTTTGTGCTTGGACCTTTTCCATATCAGAGTCTTAATCAGCCTATATCATCTACTGTAGTGAAGATGAGTGAGGCCATAGGGGTTTGGTTGTTTTATTTTTCTAATTTTAGAGAAGGCAAGGTGGTACACTGAAGGAAGCAATGAACCTGAGTCAGAAGAGTCTGATCAAGGTTCTGACCTGTTTCTTATCCAAAGTGAGTCAGGCTCATTTTTAGAATACTAGGCTTCTGAGGAAGTCACTGCTCTCCTCTCCACAAAAGTACAAATTGCACGAGATAACATACTACAATTTGAAACAACAGATCATTTCATTATTCTCATTTTATAGATGAAAAAAGTTTCAGAGTGGGGCACTGACTAATCACTGAATCACCTGGCTACTAACTTTGGATTCAAAGACTAGGAACTATCATTATAGTCTATAACCAAGATACCTGGGACATAAAGCCCCATGTCTTCTGTAGTAGTCTGGTCTGGTCTTATAAACTGTAGGTAAGCTATGATAGAGAGAGAGCAATACCTCTGTTAATGTGGGCCAACTGTCTTCTGCTAACGCTTCCTGGGGACCTGCCTAATTCCTCCTCTGAGGAGGAGGCCATCTAAACTTATCTGGAGCTGCAGTGGACAAAGTTCCCATTGTGACACAGGGAGTATTGACAATGTTGCTTGACAGACTGTTTAAATTCATATAGTTTATATTCCACTCTCCACAGGGTAGTCAAATAGTGGTCATCACATAGTGGTCTCAATAGGAGAGGCAGAATATTGTAGCTGGATCCCTGATCACCATTTCCACATTCTCTCTTTACTACCATCATTCAGCAATTTCTCCTTTGAAGTTTACTCTATTAAAGTTTTCCACTCAATCCAAATTGTGTTAATTTGTCAAAGG
>JAJPUD010001848.1:35221-71532 GCA_023553655.1 Myrmecobius fasciatus | reverse complement strand
AGTTCTTCAGTGTAAATCCCATTACCTCCTCCCTCACTCCATCCTATATATATATATATATATATATATAGTTATACCATGGATCTCACCATTGATGGAATTTTAGCTGCTGCCCCAACCCCAATATCCTGTCTGTCTGTCTGTCTGTCTGTCTGTCTGTCTCTCTCTCTTTGGCCTCACTAGGGCTAGGGTGGGGAAGAGGGAAGGAAGGAGTTTTCCTTTTCTATCTGAGATATATCTAATCAGAGGGATTTTTCCCACACCTGTCTCTACCCAATTCTCCTGTTCTTTCTTCCTTTCCTTTCTCAATATAATCCCTACCTTACTCTGCCAGGCTGCCTCCCTCCCTTGAGGAAAGCCCATATGGTAGGGGGTACATTATACCAGTAATGCTCATGCTTGATTTGGAGACAGTTTGGTCCTGAATTCTTTCAAAGAGGGCAACATGACACATCACCTATACCATCACCTTGTACCCAACACTATCATCTATATTTCCTTCACTTACTTTAATCAAAAACCTGACATTTTTCTATTTCACCTTGACTTCCTATCATTCCATCTCATCTGTCCTTAAACCTATTTTTTTACTCTCATCATGATCTCCATTCCTTGTACTCTTCAGTACTTTCTTAAGCCTCTTTCCCTGCTCTGCCTTCACTTTCCTTCTTTTTCAATTTCAACCCTATGGTTAGTCAATTCAAGTAAAAAAATGTCTTCTACTCTCAAATCCCTTATTCTCTTGTTTTAACACAATTTATTCACTATCAACTCTCTGTCCAGAATTCTTTCATCATCATGTCCTGCTGAATGAAATCAGAGAAGTCACATAATTATGCTAACTGAATATATTATAAATTCATACATCCAACTTCAACTGAATTCTCACTGCAACAAGGCAATCTTTTTATTTCCCCATAATTGAGTCCCTATCTCCCCACAGAAGCTATTCCCTGTTTTCTCTTTTCTCTTCATACCTCCAGTTCCCTTTTCTCAGATGAGGACCTCTCCTCTTAAATTTATCAAGAAAATGAGGCCATTTAATCTGAACTAGCTCTTCTCCTATTCTGTTCATTTCAAAATCCTTTGAGAACATTATCTATTCTCTCTTCCTTTACTCCATCTTTGAAAATGAGGTGGTTCTCAGGGAATAAATAAGACCTCAAGAAAGAGACCCCAGGACCTTATAGCTGGTAAGCAGCTGAGTAGCTGGATCAGTAGAGGGGCATTTACTGGACTAGACTTACTGAATTACAGTGAACCATTGGGAAGCCACTTTACTTCCTGAGGCAAGCAAGGAGAAGCACCCATAGGATTACTCCTTTTATGTGGGCCTTTTGTTAAACTAAATAGGTCTTTATTGCAGTAGGCTCTTATTGAATTCCTGCCATTCTTTGAATTGACAAAATTCATCATGAGGCCACAGTTACTTCTGATTGGATAAAGTAATTGTGGGGTCATGATGAATTTTGTCAAGTTATGATTTTAACTCTTTCCCCCTTCCAGGTTATTTTTCTCCTATAAAAGAACCTACTGGTACCCTAGTTTTTAGCTAACTTCTTTAGGAATTTAATCCCCTTATGGTGTCTAAGTGCCTTATAGCAATAAGTTCTCTAGGAACTTTTGCCTACCTTATGGCATCTTTCCTCTTATTGTAGCTACTTTATAAGGAATTTGCCCTGCCTAATGGCCTCTTCCCTCTTGTTAATGGGGAGTTCCACTGAGGGAATTTAGCCCAAGTCTCTCCCCTGTTAATTACTAAAACTCCCTTTTGGAAATTAGCCTGATACCAGTGGAATAAAATCTTTTGCCCCTTGATTTGGAGATGGTCTAAGCCTACAAATTCTTTTGAACTTTGTGATGCTGACCTCCAAAACCAATATATTTTTGGAGTTCAACCCATGCTACCAACATTTGGTGGTCCACAGATGGACGCCAGTGTATTTTGGGGGATCTTGAAATACCAATACATTTTGGGATTCGGTTCTTCTTATGAGATGTAGCTCCTAGGAGAATGTAGTAATTTCTGAGAAACCCTAAGATTACCAGCCTTGGGAGTGACACAAACAATGTTGGCTGTCAAAGAACCATCTCTTGGTCAGTAAGCTATAGAATTCAATGATGGGAGCTGTTGTGCCTCTATTCAATACTCTTCAAGAAGTCAGAGAATTCAGCAATGGGTACAACCCCACTCCTACCACTTTTCAATTTTATCTCTAAGCCATAAAACTCGCATCAGTGATTTGAATCTGATCTTTGTTTCTCTTTCCTATAAAATTATCTTCTTGCTTCTGACCCTTTGCTAAATTCTTTTAGAACTTAGCCCACGTCAATTGGCATTTCAATTATAATAAACTTTGCCCCTTGACTTGGAAATAAGTCTGAGCCTGCAATTTTTTTGAGATACCTCACACACTGGTTTGGAGCCCCAACCTTTTGGGATCTCCTTTGAACCCCAACATCTGGTGGTCCTATGTGGGGAAAGTCTGGTCTCCCCTGGCTTAACCCCCTCCTTGTCAAGGTAAGCCCCCCTTTTCTTTTCTCCCCCTATTCTATAGCTGGGACACCCTAAGCACCTAGGAAGGCTTTTCTGAGTCTTCAGGAGATACATGTTCTTCAAACTTTCCTTGACTAGGGAACGCTTGGACTTGGAATATCTTGCCATTTCTCAGCAAAGTTCCTTCTTGATTAAGGAACCTCTACCATCTTTTCACTCTCTCTGGAGAGTGGGAGAAAGAAGGTGCTATAGGAATAGAAATTTTATGGTTTTTGACAAAGCCTTTTCCATGTCATTTTTGTCTGTGTCTGTGTCTCTGTGCAGAATATCTGTGTCATGTTTGTTCTGTGAGCTAGATTTTGTAAAAATGCAACCAGCAATGAAAAATTTCTATGCTGTAGTTAGAATACTTGGTAAGATTTCTTAATATCCTTGACCCCCACCTTAAAAAGGGAAAAGCCTGACTTTTTTTCTTGTGGACCCCAGTTCTGGCCAAACTGTGAGTTACAGAAATAAGGTTAGCTAATTAAAATTATAGAACCATTAAAATAACATTTTAGCAGATTTTCAAAGTTTGAGAGCAATAATTAAGGAGTTTGGCAATTAGTCATTTTAAGAAATAACAATTTTCTTCTGACCCTTCCTTGACTCCTATCTTGTCTGAAATCCCCTTCTACCATCATTGGAAAAGGAAATATGGTTCACTTTACCTAAAGGTTAAGCTAGCACTCCAGAAGGTATTGAGATCCTCTCCACAACCCTGATAAACTCAGCATGTTCCACTCCCTGGAGTCCTGAGTGTATCTCAATTGTGGGGACTGCTAAATTGATATAGCCCATGCTCCTCTCATCTCAGATCAGATTAAGAAAAGAGAATGCCACCCTTTGACCCAGCAGTGTTTCTATTGGGCTTATATCCCAAAGAAATCATAAAAGAAGGAAAGGGCCCCACATGTGCAAGAATGTTTGTGGCAGCCCTTTTTGTAGTGGCTAGAAACTGGAAACTGAATGGATGCCCATCAATTGGAGAGTGGCTGAATAAATTATGGTATATGAATGTTATGGAATATTATTGCTCTGTAAGAAATGACCAGCAGGACGATTTCAGAGAGGCCTGGAGAGACTTGCATGAACTGATGCTGAGTGAAATGAGCAGAACCAGGAGATCATTATTCACGGCAACAACAATACTATATGAGGATCAGTTCTAATGGACATGACTCTCTTCAACAATGAAATGCTTCAAACCAGTTCCAATTGTTCGGTGAAGAGAGCCATATACACCCAGAGAGAGGGATGTGAAATGTGGACTACAACATAACATTTTCATGTTCTCTATTGAGGTTTGCTTGCATTGTATTTCCTTTATCTGATTATTCTTTCTTGTAGATATGATTTCTCCTGCACAAAAAAATGATGCAATAACTATACATATATTCGATTTCTTAACTATTCTAACATAATTAACATGTAGTGGATTTCCTGCCATCTAGGGGAGGGGTGGGGAGTAGAAGGGAAAAATTTGTAACAGAAAGCTTTGTAAGGGTTAATGTTTAGGAATTACCCATCATATGTTTTGCAAATAAAAAGTATTAATAAAAGAAAAAAAAAGAAAAGAAAAGAAAAGAGAATGCTGAAGAACTGTAGGGGAACTCAAATTCTGCCCCAACTGTAGAAATGGGAAAAGCAGCAACAGCAGTGGGACCCCCACACACCTTGCTCAAGCACCTTCCCAACCCAGCTTGGGGGGGTGGGGCACAGTGAGGGTCAGGCCCCATGGTCAGCATTCCCTGAGCCCTGACAACTGAAACTACCATAAAGGAGAGATCCTGGCATTAGCCACCCCAGCCTTCAGCAGCTTCTGTCCGGCAACTGTCTGGGAAGAATTCAGGTGCTCCTGACAGCACCAAGCATGGCAGTGTGAGGTGGAAAAGCCAGTCAGTCTCTGCATTTGGTAAGCCCCATTGAGGATTCTCTGTTTCAGTTGCAGAAATCTATTAGCTATGTAATTTATGTATTTTTTTTATTAAAGCTTTCTATTTGCAAAACATATGCATGGGTAATTTTTCAACATTGACCCTTGCAAAGCTTTCTGTTACAAATTTTTCCCTCCTATCCTCTACCCCCTTCCCTAGATGGCAAGAAGTCTAATACATGCTAATTATGTTCAAATAAGCTATGTAATTTATGACAAATTATTTTATCTGTTGCTGGGGTATCACATGATAGCAAAAGTGCTTAGCATGAAGCACATGCTATATGAAAGCTGCCTGTTTTACTGGATATAATTGCTTCCCATTTGATAACTTTGTATGGATTTTTAAATGTGATCAACACAGGCCAAAGTTGAGCTTCATAATTTGTGTGTGTGTGTGTGTGTGTGTGTGTGTGTGTGTGTGTGTGTGTGTGTGTAAAAGTAACTTAGAAGCACATTCAACTAAATTAAGGTTGTCATGTCTAGGCTCCCCAAGATAAGGAGGATAGTGCATAGTGGAAAGAGAGTCTCTTTCTCTTCCTTCCCCCTTTTCTCCTTTCTTTACTGCAGCATGAATACATGGATGGAGGAGTGAGAAAGAGAGAAAGAAAATATAGTCAGTTCAGTGAAATTTTTTATTTGAGATATGATAGTAAAAGTAGTTTTAAAGGAGCTTTAATCAAAGCCCACTAAAGGAATGTGTAAGTTGTAATCTATTTGCAGTGACAGCATTAACAGAAGATTAAGAGTTAGAGAATTTTAGAAAAACAGAAAAGCATTTTGCTGCTACTTTAAAAACTCTGGCAGTAATTCAGTTTGACTAGAACATTTAATTAGAATTTAGGGACTCTTATAAACTAAAGTTAAGTTAATTTTAAAATAACTTTTTAAAGTGGTGTGTATGTTAAAATTGGAAACGTGATTGTAAATTATGAGACTTCTATTCATTTTTGTGATAGATTCTATTCTATCTCAATTTTAAGAATTGCCTTGTTTTTTTCCTAAAACAAAAGGAAGACTGACTTAAGGGAACAGGAGGGGAAGCTGGAACCCTCCCTGAGAACTTCCAAAGCTGCAACGACTTGAGGACAGAATAAATTGAACAACTAAAAGAAGGTGGAAAATCTATTGCATAAGTGTAATTTAGGAAGTTAGGTATTTCCAACTTTGCTAGAAAATTAAGAGAAAATTATAGCTAAGACTATTTGGCTATTACTTATGAACATTCTAAAAGTGTTAACTAAGTTATTTGGAGTGATTGTCATCAAGTCAAACCTAAAATTGATAATTACTCTGTGTGGAACAAGAGGAATGAGGTGAAAGCCTTATCAGTTTACCTCCAAGAATGAGTGTGCAACACCCTTTTCCCCCTTCACAGAGTGGGGGGAGATATCAAATAACACAGCCCATGGAAGCCAATAGTTAGCATGGGCAACAGCAGGCTCAGCCCCTTCTCTGGAGTCTCTGTCAATTCCCCTTAATTTGTAAGCTTGACAGTTTTTTTTTTTTTAAATCATCAGTGTAGGCAAGTCATCAGCCTTGAGAAATGAACTTGTTTGGGATGTATAGTTCCCAAAGAATATGTTTACTAAGACTCTATAATCTTGTTTATTGCAAGATTTTTTTTTTACTCATTAGAGTAAAAATAATATATCTAGTCCTCAGCTATGATTAGTAGAATTCGCTGTTTGAGATAAAACCTCTTGGGACTATAACTGGTTATTTTTTTTTTAGTTTTGAATTTGGATATGATTTTCTGATGGATCATTAAGTCAGTAACTCACCATTCGAGAGAAATGCCATAAGTTACTCAGAAGGATGCTATTCTGAATTGTCACAGGTAGATGTCTATCTGAGCAAGAGTTGGGAGGACAAACTTGGCCTCTGCTCAAGGTTGGATCCTTCTGACTCAGTTTCTCAGTTCTGTGTGTTTGCTTCCCAACATATTATTCCTGAGTCTGTCTATAAGGTGGAATTGTTACCACATAAATTGGTTTTCATTTGTGAAACAGAGCTAAGGATGCTTTATCCCGTCATGTAGGTGTTCTCAGGCTAAAACCTGAAGGACTTGCTTTGATGCTATTGTATTTATGTCCCTGCTTTTTCATCTTATAGCAAATTTCTGTAATTAGAGCAAGTGGTCAGTAGAAGCCATGAGCTGAGCACAATAAAATATGTACGATCTTGACATATCTCAATTTGAAAATATATAGTCATTATATCCTAAATAACTGGTGTTGAGTATTTGGCCTAGTCATTTACCTGTTACTAGATATATACCATATGAAATTACATCCCTAAATGGATACACTATTTATGAAACCTAACTACTATTTCATTGATTATTCAAACAAAATCTGATGATGACATTAAAACTATTTCTAGTCATATAAAAAGGTGTTCCAAATCACTATTGATCAGAGAAATGCAAACTAAGAGAACTCTGAGGTACTACTACACACCTATCAGATTGGCTAAGATGACAGGAAAAGATAATGACAAATGTTGGAGGGGATGTGGGAAAACTGGGACACTGATACATTGTTGGTGGAACTGTGAACAGATCTAACCATTCTGGAGAGCAATTTGGAACTATGCTCAAAAATTTATCAAACTGTACATACCCTTTGACCCAGCAGTGTTTCTATTGGGCTTATATCCCAAAGAAATCTTAAAGGAAGGAAAGAGACCCCCATGTGCAAGAATGTTTGTGGCAGCCCTTATTGTAGTAGCTAGAAACTGGAAGCTGAATGGATGCCCATCAATTGGAGAATGACTGAATAAATTATGGTAAATGAATATTATGGAATATTATTGTTCTTTAAGAAATGACCAGCAGGATGATTTCAGAGAGGCCTGGAGAGACTTGCATGAGCTGATGCTGAGTGAAAGGAGCAGAACCAGGAGATTATTATACAACAACAATACTATATGACGATCAATTCTGATGGACGTGGCTCTCTTCAACAATGAAATGTTTCAAACCA
Organism: Myrmecobius fasciatus; assembly: GCA_023553655.1. Taxonomy (NCBI): domain Eukaryota; kingdom Metazoa; phylum Chordata; class Mammalia; order Dasyuromorphia; family Myrmecobiidae; genus Myrmecobius; species Myrmecobius fasciatus. The sequence continues at coordinate 64,073 of JAJPUD010001848.1, read as the reverse complement.
GTTCCAATTGTTCAGTGAAGAAAGCCATATATACCCAGAGAGTGGGATGTGAAATGTGGACAACAACATAACATTTTCATGCTCTCTATTGATGTTTGCTTGCATTATGTTTCCCTTCTCAGATTTTTTTTCTTGTAGACATGATTTTTCTTGCACAGCAAGATAATTGTAAAAATATATATATACATATTTGATTTGTCAAATATTTTAACATAATTAACATGTAGTAGACTTCCTGCCATCTAGGGGAGGGGTGGGGACTAGGGGGGAAAATTTGTAACAGAAAGCTTTGCAAGGGTCAATGTTGAAAAATTACCCATACATATGTTTTGCAAATAAAAAGCATTAATAAAAATTTTTTTAAAAAGAAAAAAATCTGAAATATCTTCAGTATGGTTTAGAAAAGAGAATTTTAGTGCAATTAGTTTTTTTCAAGGGATGTAACAATGGATATTTTGTGTTACATCAATAAAAAAGTTGATTTTGTTCAAGTTTGTTACTAGTGTGCAAGTAACATTAGTTTGTATTATGTGCCCTAAGGTACAGACATGGCTTTTATAAATGACCTTTCAAGTCTTTTTTACCCTAGGAGGAGTAAGTCTCTATTTGCAAGGGTATTGTTACTCATGTTTCCATACCAACTATTATTCAATCTTTTTGTGAGCTTTGTCTTTACTAGGTTCTAGGCCATGAACTTCCAACTACTTATTCAACCTGAATAACACCAGCTACCTAATTCTGAGACTCAGTACACTCTGGATGCTGCCACCATCATCTTCAAGATTCCCTTCCTCAGTCTGGATTCAGTTAGTCAGGGCCAGTTCTCCACTCCTTGTCAGCTTGAAGCAGCTCCAGAAGATGAGACCTTAATCCTTTTGCCCAAAATGAAGTTGGATTTTGATTGCTTGAGGGGGGAATGATGAGATATAGCTCCTAGGAAGAAGGTAGCAATTTCTGAGAAATCCTAAGGCTGCCCGACCTTGGGAGTGCCACAAACAATGTTGGCTGTCAGAGAACATCTCTTGGTCAGTAAGCTATAGAATTCAATGATGGGAGCTGCTGCACCTCTATTCAATACTCTTCAAGAAGTCAGAGAATTCAGTAATGGGTACAACCCCACTCCTACCACTTCTCAATTGTATCTCTAAGCCATAAAACTAGCATATCAGTGACTTGAATCTGATCTTTGTTTCTCTTTCCAATAAAATTATTTTGCTTCTGGCTCTTTGCTAAATTCCTTGGGAATTTAGCTTGCTTCAATTTGGCATTCCATTATTATAAACTTTGCACTTTGACTTGGAAATGGGTCTGAGCCTGTAAATTCTTAATTTTTTTTTTTTTTTTGCTGAGGCAATTGGGGTTAAGTGACTAACCCAGGGTCACACAGCTAGGTCTGAGACTAGATTTGAACTCAGGTCTTCCTGATTTCAGGGCTAGTGTTCTATCTACTGCACCACCTATCTGCCCCTGAGCCTGCAAATTCTTTTGAAACACCTCACCATTGGTCTGGAACCCTAACCATTTGGGGTCTGCTTCTGTACCCCTATCTCATCATTCCTATTTGCCACAATCAACTACTTTACATATATATTTGATCCTATACTCTCCCATTTTCTCCAGATTGTTCACTCAATTAGCTAGGTGTTCTTTGACTTAGATCTTTAACCTCTTCCTATGTATTTGTTCCCTAGTGCTTTTAAATATGCTTAAATCTCTTCCATCCTTAAAAACTTCATTAGACACTACTTTTCCCTCAAGTTATTGTCCTATATCTCTCCTCCCTTTGTCAGTCGGTCTACCTGAAAAAAAGCTATTTGCCATCTTCTCTCATTTCATAACTCTAAAATCTTAGTTCTGACCAAATTTTTATTCAACTTAAATTTTTCCAAAAGATCTCCAAAATTTTCTCCAAAGTTACTAATGATTTCAGTTGCCAAATGTGCTGATCTTGTCTCAGTTCTTATTCTTCTCAGCCTGTTTGCTTATTTGGATACTGTTAAACATCTTTGTCTCCCTGGCATTCTTTATTTTATTTATTTATTTATTTATTATTATTCTATTTTATACTTGTTTCTTGCTTACCTGATAATGCCTTCTTAGTTATCTTTGCTGACTCATGTTGGATACCATATTTCCTATAAATATCTTCCAGGGCTCTGTCAAAGACCCTTTTCTCACTTTATTCTCTTTCTTAGTGACCTAATTAGCTTCATGGGTTTAATTATCATCTTTATGCAGATGATATGGATCTCTATTACACCGAGTATTCCCATATCTCAATGTAAAGCAAGTCTTTCCTTTAAGTCTCAGTCTTATATCACCAAGTCCTTATTGGATATTTCAAACTGCATGTTCCAGAGATCTCAAAATCAAAATGTTTAAAATGTAATCTTCCTCCTCCCTGCCAAATCCATCCCTATTCTAAATTTTTCTATTTCCACTAAAGGTATCATCATTCTTCCAGTTTCCCAGGTTTTGGCACTACCCTCAATTACTTTTTTTTTCCCTTTACTCTTCATATCTAGTTGATAAATGTTGATTTTTTTCTACCTCTACAGCAATTGTTGCATCTGACCTCCTTTCTCTATTCACACAGTCACCACCTTAATTCAGGTCCTTATCACGTCTCACTATTAGGAGGAAATGGCCTCATAAATGGCCTCTCTACCTCAGGCCTCTCCTTACTCTGATCCCTTATACACACTGCCATCAAAGTGATTTTCCTAAAACACAGATCCAATCATGTCCCTTCCCTGCTCATTAAATTCCATTGTTTCCCAGATTACCTCTAAACTCCAATATAAATTCCTTAGTTTTTAAAGCCCTTTATGATCTTCCTTCAGACTCATTGTATTTTAGTCCACTTCCAAGAATCTGTAATGCAACCAAACTGGCCTTTCTCCATTTTATACATAGCATTTCATCTCCCATTTACATGCCTTTGAACAGGTTGTCCCAAATGCCTGAAATAAGCTTTCTCCTCAGTTCCACCTCACAAAATCCTTTTTCTTCAAGATTAAAGTCCAAAATGCTATCTTCTTCTCCATGAAGCCTTTCCTAATCCCCATTGCTAACTTGTAGCTAACGACCTTCCAAAATACCTTCTATTTAACCGACTTGTATTTACTTATTCTTTTCACGCTTACATATGTGCTTGTCTCTCCCCCTTTCCCCTAGCATGTTAGCATGTTTGTTGAACATAAGTATGATTTCATTCTTTGCATCTAAGCATCCTTGTTGCTTAGCACAGTGCCAGACACATAAAAGATCATTAATAAATATTTGTTGATTAATATACAGCTTCTCCCAAAGGTACTAAAAAAAAAAAAAAAAAAAAAAAAAGGACTAAAAATCTATAACAAAGAGCATTAAAGATGATATTTTATAAGAGCTTATCCAAGGAATCAACCTGTTGTGGAAAGTACCCTAGATTTAGAAAATGAGGCCCTAACCTAAATTTGAGTTCTAACTCTATAACTTACATCCAATGTGAGAACCTATATAAGGAAGGAAACAAGCATTTTAAAATATTTCTGTGTGCCAAGTGTGTGAGATGGGTACAAGACCCCCTTTCCAAAATTAACTAATCAGAGACATCTTTAGGTACAAAAAAAAACTATGTATTTAATCCCTGCAGGGAGAGGCCCAGACACACAGCCAGGAGCCATCCCAACTCCAGCCATGTACTCCTGGAACCTGCCTGCATCTGCCTTGTTTAAAAGGTTTAAAAGCAAAAGACCCAAGCCTTTTCATTGGATAGACTAAAAGGAAGTAACCCTCCTTGACCAATGATCACCAATGCTGTCTGCTACCTGTGGGTTATGTCACTTCCCATGGGCCTGACTTGAGGGCCTGACCTTTAGAGACCACTCGATTCCCTACAACCTAGGGTCTAAGACTGGGAATAGGGATCATATAATTTCCTGAAACCTGAGCCCCAAGACTTCACCTTCCCTCTCTGGGTATAGGGATCATGTGACTCAGGCCCAGTCTCAATACTGAGAAATTCTTCATCCAATCCATCTCATTCACAAATATTGTACTAAATGCTTGACAGATATTATTTCATTTGATTTTAAAATAACCCTGAGATATAGGTATTATTATCCCCATTTTACAGATGAGGAAATTGAGTCAAACAGAGGTAAAATGACTTGCCCAGGGACACAGAGTTAGTGTCTGAGATGGATTTAAACTCATTTGATTTAAACTGATCTTAGTCCCAGGACTACCATTGAACTGTATGTAGCTGTCGCACCTCAGTTTTGTCCTTTGAAAAATGAGTTAACTATTTTCACTTTTTTTATTTTCCTTTTTTTGTAGTTATTCTTTTGTTTTGATTCTTCTTTCACAATGACTAATGTGGAAATTTGTTTAATATGATTGGACATGTATAACCTAAAATAAATAAATAAAGAGTTGGATTGGGTCACTTCCAAAATCTCTTCCATTTCTAAATCTATGATTTATACTCTGGTGGGAACCTCAGGTGAGTTCTACAATCAAGGCGGCCTTAGGAAGCACAATAATGCAAATACCACACAAAAATGGTGTTAAATGCCCTACTCTTATTTGTGTTTTCAAAGAAATAGTGCAAAAAGGAACCTGGAATAACAGAAAACACAAGTATAATCAATATCAAATTGCTTGCCTTCTAAAGAAGGGGGAAGGGAATAAGGAAAGGAGTGAATTTGGGAACTCAAAATTGTAAAATATGATTGTTAAAAATATTTTACATATAATTGGGAAATATTTAATGAAATAAATAAAAATCTATTTTTAAAAAAGCTAAGGAGTTTGTATATTAACCCAGAGGCAAAAGGAAGCTATTTAAGAGTCTTAATTTAAGCACGTGACTCATTTATGCTAAATTGAAATTGATTAGTGACTTCTAGTCTATTATGTATTCTGAAAGAAATCTAACTTCTCCCCCTCTCACTTTGCCTCTTTTCCTGATTGAAAAAAGAAAGAAAAACAAAGTCTTCATAACATAGTAAGTAAAACAAATTACCTATTTGCTAATACCTAAATTTGATTTGTTATCTCTCTTTGGGTTGGAGTTCTGCCATTTGCTAGCTGTGTGTCATTCATATGCAAATTGGGAATAATAAATTTATCTACCTCACAGTTTCTTTGTGGAAAGAAAAAAAAAAAGGCTGGGAAATTATATGAGCTCTTATAGGAGATTAGCTCCTCTAATTGCTCACCTTCAACCCCAATACCTACCCTTCCCCTCGTTTTTCTTCCTTCAGGGTCTGGAGCTCTCTGTTTCACTCTCCTTGCTCTATTCTTCATATCTAAGGACAACACTCTTCAACTCCTGTTTCAGAGCACAGCGATTTGCATACAGTGCTTAATAAGTGCTTCATTCATTCATTCTTTAGCACCACTTCAACTAAATATAAGTTGGGTCTTTGTCTCCATTCCCAGAAGAACCAGAAATTCCAGATGGTTTTTGAAAGTGAAAAGAAGGCCTGCTAAAGTGAATGAAATATTCTGGGCAATAATGCATGAAAAATTGCTGTTTAGCATTAAAAAAAAAACAATACTTTTTTTTGTGGGGGAGAAGGAAGACTTGTCAATAACTTCCATTTGCTTCAATCTTCACAGGATTTGAAGGATAAACTGGTATCTTCTACCTTCCTTAGGACAGCTCATTCTGTCTGTCATTCTGATTTTTGTGGAATTTTATTGCTTTTCTCTGACTATAAGCAAATCAATAGGCATTCATTAGGTATGTAAGTTCCAGGCACATGCTAAGTGCTAGAGATACAAAAGTGAGATTCTTCCCCAAAGGAGTACAAGAAATACCAAACTATTCACAGACATGTAGATACAGGATATGTAAAATAAATACAAACTGATGGGGAGGGCTAACAGCTGGAGAACCGAGGAAAGGATCCTTGAATAACGTTTTATTGTATTTATTTGATTCATTTAGTTTGTTAGCTCATTGAGGACAGGCACTATGTAGTGTTTATTCACATTAAAAACTGTGTATGCTTCTTATTTTAGCACAATATGCAAATTGACATTTGGGATCATAGGACTCTAGGTCTAAAGATAGAGGGGATCCTCATAACTAATCAGTCCAAACTCCTCATTTTATTTTTCCTCTCACACATAAAGTATTTTATTGATAGGCACATCTTAAAAGAAACTTTTTTTAAGTTTTCAGCATTTACTTTAATAAAGATTTTGACTTCCATTTTTTGACAGGCATTTCTAAAAACAGGTACCTAACAGATGAAATATATAGAACATTTGGAGTCTCATTTTTCTCTGCTCTGGCAAAGATAATTCTCCATCCCTTCTTTACCATAAAGTTGACCTTTATAGTCACACAGGGAGGAAGCGTCAAATGTGGAATTTGAACTCTATACCATTCTGAATCGCTAACACATGTATTTTTGTGATCCTAGAATTGGTCCAGAGAACAACTCTTCTTTTCTCCTCCCCCGACTGGTACCTTCCTTCCCCAACGTAACTCTGCTTATTCTAGAGTGCAGGTACCACAGAGATAAGATTATAAATAGTGAGTAAAAGGGAACGGAATCCGCCCCAAGGAATAAGTGAATGAAACAGAAAAAATGGTCTTGCTTTTCTATAATTATGCTCAATTAAATTCATCTGCCATTTCCCCCCTCAACCTTCCTAATTTGCTTTTTTATATAACAACCTTATAAAATAATGATGGCTCATTCCTAGTGCAGTTAGATGGAACTTCAGAGGTCATTTAGTCAATCCCATATGGGCTCTTTTGGCTCTGCCATGCCTGAGAAATATAAGTCTAAAGCTTTCCCTCTTACATAGAATTAGCAAATCTTAGGGTCCAAAGGGGGGGCTTCAAATGTCATCCAGTCCCAACTCTACATGAGTTATAATTTCTTGACTAAGTGTGACTCAGTTCTTTTACCATAGCTTATTTCATCTTTGGGTCTCTAATTATTGGGAAATTTTCCTTTCTATTGATGTTAGGTTAGTCAATAAACATTTATCAAGTTTCTACTATGTGTTAGATACCATGCTAGCTGCTGGGGATACACACACAAAAAAAAGAGTAAAATATAGTATTTGCCGTTAATGGAGAAAACATATAAACAACTATGTATTATCAGGCTAGACATAGGATAAATTGGAGATAGTCAATAGAGGGAGAGCATTAGAATTAAGGGAGTGAAATACTTCCTGTAAAACTGGGGCAAGCATTTCATCATGAAATTGAGGTACAATATTGATGAACCTCTCTGGGAACTAAATGGTAGGACTGGAAGAAGGCTAGAAAAGCCAGGAGGGAGAGATGAAGAGAGAGAACCTTATAGGTATAGAGAGAGGATAGAGAAAAGTGCCATAGAAAATGCCATTGTTATTGAATTGTAGTATTTGGAGGGGTGTAATTAATGTGTGTGAAAATTGGAAAGGTAGTAGAAGGCAGATTATGAAGGGGTTTGCACATAATGATTTTATTATATTTGATCCTGGAGGTTATATAAACCATTGAATTTTTAAAATAGTATTTTATTTTTCCAAATACATGCAAAGATTGTTTTCAATAATGACCTTTGCAAAACCTTGTTTTCCAAAATTTTCTTTCCCCCTCCCTCCCTGGTCCCATCCTCTCTTCTAAACAGTAAGCATATAGGTTAAATATATGCAATTCTTCTAAACAAATTCCCATATTTGTCATGCTGTGCAAGAAAAATCAGATCAAAAGGGAAAAAAACACAAGGAAAAAAAAAAAAAAAACTAAAACATCAACAAAAAGGTGAAAATAGTAAAAATACTATGCTTTGATCCACATTCAGTCTTCATAGTTCTCCCTATGATGTGGATGGCACTTTTCTATCACAAGTCTATTGAAATTGCCTTGAATCACTTCATAGTTGAAAAGTCAAGTCCATCACATAATCTTATTGTATGCAATGTTCTCTTGTTCTGCTTATTTAACTTAGCATCAGTTCATGTAAGTCTTTCTGAGCTTTTCTGAAATCCTGCTCACCATTTCTTATAGAACAGTAATATTCCATTACATTCATATACCATTAACTTATTCAACCATTCTCCAGCTGATAGATATTCACCCAATTTCCAGTTTCTTAATACTACAAAATGGGCTGATACAAATATTTTTGCACATGGCGGGGTCTTTCCCTCTTTTATGATTTTTTTAAAATACAGATCCAGTAAATACAATGCTGGATCAAATGATATGCACAGTTTTATTGCCCTTTGGGCATAATTCCAAATTAAGAGCCATTGAATTTTATTGAGCAGGGGGTGGACTTGTAGTTAAGGAAGATCACTTTGAAAGCTGAAGATGATGAACTGGGGTGGGGAGAGACTGAGCAGGCAAACTAACTAGCAGGTTATGGCAATGATCATGGGCAGACTTAGCCGGTTGGTGATAAGGGCTTGCACCAGATGGTGACAGTGTCAGAAGAAAGAGAGTATATTTGTGAGATGTTACGAAGATAAAATTGGCCACAGGCCTTGGTAAGAGATTGGATATAGGGAGTGGGAGTAGAGAGTAAAGGATGACACACACTTAGGTTGTAAGCCTAAGTGGAAGGATATTGGTAGCCTCTCTGGAGTGATTTTTTCAAGTCCCACTGACAAGATAGATCCCCAAAGTGTGGCTACTACTCTCCTCATTGTTCTAGGAGTACCCATAAGGGGGTTGAGAGGATTTTTATTCTTTCCAATGCTTCCAATGTTTATGAGCTCTCCTTCCCAAGTTCTTCCTCCCATGATTATCTGTTAAAGTAATTTAGTTATTTAGATTTAATTATGTTAGAATGGGTATATACTATAGTAGTATCACAAAGTATCTTCCCAAAAGTTGGTAACATACTCTCCTACAAAAACAAATGGATTCCAGGGTAAAGTAAGCTTGGCAAGGAGTATTCTCACCACTTAAAAGCACGTGTGACAAAAAAAAGGAGGTAACATAGCTTCTACAAGTCCTTTTACCAAGAGTCCTCAAATTGTTACCCTTCAGCATAATATAGATTTTTCGACACTCTTTTTATAGAGTCTTAAATCTCTTTTCTTCAAATATAGTTTGTCTTCACTTTCTGATGTCACTACTGTCATCAAATATTCCAGAAATGTTGATGGAAAGACAATATCAGGTTTTCATCCTTCTTTAGGCAAATCCTTGTTATTTCCTTCTGCAGATTCCTATATGGCATTGTCTCCCAATCTGTCACTTTTTTATGACCCTGATCACCCTTCTTCTTGATGCATTCCAGTTTGTTCGTGTCCTTTCAAACTGGTTCCAGAATCACACAAAACACTATGTCTACAGCAGTTTATAATGACACTATCATTCCTCCCATTCTGGTTGCTAGGTCTTTATTATTTAACATTTTCAGTCATATATATATTTTTAGAGCACTATAGTTCTAATTCCCCTTTTCCAAGTCCTCCCCCATGTATTGAAAAGGCAAGTAATATGACATGCAAACTATATTATGTTGCAAAAAATAAAAATAAAAAATAAAGCAACACCCAACAACTCTTTTCATTGAAAAATAAAAAGCTTTTTGTTAAAGGCCAAAAAAAATGTTCAGAAAGTTAAAAAAAAAAAAAAAAAGGTAGGCTTCAATCTGCAATCAGAGTTCATCAGTTCTCATTTGGTAGCGGATAGCATTTTTTGAAACTATTTTTTGAAACCGTTTTGAATCATTTTATTGATCAGAGTAGCTGTCTTTCAGAACTGAACAACTTTGTTATGATATTGTTATTGTGTACTATGTTCTGTTCACTTTGTATCAATTTGTATCTTTCCAGATTTTTCTGAAACCATTCTGCTTTGTCCTTTCTTATAACACAATAATATTCCATCACAATCAGCCATTCTCCAGTTCATGGGCATCCTTTCAATTTCCAATTCTTTGTCATGAGAAAAAGCGCTGCTATAAATATTTTTTTGGTACATATAGGTCCTTTCTCTTTTTCTTTAATCTCTTTAGGGCCTCCAAGCAATATTGCTGAGTTGAAAGATAAGCACAATTCTAAAGTCCTTTGGATATAGTTCCAAATTGTTCCCCAGAGGTTGGACTAGTTCACAACCATATATTAATGTACCTAGTTTCACAGAGTAAGAAAATTTTAAAAATGAAGTAAACTGATCAATACATAAAAACCCAGATATTATATGCAGTGTTCCACACCCATAGACACCCCTCCCCCTCCCCATTTTCCCCTACAAATAAGGAGAAATGCATTTACTCATCTTTTCTTCAGTGCCAAACTTGGTTATTATAATTATAAAGTATTCATTTTGGGTAATTTCCCTCTCTGAAGCCATTAATTTTACAGATGAATAAACTGGGGCCCCAAGAAGGCCTGTAAAGAAGGAAAATAACACACCCAAAGTTATATGAATAGAAAATAGCAAACTTCTAATTTGACCCATCTCCAAATCCTGTCTTTTTTTTGTTATATAATCAAGTTAGCTATGACCTGAGAATGATTCTGGCAAGAATCAAGGCAAGCCTTTTTCCATCTAAGGTGGGGGTTCTTTACTTTTTCTGTGGAATAGACTCCTTTGACTGTCAGGTGAAGTTATGGACTCAAAATAACAATTCTTAATTTATCACCAGGAGTATCATTTTGCTAAGTGTCCGTAACTTGTTGAATGTACAAGCCCTGAGATCAACACACTGGCCATATTTGTTGATCCTAAGTCTCTTTATAAAGTCTATCCCTGTCCTAGAATATGATGAGCTGCCCCTTGAGGACTGCTGTCAATCACACAAATCTTTGATTATAATGTCAATATAAAAAAATTGCTTTGTATTACCTATATAAACCCAAGTTATTGTTATCAGGCCACTAAGCTCACCATTTGATATCTGGGCTTATTTGTCAGTCTGTTTCTGTGCAATTTCTTCTATTCACAAAATTTTGAATCAATCATGGTATGTAAATCATTTGAAACATTGCATATCTATAGTTTTTTTTTTTTTTAAAGAACAAGATACAACTGGTATATTATTCTTTGTAACTATTTCTAAGAATCTTGAAGAGCTAATCAACATAGACTTTAGGAAATGTGCATTTAATTAAATTTTGCCCTCATTTTTAGGGGCAGTCCCAGGAATTTGTCCTTTTTATATTTATTTTATATTTATATTTATATTATAAATGGGATGGAGGAGAAACTGATTTAGGGAAAAACTATTGGTAAAAGAATAGGGAGGTTTGAGAGATAGGGAGGTTTGAGAGATCTTTTCATCTCAGACATTCTTTTTGGAACAAAGATCCAGAATTCATGCAATAAACCCAGTTCTCTGTTAGTAATTATTTTTGTTAATAACAATAATAGGGACAACTGATTCTTATAGAATGCTTTTTCACTTTTTAAACTTCGTGAGAATAGTTTTGTTGTTGATATGGGCTGTTATGTTATTTATAAACACTACATTTATCCCTTTTTAAAAGTGTAACGTTTTAATTCCTTGGATTGATAATACTTTGGGTTTCATTCCGTTGACTGAGTTGAGACCCCAAGTTCAAATTCTGCTTTTTCCATTTATCACCCATAGTGAGGAGGAATTGTTTGTTGTTTTCTCTTACGGATGAATGACCTAAGAAGTTTGGGCTATTAGTTTAGAGGTTTTCGAACTTTTTGGTCTCAAAGGATCTCTGTTAAACTCAAAAATTATTGATGCTAAAGAGCCTTTTTTTTTTTTTTAAATGTAGCTTCTATCTGCTTATATTTGCCACATTAGAAACCAAAACATCTTAATATTATGAAAGTAAATGAAAAAAAAATTAAAAAAGAAAGTAAATGATATTTTCTATATTATAAACCAAAATATTTTAGTATTATGAAAATAATTTTGACCTCAAGGACTCCCTTCTTTGAAAACCCCTGACTTACATGATTTTCAAGTTCTCTTCAAAGCCCTATATAATTACCTCGGTTTTAACTGCTTTAGGCCATAGTTTCCTTATCTGTAAAAAGTGAGGGCTGCTTTTAGATGCCTTCTGAAGTCACCAGACAACTCTTCTAAGTTCTAAGTGATTCCCATCTCCACCTGCAGAAATCTTAACTCTCCTTCAAAGCCCACTTCAGAAGCTCCTTCCTCTAAGACGACCTCCTATGAACTCCACAGAAGAAATTCTACTCTTTTTTCTTCTCTCCTGTGGCATTTCTGTCACTAATTTGGGGTTTGAGGGCTTTTGTTTTTTGGTTTTATTTGTTCTATTTTAAGGTTCTTGCAGGTAGGAACTTAATTTTTTTAAAAACATCTTTTCGGTACCTAGTGCTGTAGCAGGGGCTCAAAGATAAAAGAGTGCTCACATTCATCTATTCTCTTCCCTTCTTGCCTAAACCTCGTAGACTTTAAGGGAAATAGTCAGGGGGCAATCCTCCAAGCACATCTCTCGCTGAGCATGTCTTTAGGATACCAGTGGGCCACTCTTTTCCTCACATCCATGGGAGGTGGCCTCTTTTCCCCTCTCTCTCATCTCCAGCCCCGCGTTTTTCTTTCTAACTCTTGCTTTTTATCTCCCTCAATGCACCAGCTCTAAGTTCCTTCCAATATATTCCCCTCCAACTAAGCCCCCAAAGCGGCTCCACAAAACGTCGAGGGCAGCCCCGTACAGTGGGAGCCCACAAACAAAAGCGGGGTACTGGTATGCCCAGCCAAACGCTTCCGGCGCGCCTCGGTGCCGGCTTGGATCCGGGATGGCCAGGGAGGAGAAGCCGCCCCGAGATCGAAAGCCCTCACTATGGGCATCACGGCAGACATGGGCTTCTTTCTTTTTTCCCCTTCTCTCCTCCCACAATCACCCACGGTCACAGGGGAAAGGGATTTAGGGCCAGTTGGAAGCCAACGCTCGTGTTGTGCAGATGGGGAAACTGAGGGTCACCGAAAGCAGTTACGGAACTCGCAGTAGGAGGCTCTGAGAAGGGAGTGTACCCAAGTCAGTGGGGCCCCCGAGCTCCTGGTATGGGGGGAAGGGAGAGAGGAAACGTCGGTTGGAGACGAGGAAGTAGCGGGGGTTGGGGGAAGGCCGAGGAGCGGGCCTTGGGGGAGGGGTCGGGAGTGGCTCAGAGCCTAAGGCTCCGCACCCAGCTCCCCGCCCGGGGTCACCGCCCTTCCGCCCGCAGCTCAGGCTGCGCGGTCTCGTTCTCTAGTTCTCTTCCTCCTTTCCTCCGGCCCCTCCCTAGAAGCGCGCGCCTGGGACCAGGGCACGCGGACTGGGCGTGGCGAGTCGAGTTGACGCGCAGAGCGGGGCGCGGCTGGTGAGGGAGGCGGGGCGCAAGGAGGACGCTGGGCGGAGGTTCCGTGCGTGCGTGCGTGCAGAGCGTGGGGCGCGGCGTGGAGCGCGCTGTGCGCCAGGCGGATGTCCGGGCCGGCTGGGCCGGAGCTAGGGAAGGAGATGGCGGAAGGCGGAGGCTGCGGGCAGCGGCCGGACGCAGAAACCCAGAAATCCGAGCTCGGGGCCTTGATGAGGACGGCGCTTCAGCGAGGGGCACAGTGGTGAGAACCCGAACCCCGGCCACGGAAGCCGTGCGGCCTGGCACCGGCCCCTGGCACCTGGCAGCCGCTCCGGTGGTCCTCCCTTCCCGGCCCAGGCCCCGTTCCGCAGCTTCTCCAGGCCTTCGGTCCAAACCCGGCCTGCGGTTGTCCTTCGCCCGTTCCTGGGCGGCCTTCCTCCCAGCCGCTGCCGTCCCTTCTGTCTAAAGCTCCCCTTCACCAGCCCGGCCCCGTGGCCTATCCGGGTTCCACCCCGGCCCTGGCCTGGCTCCGGCATCTTCTTAGAATTACCTTCTTCCTTCACCCCCACTCCCCACCCCCTTTCCGCCCCCGTCATTCCCTCTTCTCCAGCCCTGGACGAACCCCTTAGGCCTTTTCTCTTCCCTTCCCCAAGGCCAGTGAGAATCCTGCCCTAAAATCTTTCCCTTCTGCTCCCTGAGTCCTTTTCCTGGAAGGCTCTTATCTGATTCTCCTTTAACTTAGTGCCTTAGGTATTTAATGAATGCTTGTAGACTTCTCCATTCAACACGTCCTACGTCTTGTTCTTTTCCGAGGTTTTACGTCTTCATTTGTAGTTATATTTTACATCTCCATTTTCCTTATTTTCCCTTGTCCTCTCCTATCCCAAACCTTCCTCTAGCTGAGTAATTTTGGACTTGTTAATGCTGAAACTTCCCTGGGAGTACCCCACTGCAGAGATGGTAACGCTCTGTACGTGTTCCTAACTGGCATGAATCTTCCCCCCCCCTCCCCCGAGAAAAGTAACTTTGAAGTGAATTCTGAAGGGAGTGTGTGAGGAATTAGGTTGAGTAACCATAGACAGGTGCCTCCTGGGAGTGGGAGCTGAAATAATGAAAGCAAGTAATGAAGGAACTTCTTTGAAAGGAGGGTGTGGGGGAAAAAATGAAGGATGTTGTCTCTACCACTTGATTGGTGAGGACTTGCAAGACCGAGACAAATAACTTGTATTAATGTAAGGATTATAGCAGTTGTGAAGTGTTTTGGAAAGAGAATTGATAGGACCAAAAATAATTTTGGCAACTCCATTTTGGGGTAGGAGAGAAAAGTGGTTGGGAAGATGGAATTGAGTCATATTCTAGGTGTAAGGTAACCAAGGTTTATGTTGGGATTTAGTGTTTGGTTATTTAGAGGAAGAAATGGAGCCAAGAGTCCTTATAGTCTTGATGGTATAATAATGGATGGATGATGAATAATGTGAAAGATCAAATGAAACAATATGTACTGTGCTTTGCAAACCTTAAAGCATTATATAAATGCTAGCTCTTTAAAAAAGCAATTAGCTTTGACTACTGAAAAGCAAAATATGATGCTCACATTTTATTAGTAGAAAGGAGTGGAAAGGGAGGTAAGATTGACTATGGAAATATGTCTTGCACATATTCATTGGGTGTGTGTTAGTTTGGACCTGTGATTTAATTAAGTGTGCTGTTGCTAACTTCCTCATTAAGGAAAGGGACAATTCTCTGTAATTTAGAGTATTGCCTGGAATGTTCATAATTTAGGTGACTTGCTCAGGGTCACATTGATAGTAAAAGTTGATTGGATGCCTTTCCTCATCTCCTCTTTTCTGACTTCTTGTTCTCCCTGCTAGATAACTCTTAATCTACAGCCATACTGTTTCTCACTTTGCACTTAATAATTGAGTGACACCGTGTAAAGTTATAGTTAAATTAAGAAAATTTGCAATGAACTGTTACTCAAAGGAACAAGGTCAAACCAAGCTAGCTTTAGGGATGGTTACATTTAGAAGTTGGTTTGCATAGTGGTAATTCTGAGCAGATCTAAGGACAAAAAGACCTTGGAGAATTAGAAATATGCCAATATTTACTTTGAGAAGTGGAAATTTATTAAGAACAAAACCCTAGATTTTGAGTAACAGTTTGATGAGGTTTGTGAGAAGATGTATAAGATCCTTTTAAAGTGTACTCTGTAACTTACTGTAAGAATCAAAAAAGTTTTTTAAATGAAGATTTTCATTTTTCAGAAGGTAGCACACGAGGCCGTAGGATGACAAGAAAAATATATTTATTTGTTACATTTACTAATATGTTCAGTGCCAGAACATTGTGTTACTTCATGAAATATACAAAATTGGGGTAGAAAACAGACCCTTTCCTTATGGAGCTTATAGTTTAATTAAACAGTAATATTTCCAGAAGCACTGAGGAGAAATTTCAGTAGGTCCATAGCAGTATCATGGACTTCATTGTCTGACATGATGAAATTGATTACAGAATGATGCATTTGAGGGTATTTAATCATACAGATTTTTTATTATTTTCTGGAATATACAGATGTCATATTTAAACTAGGAGATTAGAGAGTTGAAGTTTGGGATTGTATTCTAAACTTTACCATTGTGTGATCTTCTGAATATGCTTGGAGAGTTGTGTATAAGGATCTGTGCCATATATATGGTAGCTGAAATTGATTGTTAATTGATTGACTGTCTTACTGAAAATGGAGTGTATGGGAATAATTTAGGACTAGAAAAAGGAAGTTTTCACTTACCAAGGTGGATTTAAATAATTCTGTGGTTTCAATTTCTTCCCTGAACTCATTAGCTTTCAGTAAATCTTAGGGGATATACTTCAGAAACTTGTGTTTTGCAGCTCTGCAGAGATTTTTTTTCCCCCTTCCCATTTAGTTGTAATATTTATTGGGAGTGCTTGAAACACACACATGCCCCAGATTTGCTAAAATTTTCCTAACTATAAAAAGTAGCAGATTGAATGTAAAATGATAATTATATAGCTTGGCAAGAGAAAGGAAGCACAATTGGCACATTTCTATAAATACTAAGAACCTTACTTAATGCAGCATATGCCTAGGCTTCTATTTAAATGATCTTGAAGGACTATCAGAAATATTACTGTATAGTGAAAAATAGAAACTTATTGCTGTTCATATTGGCAAAACAACTTTATTATATATCAGGGTAGAATATTACCTTAAGCAAATAGTTTATTTTACAAGCCCAAATTGGACCCATTTTGCTCGTCTCAAGCCCCAAGTTTCTTCTTAGTGGGATTGCTTGGGGAAGTGACCGAATCCATATTTATGGAGTATTCATATGCATTGGAGAAGCTTTTGCCTTTTGAACTTTTTTACATTAGCCAAATTTTGTCTTTTTCTAGGTATCTGATTGACAGCCGGTGGTTCAAGCAGTGGAAGAAATATGTGGGCTTTGATAGCTGGGATATGTACAATGTGGGTGAAAACAACCTGTTTCCTGGCCCAATAGATAACTCTGGACTTTTTTCAGGTAAAATGTTAAAATTGCCTCTTGGAGTGCTAAAGCAAGACAATAGAATGAAAGAGTGTTTGCTTAAGGAGGATTTACATTGTGAACCAGATTTCCTTTGGTTTGGATATATATATATATATATAAGGAAATGAGGCTCACATCTGAGGTTGGAAATTGATGCTTTCATGTATATAGGGGAAATTTTGACAGAACAATCAGGAGGAAATTGAACTACTTTCCTCTGGTTGAATGGGATTGACAGCCTTTCAAATTTTTACTTTTTCTTTTCATGTACTTAATCCAGTGTTATATTTTCAGTAGGCTGGAAAGGATAGGAAAAAAAAAAACATAAATTTAAACTTTTTTTTTTTTTTTTTTTTTGCTGAGGCAATTGAGGTTAAGTGACTTGCCCAGGGTCACACAGCTAGGGAATGTTAAGTGTCTGAGATCAGATTTGAACTCAGGTCCTCCTGACTTCAGGGCTGGTGCTCTATCCACTGCGCCACCTAGCTGCCCCGAATTTAAACATTTGAAAATTGCATTGTGAAGCCTGTTCTTGGGGAGCTATAGTTTTCTGAGTGAACTGATTTCTAAATGATACAAATGGCAGGATTAGTTAACATTATTAGAGCCCTCTTTATCTCTCTGACTCTTAGGTGAGATTGGGAACATGACAGTAAAAACAGAAATCCCATATCAAAGCCAGGGTAATGAACTTGAAACAGTGGATTGGCTAGGGCCAGATTTACATATAATAGACCATCAAAGAATTCTATGATCTCATCTCCTATTTGCATAAATTAGGTGAAGATGATGTCTTCCCCCCCAATATTAAGGCTCTATCTGAATTCTTTTTGCATATGGAAGTGAAAAATATTCATATTGAATGTTACTGTGATATATTTGAAGAACTACATTGAGAACAGGCTGCTTGTGTTAAATTGTTAGCTTCAGCACTTCCTAGCAAGTTATTTTAGCTTTTTTTGAGCCTTTATTTCATCATCTGCAAAATAATAAAGAGGATAGTTACTATAAATGATCTGAAACAATATTGAGTGATATTACTGACACATAGTTTAGCTGTATAATCTCCCTATTTTTCTCTTTTGATTAAATCTGTTGTAATTTAAACTTTGAACATCATGATTACTACCCTTGCTTTTTTTTTAATTGTAATAATTCTACTCCTGCCCATTATTTTGTCTTTGTGTATATTTCATTTTTATTGTTTTCTTGAAACCAGTATATTGTTATTCAGATTTTTAATTTGTTATACATTTCCAATTTATGGGTAAATTAGTTATGTTCACATTCTAAACTATAATTACTTGTATATTTTCCTCTTTCCTTTTTTTCTGTACTGTCCTCACTTATTTACTCAATCCCTCCTGACTCCTATTTTATTTCTGCCTGCTACTTGACCTTCTATCCTTAAACCAACCCATCCTTCTAAGATCCAATTTTCTCTTCCCTTGTCCTATCCCCGTTGCTCTCTTATTTTTTCTGACTTTTAGAAGACTTTTATATTCTTCTAGATTAGGGGTAAAGAGCCTTTCTCTGTCAAGGTCCATTTGGATATTTATAACATTCATAGCCCATTCAAAATTTTCAACTTAAAGAACTCAAGCAGTTGACATTCAACTCAAGTTGTTGCTTAAGGTTGCTTTAGCAAAGCCAGACCAAATTATTATACATTCTTCAGGCTGGATGTTCCCCAATGGTCTTCTTTTAGAGCTTCAGGGGAATTTTTCTTGATAATTTTGTGTGTGTGTGTGTGAGAGAGAGAGAGAGAGACAGAGATTTTTCTGGTAGTCCAATAATTCTAATGTTATTTCTTCACTATCTGTTCTCCAGATTAGTTTTTCTGATAAGATGTTTTTTTTTTTTTTATAAAGCTTTTTATTTACAAAACATATGAGTGATTTTTCTACATTGACCTTTGCAAAAACTTTTTTTTTTCCCCAAGCTTTTCCCCTTCTTCCCCCCACCCTCCCACCCCTAGATGACAGGTAATCTAATGCATGCTAAATAGGATAAATTATATGACAAATACTATACATGTATACGTATCTATACAGTTATCTTACTGCACAAGAAACAGATGTTTTCTTAAAACAAATTAAAAAAGTAGTTGGTATTTTTTAGCTCCATTATCTTCTTCAGAATATGAATCATCATCATCTCTCTCCCCATAGTAGCTCTCTATGTTTGGGTTTGTTCTCCTTTGTTTGATACTTTTTAATTTTAATTTTAATTTTGTTTTAAGCAACTTTTAATAAAATCAAGTTCTAGTCTTGAAGTATGAGGAATGATGCCAGATCTCAGGTCTTTTTTTATTTTATTTTTTCTTTTCTGATATTTTATTTTCTGAGATCTGCCCCGGGGCCTAATCTTGGACTCTACTTTCTATTTCTAAGGCAGGGTTAGTGCCCCCTGCCAAACTGTCCCACAAATGCTCTTGCTCCTTGTGGTCCCTTCTGTGCCTACAAACTGCACTGCTTTTTCTGCCCTGGAATGAAAATTAGGTATTTTGCTCCTCTGTAAGTTTGCAGAACCATCAAGGTCCTCGACCCTTTGCTGTTTCACAGTCCCTGAGGGTCTGATCCATACTATTCTGCTTGGCTTCCCTGGACTATGGAAGGTCCTTCATTATTCTGCTTAGCCTTCTCACTCTCATTTTGTTGTTAGGTAAAGTTCTGTCTCCAGGGCTTTGTGTGTAGGGTCCCCTGAGTCAGCCTGGAGGTAATTGCACTTCAATCAGGTTGAATCTCTACCTCTGGAGGTCTGGTCTTTTGTTTGTCTTGTACTTTATTCTGACTTTTGTTTATTTCTATAGCTCAACATTCCCTCTGGGTAATGTCCTGTCTTTTTGTGGATATTTGGAAAGCTGAAAGGTTTCTGACCTGTTCGCCATCTTCCTCTTTTTTATTTCTTACTGGCAGTATTATTTTACTGCATTCATGTGCCATAATTTGTTATTATTCCCCAATCACATGTATCTTATCTTAACAGGTTAAGAAAAAAATTTTCATGTCTTTTGTTTATACATTATATATCTTTTCTAATTAACCCTTTCTTGTAATGAGATAAACCGATGAATCCAAACCAAGTGACATGATGAGTATAACTGATACTTTTAACAGCATTTTGGAGACTTAAATCCTACTTTTCTTTCTTTTTAAAAAATTAATTTTTTTTAACACATTGTTTTATGAATCATGTTGGGAGAGAAAAATCAGAACAGAAGGGGAAAACTATGGGAGAAAGAAAAAAAAAAAAACAAAAAAGAAGTGAACAAAACCTGTGCTGATTTACAGTCAGTCTCCTTAGTTCCTTTTTTGGATGGCATTTTCTTTCCATAGTCTATTGGGATTGCTTTGAGTCACTGAACCACTGAGAAGAACAAGTCTTTCATAGTTGATCATTGCACATTCTTGCTGTTATTGTGTACAATGTACTCCTGGTTTGCTTGTTTTGCTCAGTATCAGTTCTTGTAAACTTTCCAGGCATCTCTAAAAGTCAACTTGTTCAGCATTTTTTATATATTCCATTACCTTCATAATACCACAACTTGTTCAGCCGTTTCCCAATTGATGGTCATGTACTTATTTTCCAATTCTTTGCTACCACAAAAAGAAGTGCTACAAATATTTTTGCACATATGGGATGGGGCCTTTGCCCTCATTTATAGATCCTACTTTTCTAATGAGACAGGGAAAGAGGTGTTTTTTTTTTTTTTAATCATTTATTCTGAGACTGAGATATTACAGAATTCAGTATAAAGCTCAGCTGCTTTTCACTGTCATTGTAAATACTGTTCTCCTATTTATCAGTACCTTGCATTTTTTCAGATAGGGGTTCCCATATGTAGCTCAGTTCATCATATTAGTTATTTCTTATGCTGTATTTAGGAATGTTATGTAGGAATATGCCAGTGTATTCACATGCCACAATTTGCCTAGCCATTCTACAATCAGTGGACATATTCCCTACCCAATTCTTTGTTACCACAAAAAATGCTTTTAAGAGGACTTTTTTTCCTCTTGAGAACGTTATTGCTTTTAAAAAGACAACTTGGCTATAGTTTTTTTTTTTTTTTTTTTAAATACACACTATATAGTCTTATGGAGCGTAAGGAGTTTACAGCTTATCTAGTCCTACCTTGTGTTGGAAGCAGGAATATTTTACATTGTCACTATCTGGCTATCCAGCCTCTGCTTGAACACTGAGTAATATTATTTAGGGAAGTTGAAATTTTTAATAATTGATTTGAGATTAATTATATAGGAATGGGATATTTTCTTTTGACAAGAGCTATAGGTCTTCATGGTAAAGTATAGTTGGGACTTTTCTGAAATGAGTGGCCCAGGAAATGCAGTTACCAGCCAGGAGAGTAGGGGCCCTAAGACAGAAGTTTTAGAGAGGAAAGGGTTGAACCCTTAAAAGGTATGATTACTCATATGAGTAGTAGGTCCTCCTGTGAAGAGATAGCCAGAGAATAGAGAGTAAAATGAGATTCCCCTCCACAATTGCATTTGGTGAA
This sequence comes from Myrmecobius fasciatus, assembly GCA_023553655.1. Lineage (NCBI taxonomy): Eukaryota > Metazoa > Chordata > Mammalia > Dasyuromorphia > Myrmecobiidae > Myrmecobius > Myrmecobius fasciatus. The sequence continues at coordinate 42,766 of JAJPUD010001848.1, read as the reverse complement.
TAGAGTAAAAATCCATTTCTTATTAATAGAAGAAAAGCTTGAAATGTCTCTTTTTGGATAACCATGTATCACTCATTGCTGAATGATTGTGCCATATTCAAAATGATGCAAAGTAAGGGTAGTTCAAATTGGAATACCACGACACATGATGATAATTACTATACATTAAAAACCAACAGGAACAAAACAATTATAAAGAAAGAAAATCAGAAAGGGACACGAGAGATGGTACTTTTCCTTTATATTGATTCAGTTGCTTAGAGAACTTATTTTGAATAGTTTAGCCCCCATTGCCTGTAGTCATGCTGTATGATTCTTGTATTTCTGTTATGTCCTCCACAGAGATTCCATCCAATTCAGTACAACAAATAGTAAATTTATAATATTTGAAATAAAATGAAATTGCAAAATAGTTTAGAAGTTTTGACTTTGGAATTCATTACCATAACCTCTTGTTTGTATTTATCAATAATGTTTTTAAGTTTATGAATTAAAAATTTTTTTGAAAGAATAAAACTGCATATTCCTTTGTAAACTTCACAATAATACGAGAAACAATATAGGAAATACTTTGAGCTCTTCAGAAACTACTATAGAAATGCCAGCATAAAATCAGTTATAGTATCATTGCTATATCAAGTAAGCATTTAAGTACCTATGAATCCTGAGAAAGCTTCTGTTAAAAAGGATATGCTGCATATACAAAAGAATATACTATACACATGTACACATGTGGGATTCTCCTTGGCACCATTGTTCCCCATTTCCTTAAAACTTTTACATTCTGTTCTGTTTTCCTTGCTTTGACCCTATGGAGAATCCTGCTACTTTCATCTTTTTGTTAAATATAAGAATTTTCAGAGAGTAGGAGGAGCTGTACATAAAAGTGGATTAGATGGAATTACTGAATTATTCACTGATCATTGAAGAGTCACATAGTACAACTACCTAGGATGTGGGGAAGGAAGGTATTGTTTCATGGCACATAAAGTGCTTAATAAATGCTTATTGACTTCAAGTACATAATGTAAACTTTTGGTCTGCTATTCAAGCTCTGCCACAATCTGACTCTAGTTTTACTTCTAACTTTTATCACATGTTATTCCTGGTCATTGATTCTAGGTCCAGCTGAACTAGGTTTTTCAATTTCATCCTGCTCTTTGTCTTAATTTCTGTCGAGGTCCTCTGACTTTAAAACACGTGTCCAGTGTTATTTCTTCCCAAGATCCTTTCCCTAATGTCCTCAATGGTTAGTGACTTCTCTTTAAATTTTATTCAGAACATTTTGGATGTTAGCCTTGCTATCATTGCAATCTGCTTTGTATCAGTCATCATTTTTCATTTTTGTATCATTAATGCTTAGCAAAAGGCCCTTACACATATTCTTTAATATTGTTGAAATGATTATAATCTGTTATCTCTTCTCCTTCCCCATCTTATAGGAAAAAGTAAAGGTAACTAAAAACTGAGGCCCAAATAAAGGAAATGTTCAGGATTTCACAAATAATAAGTGGTCAGATGAAGGAGAAGGGAATGACTTCACTAATTGCCCAGAAAACCACCTCCTATTTTGGGGGAGAGAGGTGGTAGGCTTATGTATTCCAGGTGATGTTCACCAAGCTTTCTTAATTTCCTTTGTTGCTTTGATCTAATTAGTACAGGTCATTTCTTCTGCTGTTCAATGAAATATAACTTCACAAATACCAGCCGTTCATACAGTAGCTTTTACTTGTTTTGAAGCACTTGGTCTGAAGTGCCTTTCTTAGTTCTCAGGTTGAGGATACCTTATTTACCTGTGGAACTTTTGTGCAGGTTTTTCCTGGTCCTGGAATGCACTCTTCTTTCCTGTCTCTCTTAGAATTATTGCCTTTTTTCAGAGCTCAACTCTAAAGGAGCTTCTGCAGGAAGTATTTCCTCATTCCCTAATGACTATGCCAATTTCGTGTATATTTTGTGCATGTTGTATTGTGCATATATGTACGTATATATACTTATCTGTAATTGTGTCATACATGTATACTTGTTATGAGCCACAAAATTCCAATTTGTAACAAAAATCATTGAGACAGTGCTCTGACCAAGCATGATCAATCAGTTCAGTTCATTAGGAATGCCAGTGGTCTTTAATCATTTGGGCCCAAAACTTTCCTCATGGTCTCTCTTCTGCTTGTGGAAAAATTGCTTTTATAGGCATTGGGGATATCAAAAGTAGAATGAAGCAGTACAATCCTTTGATTAATCATGGAAATGTCCACCAATCATAACCACTTTGTTAATAGGCTTTGCTACATCTCATCCACTATAGGCTATCAATTATAGGCCATCTCAGTAGGAGTTTTCCAAAGGCTCTAAGACCCATCTCAAGGCTTTTCTTAGATCTTAAGACCTTAGTGTTTGAGCCACAGTAACTTAAAATCCAAGAAAGCCATGGTTTTGAAACTGTAGTCATTAGGGAGTGAATGGAAGTGATTCTTCTGGGAGTGGAGTGGAGGGTTATTACTGAGGTTTATGAACTTTATTTTAAATTACATGCTTAGGTGTTAGGGAAGGGATCATTGCTAATGCATTTAAATTCTTAACCCTAGCTAATACATGTTCTTATAGCAAGCTTAATTAATACAGCTTGAATCCATCTGATAAATCCAACACAACTAACACGATCATCAATACATAATTAACTAATTGTTGTCTACAATTATGCTTACAACTTTATTCAAACAGCTGTGTATAACTTAAAATCACTGATACTCATTAAATTACAATGACCCGAGTAAACACTGATTAAATTGAATAGGGGGTATCAAAATTATCTTCACAGTGCTATATGTGTTGTATATGTAAACACATATGTACTTATTTATGTTCATGTTGCCTCATCAGTCTGATAGTAGGTACTCTTATCTTTGTAATCCTTTCATCCAGCATGTCTAGCTGTACCTGGCATGGAGCGGGCATTTACTGCTGGTAGTTGGATTTTGCATGGCATTTTGAAGTTTGTTAATGCTTAAGTAAACACCTTGTTTGAGCCTCACAGTCCTGTGAGGTAAACTTTACATCTGTTATTCTCATTTTACAAATGAGGGAACAGTCTCAGAGAGGTTAAATTACTTGTCACATACATGACAATAGTAGAAGTAGTCTTTGGCAAAGTCACTTTATTATAGTACTTCCTGTATCTTGAGTTATTATAAACTTTAGAATACAGACTTAGGTGATGGTACAATATGGACATTGTAGTCTGGCCCCTAGACCAGGAAGATCTTCATCAGTTTTTGCCAGAAATGTCTTTATTCTTGAGTTTGACATTGTTTGAATTCCTTATGTATTATTGATTCTTTTTATTATTTAAAATAAAAGTTTTGTTTCTATTTAAAAATTCTATTTTATGAAGACTAGATGATGATTGATAGTTTTATGGAAAGACATGGGTGTTTGTCATATTCATAATTTTATATAAAATTGTTTTAAATAAGAAAGTGAATAAAAATCACTTAGAATGAAAAAACATGGAGGGTGGTTTCAATTTGCTTGAGTGGATGAAGTCACCAGTTCATTAGAGTATCCAGAAACCAGTTGAAATGAATATTCCTTTCTTTTGAGAAGAGCTGCACATCTCATGATTTTTTTTTTTTCTTTTCAGATCCTGAAAGTCAAACCTTAAAGGAACATTTAATTGATGAACTAGACTATGTATTGGTTCCTACTGAAGCCTGGAATAAATTAGTGAATTGGTATGGCTGCGTGGAAGGGCAGCAACCTATAGTCAGAAAAGTGAGTGTTTTGAATTGCTATGCTTGTATAGCCTCCTTGTATGGTGTATATTTCTGTTCTTCACAGAGTTTGCTTGGAGGACAAAAGCTGCTTGCTTGTGCTGGATTTGGGCTGAGTTAAACAGACCTAATTTTTTCCTTAAAAAATAAGATACTTGTATTTTTCATTATCTAGACTTTGGGCAGTGCTGTAAAATTTTGAAGCCAAAGTTTTATAGCCTGAGAAAGTTTGAGCCTCTGGGGTAATGAGTGTTCTGGTAGTTCAGTATATATCAGTGATCCTGATAGTTAGGAAGACCTGTTCCCTAAATATGTGAACTCGAGTACAAGATCCATTCATTTTGAGGGTTTTTGAGTTTTTTAGTTTTGCTTTCTTCCCATATAGGAGAATTTCCATCACTACATGCCACATAATGTTTTTACCTTGTGCAAGTCTCTTGGCTCTGCATACTTTGTGTATCCCCTTCTTAACAAGATAGAAAAGGAGAGTAGCAGTTAGGTTGGGCTGCTCAGTATTACTTCAGAAATACCAGCTTTTTCAGCAGCTTGAAATCTGGTATCTTTTTTTTTTTTTTTTCCTGAGGCAGTTGGGCTTAAGTGACTTGCCCAGGGTCACATAACTAGGAAGTGTTAAGTGTCTGAGGCCAGATTTGAACTCAGTTCTTCCTGACTTCAGGGCTGGTGCTGTCCACTGTGCTACCTAGCTGCCCTGAAATCTGGGATCTTGAATAGGTTCTAGAGAGAGGTTGAGTAGGCAGGGGAAAGAAAACAGTAGGTAGTAATTTTACTTAATTTCATATATCCTATAAGCTTTGATAATAACTTTGATAACAGGCATTACCTTGAACATTTTATAAATATATTCAGACTTATAAGCACTGAGTATACCCCTTATTTGGTATCTGACCCAATTTGATAATCCTTTGTTTTTGTAATCACTTCTTTTGTAAGAAATGAATTCATTTAAGTTTGGAAATATGTATACATATATTCGATTTGCCAATATTTTAACATAATTAACATGTAGTGGATATCCTGCCATCTAGGGGAGGGGTGGGGAGTTGGGGGGAAAAATATGTAACAGAAAGCTATGTAAGGGTTATTGTTGAAGAATTACCCACACATATGTTATGCAAATTTAAAAAAATGAAAAAAAATATATTAAAAAAAATGAATTCATTTTTGAACTATTGTTATGTTGTAGATATCTCTTTACCATATTAATAATATGTAGAGTACTCATGTTTACTTGTTTTAAAGTAGATGAACCAAAATTCAGGGTTGCTAGTTTTGACTGACCATAAAGAAGAGACCTACCCAGAAGCTAATTTGACTTTCCAGTGCCTTATCTACCTTCTCTTTGTCATGATGTGACTGCTGCCTCTTTGGTCCTGGCTGTGTGAAAGCAGCACATTCTATTCCATTTCCTAGGAGAACCTAACTTGTGGAGTAGACTTTCTTTGGTCTTTTGGGCAATATTTTTTATTTTAATCTGTAGAATGGTTGCCTAGCCACTCAAGAAAGGTGATTCTCATGTTTCACTGTTCACTTATTGACTTGCTCTTTAGTTTCTGTGTATATAGCTTTTCTTTGATATGCCATCCCCTTCACCTTGATGCCTCTTGTCTGTAGGTTGTGGAACATGGCCTATTTGTCAAACACTGCAAAGTAGAGGTTTATTTGTTGGAACTGAAGCTCTGTGAAAACAGCGACCCCAACAATATGCTGAGTTGCCATTTCAGCAAAGCAGATACTATAGGTGAGAATCTACTAAACTGGGCTTGGCATGTGATAGATTTTAATTCATACCCATTGTCATTGGCAGAGTAGGAATGAAATTTGTCCCCCTTAACAGTATTTATTTTCAAATCTGAGAAAGGCATTATATACCTGGTTATATTTTGGTGGCTTTTCCACCCATGGACTAGGGCTGCAAAGCTATGGCTGCTGTTTTCTGTTGGGGCTGAAAAGCACCCATATCTTGTTCTTCATGTACATTGAACACTAGCCATGACTTTGCTGTCTGCTATTCTTTTTAGCTTTTTGGTTATATTTATTTTGTTTTAAAGCCTATTCATTTCTGAATATGCCTTGTTGTGTCCCTCTTTTTTCTTCTTCCTTGCTTCTTGTAACAAAGATTAAGAAAGAAAAAGTTCAATAAAAGTACATGTGTTTTGGTGATGTCCTTTAGTCATTTTCTGAAGTTTGAATTTTACGTGAGAAGCAACTCCCTAGGGGTAAGACTGCAGCTCCTAACCTGTTTGAAAGATCTTGGTGTAAAGTCATTCTCAATGAAGCAGTTTGGCAGTTTTGATCAGATATCTATCTGCAAGCCACAACTGCTGCTTTTTTACCGAGATCTAGGAAGGCTATGTCAGATGACTCACATGGATCATGTTTTTTTTCAGGACTCCTTGGTGGTCCTGAGATTAGGCAGGAGGAATTTCAGCTACAGAATAATGGGAGAGCACCTGAAAATGTTAGCTAGAAATGATTTATCTTTATTTTAGTGTTATTGTTCAATTCAGCCTTATTCAATTCCTCAGATCTAGTTCTTGCCTATTACGTTAGACTTGACTGTAGGAAAACAATTAAACTGTTTTTGTCTCTAATTAGCAACCATTGAGAAGGAAATGCGGAAATTATTTAACATTCCTGATGAGAGGGAAACAAGATTATGGAACAAGTATATGAGTAATACTTATGAGCAGCTCAGCAAGCCAGACAACACTGTGCAAGATGCTGGTTTATATCAGGGGCAGGTATGTGATTCTGAATTTGTGCTTGTCCCTCCTGCCTGGAATGCTCTCTGTTAATTTCTCTCTTTTAGGAGCTCAAGCTTCTTTGAAGACTCAGCTTAAATGTAACTATCTGCAGGAGGCAGTTCTATTTCTCACAGCTTCTATAACTTTCTGCTCTAAAGTTACAGTCTATCTACTCTGTATTATAGCTCTTGTAGATACTTAATTATTTACATGTTGTGTTCCCTGATACAATGTAAACTTCTTGAGGACCGGAGCTGCTTTCATTCTTTTTTTTTTTTTTGCTTTTTGCTGAGGCAATTGGGGTTAAGTGACTTGCCCAGGGTCACACAGCTATGCTTTCATTCTTTTAAAAAAAAATCTCCACTTGTTAGCACAGTACTTTGAACTTAGTGCTTAGTAAATGTTTTCCTAATTGATGGCAGATTCCTCTTTCTGGTGTGTGTAAATAAATTTATTGTGGAATGTCAAGAACTTATACTCTTTGTAGAAGTTGGCTAGATCCTAGCAGCCTTAAATTTCTTTATATAGAACAGAAAATATATAATGATAGTGTGACAATAAGAATTGCTTCTATTTGCCTTAGTGTATTATTCCCTTTCAGGTACTAGTCATTGAGCCCCAAAATGAAGATGGCACATGGCCTAGACAGACTCTTCAGTCCAAGTAAGTGGGCTTTCTTCCTGTGTTAATACAGTGTTCAAATGTCTGAGTGAGAAACTCCTTTCTAAAACATTTATCTATGCTAGAGAGCTTTTTGAAATTCTGAAGGGCATATTCACATGGTTAGGACCTGCTCTTTGGTAGGAGGCAATAACTGGCATCCTCTCCTCTCCTCTCCTCCCCCCCCTTCCCCTCCCCTCCCCTCTCCTCCCCTCCCCTCTCCCCCCCTCCCCTCCCCTCCCCTCCCTTCTCTTCCCCTCCCCTCCCCTTTTCTCCCTTCTCTTCCCCTCCCCTCCCTTCTCTTCCCCTCCCCTCCCTTCTCTTCCCCTCCCCTCCCCTCCCCTCCCTTC
>JAJPUD010001848.1:0-34821 GCA_023553655.1 Myrmecobius fasciatus | reverse complement strand
AGAGCACGGTATCAGGAAGTATTGTACTATTATCTGGTGAGGTTCCTGTTGTTTTAATGACTGCTATTAGTCCTCTTCTTTGTAATTAGTCTGGCTGGAAGCCCAGCTCATTGGGCACAAGGTTTTGGCTGAATTAAAGGCAATAGCACTTGAACATTGTCTCATTTCCATTGAAGTATCACTTCTGAATAGTTGTCCCCAGAGCTTGCCAAGAAAATTTTTTGGCATTTATATGTAGTGTGGAATACATCCTTGGAAAGGGAAGAGTTGATTTTACTTTCTGAACTGAGAGAAAAAAATATATATAATATATATGGTTTTAGGGCAATGTTGTGCCCTTCTTTGTGACATCATTAAGGCTTTTGACAAAAACTTTTATTGTATTAGAGGTTTTCCTCCTCTATTGCCTTGATAAAAGGAACAAAAAACTCCTAATAATGATAGGCCAAAGAAATGAAAAGCAATGGGGCTCTTATTTTCATGGAAGCTATGGGACTTCCCAATGTAACCCTAAAGGAGTTTTTGAGATAGAATTTATTAGCTGAGGCTGCCTGTCATCTTTTCAGAAATGTTATGTCTGAGTGTCTAAGGTCCAACATGCTATAATTCTTTACAATTGAAATGGAGTGTCTCTTATATCAGAAAAATGTTCTTCATTAGAAGAGCAACAATAACCATTAGCCTGATGTATATTGAGACCTATTACAACCTGATATAGCTGTTAGTTTTGATTATCAAATTGTAATTGTAATTGAATTGGAAATTCACTGATGCTGCTCATGTAGCCTTATAAATATGCTTCTACTAGGATGAGCAACAGCCTTGGTAAACATGAGTACAAGACTGGTTTTATTAATTTGGCTAGTACTAGCTCTTAGTAACAGAGTGGGGAAAGTAGAAACATTTCTGTGTGTGATATTATTTAATTCTAATATGTACAAGTGACTTGCATCCCTGACTGCTTTATTGGGAGCTACTTTTTGGGTCAAGTGTCTATTTTTCCCCCTGAATTTTAATGATGATTTTGTTTAGTACTATGTCTTTTGTGTTAAAGTCTTCCTACTTTTCCCCAGTTATAACTTCTCTTAGTCAACAGACATTTATTAACACTTCTTACTAAGTGCTGTTATTGTTTGTCCATCATTCTCAAAAAAAGACCATTACATCAGGAAGGTGGAGCCATGACTTGCAAGTGATTTGGATTTAAGTGAAGGAGGGCTGTGCAAAGTTGTCACCTTCACTCTCCTCTTACCTGGATCTAGTGGCAAGATATTTAGATCAGGATGGCTGAAGATGACTCTGAATGCAATGGGAGACTTTGGCCTTTTTAAGCTAGGGTCTTTCCTAGATCTCAGGTTTTTTTGATGCAACACACATTCAGTGGCTTCTTTCACCTAGTCAGGGAAAAAAAAATCAGTTTAGGAGAAGACCCTTAGGGTTTCTGACCAAAACTGAAACAATTGCTATTACATTAACTGAGCTATTTATCTGGACCCAAAAATTTGGGTTAGGAGGTACTAGGCAAATGGATATAATCAAAGAGGACAAGAATGTGAGGGTACAAAGACAAGTTGAAACATCACTATGAACAAGAACCTTGAATTGATCCTGGGGATTTATGGGAGCCTAAATATTTTCTTGATAGTGATATGGTCAGGTCTTTGCTTAAGAAAAATCACTTTGGTAGCAGTGTATAAGGTGGACCAGAGTTGTGGGGGGTGGGGGGAGAGGGAAGAACTGGAGCTAGGGAAATCATTTATGAGGTCTACAGGCAGTAATCTAGGTGATAAAGGACTGGGGGGTTGGATGATTAAAGAGAATGGGTTGGTATGAGAGATGTCATATAAAATCTTGAGGGAGGGACAGCTAGGTGGCACAGTGGATAGAGCAACAGGTGCTTGAGTAGGTCAAGTTACAAGCACCTATGGAAAACTGTACCTTTATTAAATCATACCTTAGCTTGTCTTTATAGAAATTTATAAAATTCTAAATACAAAAGCATGATGAGGCTTAATCAGGCCCTGCTGACATGCCTCTGAAATGAATTTCAGGATATTGGCAAGACCAAACATAATTACAGTTAAATAATATACCCTTCATACAACATTGTGTAGATGTTTTTTTCAGTAGATCCTAAGTAAGATTTGGACAATCTAGAGACGACCTTCTGACCTTCTTGGTTCAACATCTCCTCATTGAAATTATTTTCACTCTTGTAAGTTTTTGTTCCAGGATTAAGGCACCTATATCAGGCTCTTTAAGTCCACAAGAGGGGAGAAGTTAATCACTTGCCCAGGGTTACACTGAGAGTAAAGTGGCAGGAATAGGGCTAAAAGACAGGTGGTGTTTTTTTTCCCCTAACTCCATTTTCAGTGCTTTTCTGCTGTGCCATATAGCTATCTCTTTGAAAGAGATTGACCATCTTTGGATATGGGTGTGTATGTGTGTCGATCACTTGATTGGTTGTATGATTCATTGTAAATCTAATTATATTCATCTTTAACTTCTCTTAGCAGTTTATTCCTTAGCTACACAAGTACTGCATGGTATTGATAGTGAATATAGTGAAAGGCAATTTAGAATTTGTATTTCACTGTCTTCTCTTCTTCCTCTGGCTTTGTTCTTTGCATCGATGATTCTGTCATATTATTGAAATGTGGTGGTGGAAGCTGTGATGGTAGTAGATAGAACTTAGTGATGCATTTTAAGTTATTTGCTGGTAAATATCCCAAGCTTAGTGCCTTAGGGTACCAGATCCCCATTTGATGTGTTTCCTCATCTGTTCTGCTAAGTACTTGAGCTAATTTACAGTATAAAAGACTGAGTATATATATATACATATATATAAGAATGAAATGTACTTTTTTACTAATGGAGATTTATCTCCTCATAGGTACATCATTAGGCTAAATGGGTTCTTTGCCACTTAGAAAGTTATTGATGGAGTCAAAGATAGAATGTAGGCTTTTCATTCCTTACATATAGCCTGTTAGATTATGTTCTTTTAAGGTATACTCATTTTATTAGTGTAGGTACTTGACTACCTCCTTTTCTTTGCTCCTCAAAGCTTCAATTTTTTTCAAAAGAAACACTACTTCAAATCAAGTACCATTGTATTGGGTCCTTTATGTTGTCTATCTTTGCTATCTAATCACTTCCTTTGTCAAATCTATGAAAACTTAATATTTTGAGCTAATATTACAATTGTCTATTTCTTAAAGAAGACTTCAAAAGTCACTAGCTGATTATTAGTTGTCTTATTTAAGTTTTAATTAAGATAGAGAACATCCTGGTGGTTGTTGGATTTAACCAGTCTGGAAGTAAGTATAAATCCAAATTATACATTAATGAAAAATATTAAAATTTTAGAATCACATACATAAAATTGAAACAGTTTCTATCATTCTCACAGTTATTTTACATATGTTTATTTTTGGTTCCTCATTTTTCTTGGAGATATGCTAAAACTATATAGGCATTTTCAATTTAACAGCCATTTCTTAATTATCTACCATTTGCCAGGCCAGGAAGTATTAGGTGTTGGGAATGCAAAGAAAAAAAAAAAAAAAAAAGCATTTTCTGCCATTGAGAAACTTCTATTCTGCTAAAGTGTGTGTTTTTTTTTTTTTTGGCTGAGGCAATTGGGGTTAAGTGACTTGCCTAGGGTCACACAGCTAGGAAGTATTAAGTGTCTGAGATCAGTTTTGAACTCAGCTCCTGACTTCAGGGCTGGTGCTCTATCTACTGCGCCACCTAGATGCCCCCTTTATTCAAACTTTTAAGGAAAATACTTCACTATAAAATTTTACTGTTGTTGCTCTTGTCATTCTTTTACAAAAAATTCTGTTAAAAAAGCACAAATGATTTTTCATCCTGAACATGTTGTGCATGACCACATAGGGAAAAATACATGTAAGGGCAGAGAGGTAGGAAAAATTTGAATTTCTTGACCCTTGTGTATCTGGGACCTGCCTTGAAGTTACCTGAAAATGAAATTTTCATATCAAGTAATTGAGCACCCAGAAATGTTCCCTCTCCTTGAAAAGTGCCTTGAGGCACTATAAAAATCAGTAGCATTATTCCTGCTTCTCTCCTCTCTCCCAGATCAAGCACTAGCAGAGCTTTTACTACCTCTCCAAAATCATCAGCAAGCTCCTATTCCTCCATGTCTGCTTCTCCCATTACAAATGGTGATAGTGCTAACTCTTCTGGCGTGCACAGCTCCGGTCTCAGCAGGGGGTAAGAGCGGGACTTTTCTCACTGCTTCTCTTTTCTTGGCATCTTTTCCTCTCCCTTCAAGCTTTGAATGTCTGCCACCTGTGTCTGCCCTCATTGTGATGAGTTTAGGATTTGCTCATTCCCCCTAGTAGTTTATTTTTTTTTTTTTTGAGGGGAGGAGGGCAGGGCCTTTTGCCCTTTGTTTTAGTCAGTTCTGTAGCCATTTTAGATAGTTTCTCTCTCTTCCCGATTCCTCCCCCACCCCCAGCATCTGCCTTGTAGTTGTATTTTTACAATATTAACCCAACTATTTTTTTCCAACTCTATATGTGACTATTGCTGTGGTACTGTTAAAATTTTATAATTTTATTTTTAGTAATTATGACTTAGCTAAAGATCACAGCGAGGGGCATTCTTATATATTCATCTGTTTCCCTCCCTCTCTACCCCCCGCCCCACCGGGGCGGGGGAAATTTTCCCCCCCCTCCTTTTTTTTTTTAATCTTAACAACCATATAATGTCAGGGAAGAGAGAGAAGTATGGCTGCCAGTTCAGAAAAATGGAAAGGGGGAGCCAGGAGTTAATTACAGGCTAATCAGGTTTGTATCTAGTACCTAGGCAGAACTCAAGCTTTTTTCAAAATTAATATTTACTCTGCAAGATGAAAAGAATTTAGACTTCCTCTCCATTAAGGGAGAGGCAGTATGGCAGCATTATAAAGAGAGAACTGATTTCAAATGAAGAAGTTCCAGGTTTTAATCCTATCCCTCACACTTACAGGCTTTGTGAACCTGGACAAGTCACCTTAACTTTTCACTTCTTAAGGTCACCTCTAAGATAACAAGTGTCAGAGAGAGAGAGTGCTATTAGAAATAAATTCTCACCTGTATGTGGTGAGATGATAGGTCTAGCCCCTATTCATTCTCTCCATTATTCACAGATGAGCAAGATTTAGAATAAACCTCTAATGTGGTCCCTTCCTTGATTGTGTAATGCTGTTGAATGAGATTTGATGTACCTAGCTAGATAAATTTAATAGGAAGTGGAGTGGAATGAAAAATAAAACCCTTTAATGGGTCATCTGTACACATTTATTGTTCAATATATTCTTCTATTTCTGATGAGTGTTTCTGTTTTCTTCCAGAGGTTCTGGCTTCTCCAATTCTTATAGTTGCCGAGAGTCTCAATCTCACACTCAGCCTGGGCTTTGTGGACTTGGAAACCTGGGGAACACCTGCTTCATGAATTCTGCTTTGCAGGTAGAGGTGCAAAACCTCCATCTAAATAATTAACTAGTTGTCCAAGACAACTTGAATTTTCTCAGGAATTTTCAAATTATTGGAAGTTGTGACAGCTGTGGTGCATAATAACCTGTTACACTTTCCATAGTCAACTTCTGGTTTTCTGTGTTCTACAGGTTCCCAAGCTCAAGTTTTAAAGAGCCCTGAATCATTCCTCCACTAGTCTTTCTCTAATTTCTTAGGTGCCAACTCTAGATGATAAAATATTTTAATATTGAAAGATGTAATTATTCTTTAGGATACCAGAATTTTTTTCTTAGGTTCACTAACTAATGGGATAAACATTTATTAGGAACCAGTGGATGCAACTTGGGAAAAGATTAAAAAGACATAGACAAGCCTAGGTCCCTGCCTTCAAACTTATGGCTATATGGGGGAAAAAAGATAGAGATAAAGTTATATATAGAAAGTTCAGTTTTAAGGGTTCTTTCTAAGGGTTAGAGATGTTCCCTGAGAATATTGGTGCACTTGCCCCATGGCCTGCAGAATTATCTGGTAGCTTTTAGCAATCTATACCTTTGCTTTGCCTGTAGAGTTTACACATAGGCAATAATACACATCGTGCCAATTATTTCAGAAAGCCTGGCTCAGAATTGCTATCTTTGGAAGTCCTCAAAGGCTATTGACTCAAAGTGAGCTTAAGTATCTCATTTTATCTTGAATTTCCAAAAGTATGAAGTCTTGTAGGAAGAATTAGATATGTTAATGGTAGTGGGAGTTTTTTGTATCCACTGGGTTGGCTTAATGGAATGAATGCTGAATTGAGGCAAGGCACCTGGGTCTTGGCACTATTACTAATCATAGTACAGAATAATTGTCATTTGATAAAGTAGTGCATGTTGAGAATATTATGTAAGTATAAGGCTCTTTCAGCTATATCAGCAGTCTGTGGATGCTCATTCTTATTACCTTTTGGAAATTTCTAAGAGTTTTACTTTGAGAAGATGATAATTGACTACTTTGGTATTTGATTATTCTGTACATGTTATTAATATATTTGACTCTTCTTTACATCATTACTTATTTTAATAAGGATATGTGTGCCCTGACAGAATTCTCTTTTCAGTGCTTGAGTAACACTGCACCATTGACTGAATACTTTCTAAAAAATGAATACGAGGCTGAAATCAACCGAGACAATCCTCTGGGAATGAAAGGGGAAATTGCTGAGGCCTATGCTGAACTCATCAAACAGATGTGGTCTGGGAGGAACACCCAAGTGGCCCCACGGATGTTCAAAGTAGGTAGACATTCCCTTATGAGAGTTGTTTAATTTTCATTCCTTCCTTTTTTAAGTTAAAACTTTTTTTTAATGATTAAGCATTTATTTTTCTCATTCCTTCACTTCTGTGGGGGAAGAAAAACCAGAATCTTTGTAACAAATAAATATAGTCAAACAAGACAAATTCCCATATTGACTTTGTCCAGAAATGTTTGGCTTATTCTACATGTTTGTATCATCCCTCTTCTTTCCTCTTTCTGGGTACTATTCTTCATCACTGGTCCTTTGGACTTAGACTTGATCATGACATTGATCAGAGTTCTTAAAGATTTAAAAATCGTCTGTTTTCATAGTGCTGTCATTACAGCATAGATTCTCCTGGTTCTACTTGCATGACTCAGCCTCAGTTCATATAAGTCTTCCCAGTTTTCTCTGAAATAATCTTTCATCATTTCTTATAACATGATAGTAATTCATTTTACCATACATTAGCTCTTCTGCAGTTGAAGGGCACCCCCTTAGTTTCCAGTTCTTTGCCATGAGAAAAAGAACTATAAATATTTTTGTACATGTGGAACATTTTTCTCTTTCAAGGATCTTCTTGGGTATATGCTTAATAGTGATCTCATTAGGTCAAAGAATGTGTAGAATTTATTCATTTTTGAGTTATAGTTTGCTTTTCAGAATACTTTGCTGATTCACAATTTCACTAGTAGGGCATTAGTGTGCTTGTTTCCTTTTTTGTCTCCTTTGCTCCTCTGGGTTGAAATGTAATCATGTTTTCATGTGGAGACAGGTAGTACAGCATTGACATTTAAAATCTAGCCTTAAATCCCTACCTTTGTAACTCTGGGTGAGACATCAATCTCTTTGAACTTCAGTTTCCTCATCTGTGAGATATTTGTAAAGTTCTTTGCAACTTAAAGTGTTGTATAGACACTAGCCTTTTTTATGGCTACAGATAACTAGGGTTTTTTCCCTTGAAAACTCCCTTTTTACATCCTTTTGACCATTTATCAATTAGGGAATGGCTCTTTTTTAAAAAAAAAATATTTTTAATGATAGCTTCCCTAGTAACTTAATTTGATCATTTACCCAAAATTTTATTACTAGTTTTGTACTGGATGAATCATTTTGGCATGGTTCCTACTGAATGGGGTCTCCTGTGATCAGGAAATCTGCTTATTCTAACCCTTTGTTTTGTATGCACAAAATAGAGATTAGGGCTCTGTCAGAAACTTGTTCTGAGGTGTGTCTACTTGTAATTTCTGCACTGTGTTTCTTTTGATGTTTTCATTTCCTTCATCAAAATATGCTTTAGTACCTCACAATGCAGGGTGATGGCTGGGCCTGAGGAAGGTGAGATAAATTCTGGTGAGTCCTATCAAGCTTGAGAGACTTTTCAGATGAGCCTAGGGTTGGATTGTGTATTTATCATCTGAAGAGTCTTGTTATCAAAAAATGAGCTATTAGATAATGCCTTTTTTGACCACAGTATTTTCTACCAAAGCATAGAAATTATGGTAGAAGGGTAATTTTCCCTAGTGAAATCACAGCTTTGTTTAGCAGTTGAATCACTATACCCCCAAAATACTAATTAATGGATTGATGTCAGCTTGGAAGGGGAGGGGGAGAGCTCTCCTATAATGGAGTGTCCTACTGAGATTCCTTTGGGAACATGCTAGTCAACTTATTTTAATTTTTTTTTTTTTAGTCAACTTATTTTAAAAATTATTTTTTTGTTTCTCTTCAGACCCAGGTTGGTCGTTTTGCTCCTCAGTTTTCGGGTTACCAGCAACAGGATTCTCAAGAGTTATTGGCCTTTCTTCTGGATGGATTACATGAGGATCTGAACCGTGTGAAGAAGAAACCATACTTGGAGTTAAAGGATGCCAATGGCCGGCCTGATTTGGTATGATATTTGATGTCAGATCAATGAACTCTATCTTTCTTAAGAAAGATAGGACTTCTTGGAGGTGACAAGGTCTTTTGACAGACTTTCTTTTTGGATCATTGTTTCCTAGGGATGAAATCCGTCTTGTTGGCCACGGCTTATAGATGTAAGGCTAAGTTACTATTCTTTATTATTAAAATCCAACTTTATCTGCCAACTTTGTTATTGAGTTACTTTGTTACCTAAATGCTATAAGTATTGTTACTTTTTTAGACTATAAAATAGGAAACTGTTAATAGCTACTTTCTTAATATTGGGCATCAATAACAAATCAACAAAGCATTTGGAACTCCTTAAAGGAAAAAAGACTGGATTGAAAAGATGCAGTAGGGTTATGTTTTTGTCTGAGACAATCTAGAACAATCTCAGAATTCAGATCTCAGGTCTTCATCAATGCAATAGTGGTTGGTACTTCCTGGAAGTATGAAAATGGCTGCCATCTCTTGCTGAGAGGACATACAAGTAAATCTATGAATTAATAGTCTGCCCCAGTCATGTGTTCCGTGTTGTAGAAAGTTGTAGGGATTGGAGCTGGCAGAGATATTAGAAGCTTTCTGGGTTTTCTCTCCTCAGTAAATAATGGTGGCAGTAATAACTGGTATTTTTCAGGTTACTTCACACAGGCTATTTCCTTTGAGCCTTCTGGCTGCCTTGTTAAGGAGCTGCCTTCCTCTTCTTCTTTCTCTTTTTTCCTCCTCCTTTTATAAACCAGGAAGTAGGCTAAGGAAGGTGGACTGACTTGTTCAGGACCACAGAGCTAGAGAATATTTGAGGTTGTATTCAAACTTGGGGTTTCATGATGCCCAGACCACTCTGCCATGTAGTTCATTTTAAAAGGAATGGAACTGAAGCATAGATATGGTCACTGGGTCTATGGGGTAGAAGAGGGGAATGTGGGAATTATTTATGACTTATTAAATCCTACTAATAAAGACAGTTTCTGTTTCTTATTTTAGGAACAAATTGTTATTTTGTTTCTATAGATAGACTTATATAGACTGCCTTGGATTGCTGCTTTCAAATTCCATAAACAAAATGTGTGAAGTAGAAATCTTGTTTATCTCGTCTCTTTTCCTCTCTTTTTAGGTGGTGGCAAAGGAAGCATGGGAGAATCACAGGTTAAGGAATGATTCTGTGATAGTGGATACTTTCCATGGCCTTTTCAAATCCACATTAGTCTGCCCAGAATGTTCTAAAATTTCTGTGACTTTTGACCCGTTCTGTTATTTGACTCTCCCCTTACCCCTGAAGAAAGATCGCACTATGGAAGTATTCTTGGTTTCTGCAGATCCTCAGTGTAGGCCTACTCAGGTACGTATCCAGCTCAGTCTTCAGTCAGATTTCATTCAGATCTTAGTTTCTAGCTTTGAAGTGGTATTAGTCTCCAGGTGCTTTTAGAATTAGAATTCCAAGTGCTGGGTAAGTGTTTGAAAAGAATACAGTTGGCCTTCAGACAGAAGTCTTGCTTAAGGCTAGACCTTTATACTGAGTACTTGAAGTTAATATATATTACATTGAAGTCACTTGGAAACTTCGATTTTTGAAAATTAAAATTCCATTTATCATGTGGAATATATCAGACCTGAGGCCCGGAAATGTTCACTAGGTCTTTGAGTTGAGAAAGAAGATAGTGGGACCAATGTATACTTAGTATAACACATATTTGACTTGAGGATTTAGACTCCTGTTTGAGCTCACGTTAATTTTTGCCTACATTCTGTGCTAATAGTTAAAATTATCTGAAATGTCTTGTTGAGAGGAATGTGAATTAGAACTTTGGAGAACTAAAGGAAGAATACGTTTTATCTCAGTAGTAGTGGTAGTAGTAGCAGTAACACTGCCTAACATTCATATAGTAAATTACACAATTTATTTAAATGATTCAGTGTGACCTTAAACAAGGCAATCACTTCATGTCAGTGCCTCTTTCTATAAAATTGAGATAATATTTTGTCAACCACAAAGTTTTGGACTGATGCTGGGTTCTCAGGGGAAATAGTTAAGATAAGTTCCCTTCACTTCCTGCCATCTAGGGGAGGGGAGGGGACTGGGGGTAAAATTTGTAACAGAAAACTTTGTAAAGATCAATGCTGAGGAACTACCCATACAAATGCTATACAAATAAAAGTTTTAATTAAAAAAAAAAAAGATAAGTTCCCTTCATTCATGGAGTTCATTATCCTGGATAATGAACTACATAAAGATGTAGTTAATTTATAATAACTACTAGTTAGGTTAGGATATAATAATATCACAAGGTTTTTTATGTAGTTTACTGGAAGGTATGCTTGAGTTAAAGTCACAAGGACCTCGGTTCAAATTTTAGTTCTTTTACTTAATAAGCTTGAATAAGTCATTTTTCTCATTTGTGAAATGAGAATTTTGGACTTGGCCCCCAATGCCCTTTTTAGCTCTATAGTTGATCCTGTGAATACCAAGTTAAGGTCAAAGCACTTTGTAAGGTTCATGACCAGAAATGCCTAAAAGTAATGAAGAATTTATAAAACCTGTTGGATTAGGACCCAGGGGATCTGGTTCAATTTGTAGTGTCATTAACTTCAAAGTAACCTTGAACAAGCCATCTCTCTGGACTTCTGTTTTTCTCTTTACAAAATGAATAGGTAAGACTTAAAGGTCTTTAAGGTCCTTAGAACTCTTAATCTGTAAATCAGTAAATCTTAAAAATTCCCTGTCCTTTCATCATTCTACTTTACAAATAAATATTAAGGACAAGCTAATTTAACTTTTAGGTAGAGAAGAAATTAATACAATTTCACGCTGCCCCTCTGCCCTCATTATAGAAATAAGCTGTTGACTTTGGTTAGACTTGTCTGACTTATTCTCTTGGTTAATTTTCTGAGGCTCTAGAGGGCAAGGATAACCTTTTGCAGACCCATGCCCTTATTCTGACTTGAATTTTTAGGGATAATGTGATGATAGTGGTGCCAGGAAACTACAGTGACACCAGGTCCCTGCACACCTATCTTTACTTTGATTGCACTTCAACTGTTTCTATCCTGAATCTTTTTATGTCCTTTTTATCCTCATAGTATCGAGTGACTGTACCAATGATGGGGGCTGTGTCTGACCTATGTGAGGCTCTCTCAAAGCTCTCTGGTATCGCTGCAGAAAATGTAAGAAGTTTTTTTTTTTGTTTTTTGTTTTTTTTTTTATAGTTTTAAAAATGTTTTTCTGTAGAGATTTATTTCCCATTCAATTAATTCATATTCAGTATCATAAAAGAAAAGTTACTAAATGTAAGAAGTTTTAGTAAAATTAAGTATAGTAGAGTTAAACTGCTTCTGAATTGCCACTTACTGGGCATATCATTAATGCCCCTTTATAAATCCTTAGATTTTTGTTGGTCTTGTCCAAACAGCACTTGGAGTTACTTTGAGGTGTAATGATAATGCCTATAGGTGTTTTATAGGAAGCATTAGAAAGTTTACATTACCTTTTATTTTAAGCTCGATGCTCATGAATTTGTTCCTCTCAGTTCAGTGGGTCAGCCATCCTATATTTATTTGAGAGGAAAAATACTTTTTTCTTTTCTGTATTTTAAAAAATATATTATTTTGTTAAATGTTTCTCAGTTACGTTAAAAAAAATTTGGTAACATTGTTTTTTAAAAATTTGGTTATAAATTCTCTCACTCCCTCCTGCCCTTTCCCTACTCCTTGAGAAAACAAGCAATATATGATATTGATTATATGTTTTTACTTCAATTTCATAAACAAAACTTCTCCCATATGAATATCCAATTTTTTTTTGGCTAAAATCACCATTTTGAGCTTAGGATAACTGGAACTGTTGAGGAGTGGCGGTGAAAGAACCTCCAGATACAGGTGGGTTTTTTTTAAGGGACAGTAAAGTGAATTGGCCTCAGTTCCCTTAATCTGGTGCTTTGTAAGTGTCCCTTCAGGTAGTCAAACTTGAAAGCATTTTCTTCCTTGGGTCAGTATGGTGTAATTGAAAGAGCATGGATTAGCAATTAGACCAAGGCTCACTTTGGATAATTTACTTTATCTCCTCGCATTTATTTTCTCATTTATAAAATGAGTTTTTTCATTCCTGCCCAGCCTACTTCACCTCTGTTAGTGTGAGAATCCAAGGAGGTAATAGATATGTAAGCATTTTGTAATGTTCTTAAAAAGAGGAGGGACTATTGTTACTTTATGTTTGTTTTGGCTAATAGTAGTCTTTCAAGCCTGTATTCTTTCTGTGGTTATTGACTCTTAGATGGTGGTCACAGATGTGTATAATCACCGGTTCCATAAAATTTTCCAAATGGATGAAGGTTTAAATCATATTATGACCCGGGATGACATCTTTGTGTAAGTATCCAACTATTTATTGTAAGTTTTCATTACAGAGAATACATTCCACAAGTTTTGGTTGTCCTTATCAGATTTAATTTGTTGACATATTTGACAAGTGATAGTATATCAATAGGTATATTTTATGTATACATGTATTCAATTTGTCAAGTATTTTAACATAATTAACATGTAGTGGATTTCCTGCCATCTAGGGGAGGGATGGGGACTAGGGGGGAAAAATTTGTAATGGAAAGCTTTGTAAGGGTCAGTGTCGAAGAATTACCCATACATATGTTTTGCAAATAAAAAGTTTTAATAAAAAAAAAAGTAGGTATATTTTAGGGACAATTATGGACAGATGCTAAGATTGGGCACTGCAGAGTCCAACAGGATAAGAATTTTGTTTATATGATGCTTAGAAGCTTGAATATCTAAGGGAGTAGATGTTACTTTTTAAAATGGAATATGTTAAATGCACAGGAGTTTGAATTTTACTACTTACTGTCAAGAATATGTTTGACTAGTAGATTGTATTGCTACTAATCTAATTGGAGGAAGAGAAATGAAGACAGATTTTCATCTATAGAATCATGGTGGAGTGGAAAGAACATTTAACTTAAAGTCTTTATTTGATCACAATCTTAAAGTTTTTCCTTTGTAAAGTCACTTCACTGTTCTGGGCCTTATTTTCTAATCTGTCCCTATTGACCTTATGCTTCTCTCTATTCTGGAATGTCTTCCTTGAGCAAAAAATCCAATTTGTTCCACTTCCAAAATTGAAAAAATTCTAAGATTTGAATAAAATACTCTTCTGTTCCCCCCTTCCCCATACACACAATTTATGATGAGGCTTTATTAAATGTAGTGCTTATTGTCATTTTTACAATGGATTTTGGGGGAAGAGAAAAAAACCAGACCTGCCTTTCTGAATCAGCTCTGTATCATAGCTAGGAAAATTTGAATTGGAACTAATCTTTGCTCTTTTCTCTGAGGAAAAAAGGAATCATCATTAACTTGTACATGGCAAATTGCTTCTGCTTTGAGTATTTTTGCAGATAAAACACATACAACATACTTTGATCCTTTTGTAAAGAAACAATAATCACTACTATCCAAGATTGAAAGTTAATTTCTTGAAACTGAGAATGTTCTGAGTTAATTAGTAGCTGAAGGATGATTTGTTCTTTTTAAAAGTTTTTATATGTATGTGTGTATGTATGCATATATATACATGTATATACGTATATACATATACTCAACAGAAAACAGTATATATATATATACATATACTCAACAGAAATCTGCTTTCTCTTCCTTGTATCCCAACTCCCCCCCTCTAGTTGAGAGTAAAAGAAAAACAAAACCTGTTTCAAACATGTTATAGTCAAGCAAAACAAATTTTCATATTGGCCATGTCTAAAACTATATATATGTCTTGTTCTGCTCTCTTGAGTTCTGGGTAGCATATTTTATCATTAGTGTGATCTTGTTTCAAATAGCCACACTCCTATCCTTCAGATTATATGCTTTCAGGTTCCATGTGTTAAATTTATTCTTTCCTATAATCACCATAGATATGAAGTCTGCAATATAACAGAAGATGGATCAGAATGTGTCACTTTTCCAGTTTACTTCAGAGAGAGGAAAATCAGGCAGACAAGCACATCTTCTGGGACTGTTCTATATGGGCAACCATTGTTAATCTCTGTCCCAAAGCACAAATTAACCATTGACTACTTGTACCAAGTTATCTGTGAGCGTATCAGGTATGTATTGAACATTCAGATTGTAGTTTTAGTTTAGTTTAGTTTTAACTGTTTATTTAAGTGGGTATGTAAATTCATTTGGTCATTTCTAAGAGGGAAAATTGCATCATGAACAAGTACCTGTTGATATATAGGAGACCAGAGTTTTGGTTGTCTCCTATTGTACTTTTTAAGTACTGGAAAATCTCTTAGCCTTTCTTTTTAAATTAAACCAAATTTTAATTTTCACACAATGGGTGATTAATAATGTGTTGTTAACTGCAAAGTCTCCAGATAAGTTATAATGTTTTTTTCCTAGAACTTATACTTTCATAGAAGGATGTGACATACACACCAATTGTAATAGAGTGATGTAGTAATGCCTTTATACATTGGAGAGGTGCAAGGAGTGTTACATGGGATCTAAAAGTTTGAGATTATTAGAAAAGGTTTTGTGGAAGAGGTGTTACGTTTGAGGAGGACTTTAGGTTTAACAAAGCTTTACTAGAATTTAAAAGATAAAAGGATGTAGGACATTTTCAGAAAAGGTAGAAATTAACCTTATTAGTTTCAGAGACCTTTAGCCCGCTTCTGCATGGCATAGTTATATCTAGATGTTGCCATGTTTGATGGGACAGGAATTGCAATTTGTCTGTGATCTTGAACTTTGAAATTCTGTTCTTTGATCCACAACCTTCTGTCTTTCCAATTTACCCTCATAATCCCTTTAAATCAACTTTTACTCTCAGTTTGGCCTTGTTTCTTGACCCTATCATCTATCATTTTAGTGATTCATTAGCCACCACTCTGGGAATCTGTGAGACTTGAGAGGTTTTATTATTTCCAGCCTTATAATCCTCAACCTGGATTACCACCACTACCCAAGAGTTCAAAGAAAAAGGAAAGGACATATATGCACAAAAATATTTATAGCGACTCTTTTGTGGTGGCCAAGAACTGGGAATTTAGGGGATGTCCATTAGTTGGAATAGCTGAATAAGTTGTGGCAATGGAGTGTGAAAGAATACTATTGTGGTATAAGAAATGGTTGGTGTCAGAAAAACATGGTAAGACCTTTATGAACTGGTACAAAGTGAAGTGAGAACTGGGAGATCATCGAACACAATTACAGCAGTGTTGTAATAATAATCATCTGTGAATAATTTGGCTGCTTTGATCTTTTTCTTTGAGACATAAGTATGTATTTTAGAAACTTGTCATAGGAAGGTAAGTATAAAGTGCTGATGGTATTGATTGTCATATGGAAGATAATAAGTCAAATTATTCAAGTTTGTCAATGACCAGTTGTGAACACATAAGTTATTTCTTGGTTCCTTTTTGCTTTACAACTCAGGGAGTTCTATGGTGGAATATCACTTTGGCATGTACAAAGTGTCTGATAAATATCAGGATAAAATATAAAGTAGATGATTCTGTAATTTTTAGGATAGTAGCTGATGAATCTGTGATTGTTTCATTATACTAATTAAAGGACTCCCCTAGGTGCTTGAAAATCAGCTGATTGAAGAGATTCTAGGTTGTGACGGGGGGGGGTGGGGCCGGCCTTGGTATAGCTGTCTAAATAAAAGCTTTTTCAAATTGTAGGACTGTAGACTTTTTTTAAATAATAGCTTTTTATTTTTCAAAACACATGCAAAGATAGTTTTAAGCATTCACTCTTGCAAAACCTTGTGTTTCATATTTTTCTTCTTCCCTCTCCTTCCCCCTCCCCTAGACATCATATAATCCAAGATAGGTTAAATATGGATTTCTTCTAAACATATTTCCACATTTATCATGCATTTATCATTACATCAAAAAGAAAAGGAAAAAAAACCAAAACAAGCAAACAGCAACAACAAAAGGTGAAAATCCCCTGTTGTGATCTACATTCAGTCCCCGTAGTCCTCTCTTTGAGTGCAGATGACTCTCCATCTCAAATCTATTAGAATTGGTCTGAATCAACAATAAGACTATATGATGAGCAATTCTGAAGGACATGGTTCTCTTCAATAATGAGATGTTTCAAACCAGTTCCAGTTGTTCAGTTATGAAGAAAGCCCATCTACACCCAGGGAGAGGCCTGTGGGATCTGAGTGTGGACCACAACATAGCATTTTCACACTCTCTATTGATGTTTACTTATGTTGTTTTCCTTCTCAGGTTTTTTGTTTTTCCTGTACAGCAAGACAGCTGTATAAATATTTATATACATATTTGATCTGTCAAATATTTTAACATAATTAACATGTTTTAGATTTCCTTCATCTAGGGGAGGGGGTGGGGAGTAGGATGGAAAAATTTATAACAGAAAGTTTTGCAAGGGTCAATGTTGAAAAATTACCTATGCATATGTTTTGCAAATAAAAAGCTTTAATTTTAAAAAAAAATTGGCCTCAATCATGTAATTGTTGTAAAGAACCAAGTCCATCACAGTTAATCATCATATAATCTTGTTACTATGTGTAATGTTATCTTAGTTCTTCTCACTTAGCATCAGTTCATATAAATCTTTTCAGACTTAGATGAATTTAAGGCTCTCCAGGCCTTTCTGAAATCATCCTGCTGACGATTTCTTGTAGAACAATAATATGAGATAACATTCATATACCATAACTTGTTCAGCCATTTCCCATCTGATGGGCATCCATTTAGTTTCCAGTTCCTTGCCACTGCAAAAAGGGTTGCCACAGTTTTCCACATGTGCATCGTTTCCTCTTTTTTATGATCCATTTGGGATACAGACCCAGTAGAAACACTGCTCGATCAAAGGGTATTCAGAGTTTGATAGCCCTTTGGGCATCGTTCCAAGTTGCTCTCCAGAATGTTTGGATCAGTTCACACCTCCACTAACAATGCCTTAGTGTTCCAGTTTCCCCACATCCCCTCCAACATTTATCGTTATTTTTTCCTGTCATCTTAGCCAATCTGAGAAGTATGTAGTGGTACCTTAGAGCCTATAGACTTCTTAATGAGGCAGCAGATATGCCTCAGATCTCCATACCATAGAGACCTGGAAATTTCAAAGTCATTAATTATTCTTTCTCTCTCTCTCTTTTCTCTTTTTCCCATCTATCCAATGAAACTATCTATTGTGTGCTGCTAGGTTAGTATTTCTTTTGCATATAATCTGGAATAAATTGTTTTGATGGTTAAAAATTTTCCTTGGTTCACTCTTGCCTTCTCAGTAAAGTGCAAACTGTCTTAGCCTCTTGTTTAAGACTTCCTCAGTCAGGTTCCTCTTAACTTTAACAGTCTAGCAGAGATTTCAAATTGGAGTCTTCAAATATTTTAATAACTAACATCTATGCCAGGAAGAGTAGATAAAGATACCATCTGGAAGAGTTTCAGGTTAGACCAGATATTCTGGGAAAATACTTTCATTTGACTTCGAGACCTGTTTGTTCCTTAGTGGTTTAAATTAAATGGTTGATATATGAAGCCAGTTATAAAATTGCATGTTTTCCAAGTATGGACAGAAAACACAAGAGTAGCAACTAATAAACTGCCTTTTTTTTTTTTTTTAAGCCGCTACATAAAGCATCCTTTACCAGATGACTCTCCTAAACCACATCTGGACAGTGCTACCTGCAATGGTTCCAATGGCATTTGTGAAGGTGAGTGCTCATTAAATGGGATAAATGTTTTTGAAAGCTTAATTTTTTTTAATCTTACATCTCCTTCATTTCCTCTTACTATATACATTTCCTCTCCTCTATAATAATCCATCCCTTTTAACAAGAAAAAAAATGGATAAAATAGTTCAATGAAATTAGAAAGTAGGTCTTCTGAATCTATGACTTGTAATAAGTCTTTTCTTTATTTCTTTTTTTTTTCCTTTATTAAAGCTTTTTATTTGCAAAACATATATGGGTAATTCTTCAACATTGATCCTTACAAAGCTTTCTGTTACAAATTTCCCCCCCCCCCAATCCCCACCCCTCCCCTAGATGGCAGGAAATCCATTACGTTAATTATGTTAAAATACTTCACAAATTGAATATATGTATACATATTTCCACACTTAAGATTGTTGTGCAAGAAAAATCGTATCTACAAGAAAAAAAAATCAGAGAAAGGAAACACAATGCAAGCAAATATCAATAGAGAGCATGAAAATGTTATGTTGTGGTTCACATTTCATATCCCTCTCTCTGGGTGTATATGGCTTTCTTCACTGAACAATTGGAACTGGTTTGAAACATTTCATTGTTGAAGAGAGCCATGTCCATCAGAATTGGTCATCATATAGTATTATTGTTGATTCAGACCAATTCTAATAGACTTGAGATGGAGAGTCATCTGCACTCAAAGAGAGGACTATGGGGACTGAATGTGGATCACAACATGGGATTTTCACCTTTTGTTGGTGCTGCTTGTTGGCTTTTTTGTTTGTTTGTTTGTTTGTTTGTTTGTTATGTTTTGTTTTGTTTTCTTTTTTGATGTAATGATAAAATGTCAAAATGAGCAATTAGCCAAAACAGTCATTAGATAAAGTATTGGGAAGGAAGACCTTGAAATCTAGGGGGTCATCTCCAGTCCCTCTATGGACCTATTTTATAACTTTAGTGTAATTTTTGAGCATATGTTGCATGCAGATTTATTTCAAAGATCTAACCCTATACATGATTATGTAACTATTAAAAGATAGATGACAAACCCAAATATTCATCTATTTAGTTGTTTAGGATGTTGAAATTGATTATATTATTAGATTGAAAACCGGAAAATCTTACAGGTTATTCAGCCATTCAGTTGGACTCTTCATGACCCTGTAGACCATATTGTCTGCCAGATTTTCTTGGCAAAGATACTGGCATAGTTTGTTGTTTCCTTCTTTGGTGGATTAAGGTAGATAGGGATTGTGACTTGCTCGGGATCACACATCTAGTAAGTATCTGAGGCCAGATTTGAAATTAGGGTTTCCTGACTCCAGACTCTGTTCTCTAACCATTGAGCAATCTTGCTGCCTATACTTCTGTGCTATTATAGAAACTTAGATGTTTTTCAGCATTAATCTGTTAAGTAAAAGCATAAGTATTATGCTTATTAATTTCTATTGATCACCTGCCTTGATTTTAGAAATTTGCTTTAAAAGGAAAAGAGAGGACATAGTTTTAGTAGGGAGAAGATATTCCCATTGGACTGTTTTAATTCTAGGCAAGAGTCATATAGACAGCCAGGTTCATAATTAACCAGGCAGGGAAATTTCTTGTATGGGAAACAAGAGTCAAGAGGGACCTAGCTGAATCTTTCCAAAGTCACAGCTTCCTTTTCCTACTTTTGAAGTATTTCCCAGGAGTATATATCTCCTCATAACAGTTCACAGATGTCACTCCCATTGAGCTAGTATTTTTTTTGAAGCAGTGAAACATTGACTTAATGACACAAACAAATCTGAAACTAAAGCTCAGAAAGAAAATTCACAGTCCCACAAGATTTTACCTTAAACAGCAAATTCTGCAAATCATAGCCTCGTATAGGTTAGACGTGTCAATAATACTAAGCTTATAGAAAGTGTTTTGTAACTATCTTTCACTGGTGGAATTCGATTTAAAGATATTTAAATATTTGCTAATTTTATTAGAAAGTATTTTTACTCCATTTAAAGTTAACCAAGTTAATTCTTAAGACTTATGAGCAAAACTGTTTCAGTTGACTGCATTTATATTCCACCATTTCTTTAACTGTATGGACATAGACTTCTAATTATAAAAGTTTTTGATGTGGTGCCTCTGTAAAAGGGCTTTGGCCTCATGGGTTCACTGTAGTATCAGTGGAGTTCCTAAGACCAGATTACAAATCTTTTTAACTAAAAGGGTAATGGCAGCTGTAGTTTGTAGGTAAGGAGGAAATATGCTTAGAGATTTTGTTACTGAGTTAACTCAGAGATGTAATTTTAATATGATTAAAAATAAATCTAGGTGAAATTTACTTTTTAATGTAATTGAATTTTTAAAATTTCCCACTTAAGCTGTGTGTAGAACTAGAACCTCCAATATTGAAAGTTGGAAAGTAGCTCCAGAACTATTTCTCAGGTTAGAACTTTTTAGAATTTTATACTCTTTCACCAGCAGGGTTGATCACGTCTTATAACTGCCCAAATAGCAAGTCTCAAACAATCTAAGAGATACTTAAAACTTATATATAGTTTTAAATATAAAAATATTATATAATATCATACATACATATATATGATATAATTCCAGTAACATTTTTAACAACTTTTAAACAACAGCTGAATTTGCAACCCAATAGTATCTAAATTACAAGAAAAGTTATTTTTCTAAACAATGATAATGTTATCAAATTTCATGATATAAGTATGCATTTAAAACGTGAAACAAACTTATTACCAGTCAATGACATCAATTTTGTCTAATACCTCTTCAAGAAAATCAAGTAAATGAACTAGTATAATACTGTATGATTTAGTGCTTGGACAGATTTTGACTAAATTAGATTTGGGTTTATAATCACCACTGATAACATTTGAATCTCAATTTTCCCAAAAGCCATTATATGACAGTACAATAAATTTCAGAGCCTACTGCTTTTGGTTAGTTTATGCTCAACAATTTGTGGAGTAATGATTACTGTTTTATGTGGCTCATGGAACTGTATAATATGTTTCCTCTTATGATTGTTTCCAACCATCTTTCTGCTGGTTTACATAAAGTTACTTCAAATAAGCAACTGTTTCTGAACCTCCTATTGTTGAAGTCCAGGAAGGTATAAACAGGACTACAAATTAAAATAGAAATTTTACCAAATTATATGATACATGATTAAATCTTAAATTGATTTCCAAAACGGTTTAAGTTTTAATTTTAAGTGTAAATTGCAGTTAGATGATCATCATTGAATTAATTATAGAAAACTAGGAATCAAGCAGACTATAAAATTTCCATTGGAGAAAGTGAGATGAGCATTTTAATTTGATTTGTAATTTTTGTTAACATTTATATAGCAACCTGAATAAACAACAGTAATGGTTTACATTAACATAAAAACTATGAAGTTTACACACCTGTCAGATTGGCTAATCTGCCACACTCTAATTTACTTTAGAGAGAAATCCAATTGAATCAGGTTTGGATATATTCTCAAATGGAAACATTTTAGTTTCTGTGGATTTTACTTAGGTGAAGATTACATGAGATAGGTGACTCAGAATCATAGAAGAATGCTGGTTGTGGCAAATTTTTAATTTGTATATTATATTCAGCCTGTTTTATTTAGCACTTTAATGATTTTTAGAAGTGATGATCAGATAATACATGACAACAACTAAATTTTTTGCACAGAGATAAGTGAGAACCATGGAATTTGACTTGCTAAGTTAGGAAACAATGGCATTTTAACTTGATTATACTGAAGTAAATAAATGTTTTAAAGTATTTCCAGTTAAATCTGACAGCCGTTTTAGATAACAAATAATTTTCCAAATAAACATTTAATTAGCAATAATACAATGGCATCACACTTTTATTTTTATTAAATTGTCTACAGTATTTAAACAATCCAATTACATACAATCTTTCTTAAACTTCTCAGTTCATAATTTAATAGAATTTCTGATACAATAGCCATAACTTATTGCCTGACATTCATTTGAAAAATACTTAAATCATTTCAACAATTAGGTTTTGACATTCTTATCGTGAACACATACCAGACCAATATAGAACATATTTGATTTATCTGTATTTTACAAAGAAGTCCAAGATGTAATTTCAGTATATATTGTCCTAATGTCAGATATGGGTGATAATGTGAAAAACATTTCTCATGCCCCCCCTGCACAATGCTTGCAAAAACACTTCTTAGCACTGTTATAAAATCTAGTATAAAATAAATTAGGAGATTGATTGTCTTTGTGGTATAGTCTTTGTTCTTTGTGCCAGTGAGTGTAGAAAACATGCAATGCCATTTGATCTCTGGTATGAATTGATTAACAAAAGCAAATCTCAGAATTTTTTAGTAGCAAATGGTTTGGATTGATGTAGTCCTGCATACTGCCTAGCATTTTTGCACAGTCTTATAAAAGAGATTAAGAGGTCCTAGAAATAAATAAATGCCTAAAATTTGAAGGTAGAAAGAACAAATGATAATATACAGACTTCATTTTGGGGACCCAGTTTAAACTGGGAGTTACAGTTTCTAATTCAAGACCCATTCCCAAAGTTTTTAGAAAAACTTAACTACAAAGGCAAGCTGCTTAAAGGCAAGTAAAAATTTGCCCAGATTTAAGCTTCGTTTACCTTCAAGTTGCTTCCCTGAGTTGAAGAAATTAAAATTTAATCTCTAAGATTTAGTAGCAAAAAGGTGAGTTCCTAGAGCTATTTACATTCCCAGGAATTTTCTTTTGTCTTTTTATTAATTGAGGAAGGGAAGCACCAAAAAAGATAGCAGGCACTGTTTTCAGATCTGTTTATTTTCTCTTCTTTCCACTTATTATTTTTTTCTTAAAACAAATTCTACAAAATACTACTCACTAAAATATTTCAGCAGTTATAAAAACACTGGAATCATAATTTAGAAATTCATAGTAAAGAGACTATTTCCAAGCACTTAGAAAACTTGTGAGAAATGTTCCCATTCTTTTCCCAGAGGTGAAAAAAAATTAGTTTACAAAATAAGAGCAGATACAGAGAAGCGTTCTCTCTCTCCCTCCTCTCCCTCTCCTCCCG
The DNA here is from genome assembly GCA_023553655.1 of Myrmecobius fasciatus. Taxonomy (NCBI): domain Eukaryota; kingdom Metazoa; phylum Chordata; class Mammalia; order Dasyuromorphia; family Myrmecobiidae; genus Myrmecobius; species Myrmecobius fasciatus. Next base: position 11,369 of record JAJPUD010001848.1, on the reverse strand, counting down.
CCTCCCTCCTTTTTCTCTCTCCCTCTTCCTCCCCTTCTCCCCCCACCCCCCCCTTTTAGGGCTGATCAACTAATTACATTGGCCATAAATCTCAGTGGGTTGCTATTCTCCTTTTGGTCACTAGATGTCTCCACAGACTATGCCATAGGCACAGAAACGAACTAAAGAAGACATACCTATGATAGATCGCCTACGAATAATTGTTCACGGGGCAGCTAGGTGGCGCAGTGGATAGAGCACCAGCCCTGAAGTCAGGAGGGCCTGAGTTCAAATCTGGTTTCAGACACTTAACATTCCCTAGCTGTGTGATCCTGGGCAAGTCACTTAACCCCAATTGCCTCAGCAAAAAGCAAAAAAAAAAAAAAAGAATAATTGTTCAGGCCATATTTTTATTGCCTCTTTTTACTTAACAGGGGAGATAAGCTTCTCTATTATTTAATAGGAAATAGCCTTTTCAATTTAAGGTAAAAAATGTCCTTGAAGAAGGAATTACTTCAAAGTTTAAGCATTCTATTGGCCTGAAACCAGGAAATCTATCAAGGGAAAATTAATTCTCTAAAGTTTAAGACTTCCCAGAAAGGACATCAATCCCTCTCAGCATAAACTAAGAAGAGCCTACCACCCCTTCCTCCTCATGAAGGAATTCTTTAAGTAATAAGATCTTTAGGGGGAATCCCCTATGCTTTATATTGCTAATTATTTTCTTGCCAAAGATATTGGAGCAGTTTGCCATTTTCTTCTCTAGTAGATTAAGACAAACAGAAGTTAAGTGACTTACCTAGGGTCACTTAGCAAGTAAATATCTGAAGTTGGATTAGAGCTTGGGTCTTTTTGACTTCATACCCAGCACTTTATATCCATCAAACTATCTAGCTGCTTCTTAGGCTAGCAAGAATCAGTAAATTGGGTCAGTGGTCATTGAGAGAGACCAAAGACCACAAAGTGTAGGACTAGCTAGCATTCAAATAGTTTTGGGAAGTACAAGAGAACAAAAAACAAGGACTAAAAACAATATATTTGATGGCAGGACTGACATCATCATGGGAACAGGAACATTACAATTGATTATGCTAATAAAAATGGGCTAACATTATGTTAGTTGTTTTATGGGACCCATCCACATCTTGTAAGATTTGCTAGGGAATCAAAACTACCAAATCTGATGTCTACTTGGAAGAGATAAAAACTCTCCCTAATTTCACAAGAGCAGGCAAGGATAGATGACATGTCTTCTTAAAAAAAATGTCTTTATGATTGATTATCAGTAAATATTTGATTCCATTCTAGATCTCCATTGGTGGATCTGTATCTTGTTCCCTACAGGGTTCTCAATATTGTTTCATCAATATTGTCCTCAAAGACTAGGGCCTTAAATTCATTTGGAAGCTGGGTTGAAGGTCTCAGCTTCTGTAGCTGCTTCAGGCTGATAAAGGTCGTAGAAATGTTCAAACCTTAATGGGTCCTTTCCTCAAGAAGGGAGATAACTTAAATTAAAGATTATGTGAAATCTAGAGGATGCAGGGAAGGGGGATGTAGCCATCTATCAGCTGGAGTTTAATGGGCCCTAGCAAATGATATATCTTTTGGAGGTGATACCAAGTTAACTTGTGGGGCCTTAAAAGATAACAACTGTGTTCTGAAAGTATCCCAGGCACTGCCAGGATGAGAGATAACAACTTTTCTTTTAATTATAACTTTTAGCTAACTCACAATAAGCTAAATTCTTGAGTTCAACTCAAGGACATAGTTAACTTTAGGAATCAAAACAGTGTACCAAATGATATAGTATCTAAATTTTTTTCTTAAAAAATTTTTTTTTAAGTAATAGCTTTTTTTTTTTTTTTTTTTTCAAAATACATGCAAAGATAGTTCTTAACATCCACCTTGCAAAACCCTGAGCTCCAAATATGGCTTTCTCCATCAAGCAAAAGTTAAATCAGTTGTAAGAAGAAATAGATGTTAAAATTATAATGGCTTTTTAAAGAACTAGATATGAAAAACCTCTGAAGAATATTGGTGTTTTTTTTAAATAGCTTTTTATTTTTATTTTTCAAAGTACATGCAAAGATAATTTTCAACATTCACCCTTGCAAAAACCTTGTGCAAATTTTTCTCCCTCCTTGCCACCCTTCCCTCTCTTCTAGACAGCAAGCAATTCATTATAGGTTAAACATGTGCAATTCTTCTAAACATATTTCCACATTTATCATGCTGCACAAGAAAAACCAGATCAAAGAGGAGAAAAACAATGGGGAAAAAACAACAACAAAAACAAAAAAGAAAAGGTGAAAATACTATGTAATGATCTACATTCAATTATTGTAGTCCTATTTCTGGATGCATGTGACTCTGTTGATCTGAAGTCTATTGGAATTGGCCTGAGTCATGCATGTCATTGTTGAAAAGAGCCAAGTCCATCACAGTTGATCATCATATAATCTTCTTGTTGCTGTGAACAATGTTTTTTTGATTTGAAATGCCCAGGCGAAAGAAAATACAGGACAGCCAGAATAATTGGATTCTAAGAGCGTTTATTAGCTGGCCAGTGACTGAACCCCACCAGTGCAAGACTAGGGGGTCAGTCTTGAGGAGTTTAGGGACACGTATTTATGGGAGAAAATCACAAGAATGTTCAGAAACATTTATCACACTAAAAATTCCTTTCCCAGGCAGGAGGCGAAGTGTAACCGGGAGGCAACTTTTCTTTAAGTTCTATATTTGTTAAGTAGTCAAGGTCTTTGGTTATAGATAACAGATAACTGGATAAACTAGTACATCTGGAGGACCTGTGGGGCATTGTTTGGAAACAGGAGATATTACCTGCATTGGGGAGTAAAGAACTAGTGGCGAAGTTCTTCAGGCAGAGTTCAAGTAGAAGTAACATTGTCACAGTCTCATGAGTGCCTAAGCTGGGCAGGGGCAGGGGCAGGGTCAGCATCCATTTAACTCACAGTGTCCATTTCAGATTCTATTCACTTCATTTAGCATCATTTCATGTAAGTCTCTCCAAGCCTTTCTGAAATCATTCTGCTAATTGTTATAGTATAATAATATTCCATAACATTCATATATCATAACTTATTCAGCCATTCCCCAATCTGATGGGTATCCACTCAGTTTCCACTTCCTTGCCACAATAAAAAGACCTACTACAAACATTTTTGCATACGTGGTGTGTGGTGTCTTTTTTCCCTGTTTTTATGATCTCTTTAGGATATAGACCTAGTAGAAACATTGCTGGATCAAAGGGTATGTATAGTTTTACAATCCTTTGGGCATGCTTGCAAATTGCTCTCCGGAATGGTTGATTCAGTTCACAAGTTCATCAACTATGTATTAGTGTCCTACTTTCCCCATATTCCTTCCATACATTTGTCATTATCTTTTCTTGTCATCAGTCACTCTGAGACATATGAAGTGTTACATCAGAGCTGTCTTAATTTGCATTTCTCTACTCAATAGTGATTTAGAGTATTTTTTAGATGTCTAGAAATGCCTTTAATTTCTTCATCTGAAAATTGGCTGTTCATATCTTTTGACCATTTATCAATTGGAGAATGGCTTGTATTATAAATTTGAGTCAGTTCTTAATATATTTTAGAAATGAGCCCTTTACTTGAACTTAGAATGTAAAAATGTTTTCGTAGTTTTCTGTTTCACTTCTAATCTTGGATACATTGGTTTTGTTTGTACAAAACATTTTAATGTAATTAAAATTATCCATTTTGTATTTCATAATGTTACGTGGTTCCTTTTTTTGGACGTAATTTCTTTCTTTTTCCACATATCCGAGAGCTGGACTATCCCTTGTTCTCTTAATTTGTTTCTGAAGAATATTGAATAGGAATAGAAAACAGTCTATATCTATCTTAACTGTGCATGTCACCTTCACAGTAATCATGTATTAGGGCACAAAACAGTGCAGAAAAAAATAAATATTAAAGGTGTCTTTTCCTGACCATAATGCAATAAAAATTACATGTAGTGAAAGTTCTTTGAAAGTTAAATTAAAAATTAATTGAAAACAAAATAATTTATAAAAGATCAAAGATACAAACAAGTTCATTAAAGATAATGACAACAATGAAGTAATATACCAGAATTTGTGAGATGAAGCCAAAACAGTACTTGTGGAAATTTTTTAAAGTTTATTATTTTCAAAATATATGCATGGATAATTTTTGACATTCACCCATACAAAACCATGTGTTCCAAATTTTTTCCCTCCCTTCTCCACACCCTATAGGAAAATTTATATTTATAAAGTCTCATCAGTTAAAAAAAAAAAAAAAAAAAAGCAAATCAGTGATATGGGTGTGCAATTAAATAATTAGCCAACAAATTTAAAAGTCTCCAAATTAACACAAAAGTCCCCCAAAATTAAAGAAGAATTTAACAAAATTTAAAGTAAAATTTAAGCTATTAAGTAAAACTAAGGGTGGGTTTTTGGAAGAATAAAAAAAGAAATAGATAAAGCTATCACTTAATTTTATTCAGAAAAAGAGAAGGTACAGGTTTATAACTAAAATTGTAGAGTAATAGGACTTCATTTGGACTGCCTCAAATTCCCCTGCAAATCACTTTATAATGATGCCTGAAATTGAATTCTTAAGTGGCATAACTAGCAAAAGTTCTGGGTGAAACCATTTTGTAGCCCAGGACATCTTGACAAGAAAAGTCTGTCTTTCAGAGTAGTGTTTGGTGGTCCCAGGAGCACAGCACTGGCTTCCTTGGGAGTATGCAGCTGCTGAATACTCCACAGTTAATCCACAAATAGCTTGGGAGTGGGAGGAGTGAAAGTGGAGGGGGGAAGTAGATATCATCTCACAAGTGGTCAAAAGATTTCAAGTGATTTTTTTTTTTACTGGCATTAGGTTCATGACCCTATTGTATTGCCCATATAAAGTTCTGGGTTATTGACCCAGGGCAAAATGAAATGCTAACACAGTATCCCTTGAGGCAGGAGCACTGGCCACAGTTCTAGGGCAATGAGGAAAGCTTGTAATCCCTCATGAGAGTAGGGGGCCCTTATTTCAACTGAAGTGTTGAAAGGGGCACAAAAATATTAAAGAAAATAATACTTTAGAAAACAGATTCAGCCAAAAGCTCACTGAAGAAAATAATTCCTTTTTAAAAATTATAGTATTTTCCTCCAAAAAAATGTACCTTTGTAAAACCTTGTCTTCCAAATTTTTCTCCCATCCCCTTCTCCTCCCAAGCCAGCAAGCAGTTATAGGTTAAATGTATGCAGTTCTTCTAAACACATTTCCATATTTGTCATGCTGTACAAAAAAAATCAGATCAAAAAAAAGAAAAAAGAGGAAAAATAACAGCCTCCCCAAAAGATAAAAATACCGTGTTTTGATCCATATCAGTCTCCATAGTGTTCTCTCTTTGGACACGGATGGCACTTTCCATCCAAATCTATTGGAATTGCTTTGAATCGCCTCATTGTTGAAAAGAGTCAAGTCCATAATAGTTGATCATTATATGATCTTGTTGCTGTATACAATGATATTTTGGTTCTATTCGCTTCATTTAGCATCAGTTCATGTAAGTCTTTCTAGGCTTTTCTGAAATTAGCCTGCTTCCTCATATCTTAGAAAACAGTAATATTCCATTAAGTTCATATACCAAAAGTTATTCAACTGTTCCCCAACTGATGGGCACCCATTCAGTTTCCAGTTCCTTGCCACTACAAAAAGTATTGCTATAAATATTTTGCAAATGTTGGTCCTTTCCCCTCTTTTATGATCTCTTTGTATCTTTGGAATACAAACTGAGTAGAAACACTGCTGAATCAAAGGGTAGGTACCTTTTGATAGCCCTTTGGGCGTAGTTCCAAATTGCTGTCCAGAATGGTTGGATCATTTCCCAACTCTGCCAACAGTGCATTTCTGTTTTGTTAATTAATTTGAGAAGTGTAAAGTGATACCTCAGAGTTGTCTTAATTTGCATTTCACTGATCAATAGTTTTTTAGACCATTTCTGAAAACTGTTTTGTGATTGTGGTGATATAATTTTGGAGTTAGTCTTGACAAGTAAACTCCCAAATAGTTTGTATTGTCTAGAGTAATTTTCAGTGAAATTTTTTTTTTATTAAAGCTTTTTATTTGCAAAACATATGTATGGGTAATTCTTCAACATTGACTCTTACAAAGCTTTCCATTACAAATCCCCCCCCCCCCCCAGATGGCAGGAAATCTACTACATGTTAATTATGTTAAAATACTTGACAAATCGAATACATGTATACGTATTTTCACACTTATGTTGCTGTGCAAGAAAACTATCTACAAGAAAAAAAATCTGAGAAAGGAAACACAATGCAAGCAAACATCAGTAGAGAGCATGAAAATATTATGTTGTGGTCCACATTTCATATGCCTCTCTCTGGGTGTATATAACCTTCTTCATTGACCAATTGGAACTGGTTTGAAACAGTTCATTGTTGTAGAGAGCCATGTCCATCAGAATTGATCATCATATAGTCTTGTTGCCGTGTATAATGATCTCCTGGTTCTGCTCATTTCTCTCAGTATCAGTTGATGCAAGTCTCTAGGCCTCTCTGAAATCATCCTGCTGCTCGTTTCTTATAGAACAGTAATTTTCCATGACATTCATATACCATAATTTGTTCAGCCATTCCCTAATTGATGGGCATTCATTCATTCAGCTTCCAGTTTCTAGCCACTACAAAAAGGGCTGCCACAAACATTCTTGCACATGTGGGTCCCTTTCCTTCCTTGAAGATCTCTTTGGGATATAAGCCCAATAGAAGCACTGCTGGATCAAAGGGTATGCACAGTTTGATAACTTTTTGAGCATAGCTCCAAATTGCTCTCCAGAATGGTTGGATCCGTTCACAGTTCCACCAACATGTATCACACACCCTCCATCTTAATATATTAAGATTATATTATTATATATTTCATTGCCATAGTAGAGATATAGTTCTTAAGAGTTACAAGTATTATCCTTTCATGTAGGGATGTAAACAGTTAAACCGTATTGAATATCATATTTGTTTCTTTCCTGTTAACCTTTTTATGCTTCTCTTGAGTCTTATATTTGAAGATCAAATTTTCTGTTCAGCTCTGGTCTTTTCATTAGGAAAGTTTGAAAGGCCCCTTTTTCATTGAATGTCCACTTTTCCCCTTAAAGATTATGGTCAATTTTGCTGAGTAGTTGATTTTTACTTGTAATCTAGGGTCTTTTGTTTTCTTGAATATTATATTTCAAGCCCTCCAATCCTTTAGTGAAGAAGCTGCTAAGCCCAATGTAATCCTGACTGTGGCTCCTTGATATTTAAATTGTTTCTTTCTGGCTGCTTGCAGTATTTTCTCCTTGACTTGAAAGTTCTGGAATTTGGTTACCCTATTCCTTGGACTTTTCATTTTGGGATCTCTTTCAGGAGATGAAAAGTGGATTCTTTCAATGATTATTTTACCCACTGGTTCTAGGATATCAGTGCAGTTTTCCATGTAATTTATTTTAAAATACTGTCCAAGTTCTTTTCTTCTCTCTTTTTTTTTTTTTTTAAATCATGGCTTTCAGATCTGTTTTCTAGGAGAGTTGGTTTTCTAATTTTCCTCCATTTTTCATTCTTTTGGTTTGTTTACTGATTCTTGATGTCTCATAGACTGGGCCTACTTGCACCTGGTTTTCAGTGCTAGCAGTTCGCCTGTTGCACTGGGGATGGAGAATTCAAAGCTGGCCTACCTGTGCTACTGGCATGCTAAGCCAGAACTAAGAGGCCTTGGTTGCAATATGTGCTTGTGGCTAAGATCCTCCTACTGACTTGCCCAGATACCACCTACACGGGCTATTGAAGTGAGATAGACCCTTTCCTAGAGAACTGTTATCATTTTCCTTGTTCCTCCTCCTTTCCCTTCCATTCTTCTAGCCTGTTTCCTGACTTTAAGCTCCATGATACTTTTGGAAGGAAGATATAGTCTAGTGCTATTACTATTTTCTTGGAGTATTTATTAAGTGTTGTGTTATTTATTTCAGGATCTCGGGGACAGTGGGGGGTGGGAGGGTAGGATCAAAAAACTTTTAGTGCTCCTAAAATGGTCTGATCCAGGGTAAAGTCCGACTATTGAAGGGTGTGTGTGTGTGTGTGTGTAATTTTAAAAAAAATTACCAAAATTATAATTTTCAGATGTGGCTCTCTTCAACAATGAATTGTTTCAAACCATTTCCAATTGTTCAGTGAAGAAAGCCACATACACCCAGAAAGAGGGCTATGAATGTGGACCACAACATAACATTTTCATGCTCTCTATTGATATTTGCTTGCATTATGTTTCCCTTCTCAGATTTTTTTTCCTTGTAGATCTGATTTTTCTTGTACAGCAAGATAATTGTATAAATATGTATACACATATTCGATTTGTCAAGTATTTTAACATAATTAGCATGTAGTAGACTTCCTGCCATCTAGTGGAGGAGTGGAGGCTGGGGGTGGAAATTTGTAACAGAAAGCTTTGCAAGGGTTAATGTTGCAAAATTACCCATACATATATTTTGCAAATAAAAAGCTTTCATAAAATGAAAAAAAAATTATTTTTCTTCAGAGCAGATAACGAAACTCTTATTTATCCAGGCTTAAGGAAACTGATTTTTTTCCCCCCGTCTTGGAAGTATTAGAAAGAAGTACTGCCAGATTACAAAGTAATTTGTAAATCAGAGAACGATTAAATTATATTTAAAGTGGTTTAGTGTTGAGTTCATTTTGTTTAATCTCCACAGATGTCATCCTCCAATGCCTTCCACAGCCTTCCAGTGCTGTAGAGGCATTCCTTGTTTCTCATCGGGTATAAAATATAAGCTCTGGAAAATATTTCTGAGCTAGAAAACAGAGACAAGTCTCGTCAAAGGTGCCAGACTTTCCTTAGGCAGCTTCAGATAGTTGACCATAACCTGATGCATTTTGGAGGAATGGTGTTGAAGATGAGATCAGGAATAATTAGGTTCAAACTTCATCTTAGTCAGTTAATAGATACATGAATCTGGCCAAAACACCTACTGTCTCAGAGCTTCAGTTTCCTTACCTATAAAATGAGGGTAATAATAGCCTCATTAGTCACTTTTGCTAATTGGACTGCCTTGGCTTGTCATGCGACTTAAGTCATGAGGTGATCTCTAATTTAGAACATTTTATATTTTCTGTAAAAGATAAAACTTTAAAAACCTTATATAAAATCATGGTTATCTTCATTGTTATTACCAGTGACTATATGGAATGCTTGTGATCTGTGTCAGTGGAAGTGGCTCACAAAGAAGCAATCCTTAAAATGGTGTGACTCTCTTCATTGGTGTGGTGTTCTGTATTGATTTTACCAGAATCTTTTGATTCCCTTTCTACTCTGGGTTAATGGATGTTCTTTCTGTGTTTGTACATCCTTCATCTCTGAAGATCTTAGCATTGACTAGTTGCACTGAACACTGGTGTCTTCAGAGACCTATATGTAGTAGCCTTTGAAATAGAAATAACAAAGCAAAGTAGACTTTCCTACTTTCCTTCTGTTCTGCTATGAAACCACAAATTAATGCTTCTACTCTTAGACATAAGACTTAATAGAATTGTTGGACCCTGATTCACTAGCCAGAATACTTTGGCTAGGAAGAGATACAGCCCCATTCCTGAGTCTTACACACTTGTTTTATCCATAAACTGTAGGGCCTATTCAAAGTCAAGTTAATTTTTCTTCTTCATAGATCAGCTCTTGTCTGAAGTCATAGAATCAGACTTATCAGAACTAGAAAAGACCTTAGATACTCTCTTAAGACTGTTCCTCTCATTGTGTAGATAGAGATACTGATGTCCAGCAGGTCAAATGAGCTATCCTGATAAAGGTAGAACTGAAATCTAGGTACTCTAATTCATCAATTCATTGAAGGAAGGACATTTGCATTTGTTTTATTTGTGCTGTGTACTATGCATATGGGTGGAGGCATTGTTACTTGGTAGAAGAAATAATGACATAGTCTTATGAGACAGGATTGGGTTCTGGATCTGACCTTGGAGAGAGGGTCTGACCCTTAGCCTTCTTATCTGTAAAATGATTTTAGCTATATCTGTTATACCTGCTTCATGGGCCTGGTAGGAGGACCAAATGAAAATAGATTTAGAAAAAGTTAAATGGTATTTACATCCAAGGCAAAATATTATTTGCCTTTATGTTCAGGTAGATATTATGAAGGATAATTTTACTAGTGATTTTTAGACATGATTTTTTACATATAAAAAAAAAATACAACCTAAAAGTATTGAGGCTAGACTTCATTTTTCATTCGTATCAGGAGAAGAAGAAATGGAGCACCAAGATGAAAGCAAAGGACAATCTGCAGAAACAGAGACCTGTTCATCAGAGGATTCTGTGGAACATGAATTGGGAAATGAGTCCCATCAAAATGTCCCGAAGAGAGTCAGAGGCCAACACTGCAATAAAAGGCTTTTTACCTTCAGCCTGGTAAATTCCTATGGCACCACTGACATCAATTCTCTTGCAGCAGATGGGAAACTCCTTAAACTGAACTGTAAGCATTTTCTCTGTACTTTTGGAACTAATTTAATAGCAGATGGTAGTTTATTTGTAGATCTGAAAATTAGTGAAAAATACTCTGTGTATGTCTGTGTCTGTGTATGTATTTCACAATAAATAGTGAAGATACATCATAAATTTGACTACATAAGAGGCACTGCTGGAAGAATATCTGAAGAGCTGATCTGAGCTGATCTATCTATTGGCTACATTGTACTTGTAAGACACATTCCCAGGTCTGAATCTAGAGTTTGTTATCACCTGTATGACTTTGTATTATGTCCTCTCTTTTGGAGAGGACTATTAATTGAGGTTGGCTAGACAATTTTAAGGTTTGTTAGTTCTAAATTCTTTGACTTTGCATTTCCCTGCTAAGGACCACAAAGAAGAACCTGTCTCTCTTCTGCACATAATACCCCAGTAAGAGAAGGAACAAGTCATGATCTCTATGTTAGCACCATCTTTATTCCAATATTTGGATCTTTTCTAGTGTAATTTTTTCCCACAAGGATATTCATAAGATGTGGCCTTGAATGATAGTTGGGGTCCCTGCACTTTGTAAATATTTGCTAAGTGAGGGAGCAACTAGGACAACATAATCAGAGATGAGTACACAAGAGATAAGTGCTGATTTGGAAAGCCATTGAGAGAGAATCATAGAGCACTTAATAACTATGAATTATGGGGGAGGGAAAATGCTAATTGACATCAGTCTTATTTTCATCTTTGGAATGGTACAATACTTGTATTACCCTCCTCACAGCATTGTTTTGCTAAAAAGCACTTTGTAAATTTCAATTTGCTGTAGAATCCTGATTT
>JAJPUD010001847.1:220785-382471 GCA_023553655.1 Myrmecobius fasciatus | reverse complement strand
CATTTCAACATTATTAACATGTAGTGGACTTCCTGCCATCTAGGGGAGGGGAGGGGACTGGGGGTAAAATTTGTATTGGAAAGCTTTGTAAAGATCAAGGTTGGGGAACTACCCATACATATGTTATACAAATAAAAAGCTTAAAATAAAAAAAAATATCACCTTCCCTTTTCCCTCCAAAAAAAAAGGAAATAGTTAATGAAATTAAGATATATATTTATATTTTTAATCTAAATGGAAAAGAATTCTCTAGATATGGTAAGAGGTTCTAGATCTTCTTTGGACATTGTACTTCTTTCTTCAAACTCCAAGAAACTACAATATTTTCTCAGTGAGATGCATAATCACTGAAAAAAGATTGACCTAACAATCTACAATAGAAACAGAAACATAAATCTCATTTAAAAAAAAACTTCATCTATAGCATACAGCTGGATCAGTTAGTTCATCAATATATCTTTGCTGTTACAGATGAATGGCCCCAGAAATGAATAACAAGAAGAGAATGGGCTAAATTACATTTCAGAAACTGAATAAAAATAAATGATGACTAGACTGGAAAGACTTACATGAACTGATGCTGAATAAGGTTAGCAGAGTTACAACACTGTGCATGTAACAGCAAAACTGCATGATGATCAATTGTGATAGATTTGGCTCTTCTCAGCAATGCAATGATCTAGGAAAATTCCAATGTGATAGAGGTAGAAAATGCTATCCTCATCCAGAGGAAAAAAACTGTGGAAGCTGAATATGGATAGAAGCATAGTATTTTTTTCACCAATTTTTTATTTGTTTTTTTGTTTCTTGTGGGTTTTTTCCCCTTTTGGTATGATTTTTTCTTGCACAACATGATAAATATGGAAATATGTTTAAAAGGATTGTACATATATAATCTATATCAGATTGCTTGCTTTTGTGGGGAGGGGAGAGGTAAATTAGGGAGGAAGAAAAAAATTGGAACAGAATCTTATAAAAATTAATGTTGAAAACAATCTTTGCATTTGTATTTGGAAAAATAAAATACTATTGAGGAAAAAATGTAAACACCTTAAAAAAGAAAAGAATTGAATAAAGCTTTGGATTAGCTGAAGTTCTTCTCAAACAAACACAAGTACTGATTTTTTTTAAATACCAGAATTTTTTTTCTGGTGATGTTTTATATATGTAAGTCATTGGAACACCATGATAGCTAAAGGATAAAACTTGTAGGTTCCCCAAGGGTAATGGAAAGATGCCCATACATAGTAGATCTGTTAAGCTATAGCATATTACCAATCATTACTTAGAGACAAGTGACATAAAAGATATTTATGAAATGTATCATCAGAAAGGGTGGACCAATTAGAGCAAGGTATGATCTTTCTGCATGCTACATTGGTACCTAAAAATATTATAAAGAATATAGATTCCTAAATGGCCTTTAGCTTAGTGCATTCAGAAGGATTTATTACAGGACCTGGATGGCAATAACAAGTAATGAGAAAATGTGAATGAATTGAAATCTGTTGGACAAACTGGAAAGCAATTTAGAAGAAATTAGGTATAGTCAAACAATTTGCAGAACATATCATAATAAGCTTCAAAGAGATACATGGCTTAAATATAAAAAATACTATCATTTCCCCCCCAAAAAAGAGATACTTTTTTGCAACTATGAAAAAAGAATATTCTTAGATGCTATAAAAATTCAATGTACAATTCTGACTAAGAATTGAAAAGCTTCTGCACAAAGGAATTGGAAACTGAGTGGATGACCATCAATTGGGGAATGGCTGAATAAGTTATGGTATATGAATGTTATAGAATATTATTGTTCTATAAGAAATGATCAGCAGTATGATTTCAGAAAGGCCTGGAGAGACTTACATGAATTGATAGTAAGTGAAGTGAGTAGAACCAAGAGAAAATTGTACACAGTAACAATTCTATGTGATGATCAATGGTGATGGACTTGGCTCTTTTCAGCAATGAGGTGACTCAAGGCAATTCCAATAAACTTCTGTTGGAAAGAACCATCTGCATTCAGAAAGAGAATTATGGAGCCTGAATGTGGAACACAACCTAATTTTTTTCATTTTTTTTGTTGTTGTTTGCTTGTTTTTTTTCTTTCTCACTTTTTTTCCCCTTTTGATCTGATTTTTCTTGTGTAACATAATAAATGTGAGAATATATAGAAAGAAGAATTGCACATGTTTAACATATATTGGTTTGCTTGCTGTCGAAGCATGGATGTGGGGAAAGGGAGGGAGAAAATTTTGGAACACAGGGTTTGACAGAGTAAATGTTGAAAACTATCTTTGCATGTATTTTGAAAATAAAAAACTATTATTAAAAAAGTCAGGCGTGATTAAAAAACAGCAGCAGCAACAACAAAAGCTTCGGTACAAAGTCAATTCAATTAGAATCAGAAGGGAAATAATTGAGAAAAAAATCTTCATAGCTAGGATGTCCAATAAAGCCCTGTTATCCAAGATATATAGAGAACTGACACAAACATATGTGAATAAGAATAATTCTCCAGCAGATAAATATTAAAAAGATATGAGTGGGCAGCTCTCAAATGAAGAAATGAAATATCAACAGCAATATGAAAAAATGCTGTGTCACTAGTTATAAGTGAAATATAAATTGAAATAACCCCAAGATTCTATATCATGCCCCTCATTATGACAAAGATGACCCAAAAAAAGGAAAAATGCAGTTATTGGAAGTATTATGGGAAGATAGGAATATTAATGAATTTTGTAGAGCTAAAAGGTAGTCTAATACTTCTGAAAAACAATTTTAGTATACCCAAAAAAGTTATCAAACTGTAAGTACTCTTTGATCCAACAATATTTCTAAAGCTATGAATGTCAAATAAGTGAGGAACAGAAGTAAAGGACTGCCACACAAAAATACTTATAACAGCATTTTCTGTAGTAGCAAAAAAGTAAACAAAATAGATGTTCATCATTTGAGAAATAAATGAACAAATTGTGAAATACTGAAAGTAATGGAATCATTGCACCATAATAAATAACGAATATGACACATACAGAGAAAAAATGTGAAAAAATTTTTTTCTGAAATGATATAGAGGAAAACTAATAGGACCAGAACTATATTAATGATGAGCACAATGACAGGGAAAGAACTTGGAAAAATAATAGAACTCTAAACAAAGCACTATCAACTGAAATTTTTTGTTTGTTCCTTTTTTTTGGGGGGGGGGAAACAATTGGAGTTAAGTGATTTGCCCAGGATCACACAGCTAGTGTTACCTATCTGAGGTCCCATTTGAACACAGGTCCTCTGGTCTCTATTGTTGGTATTCTATTCCCTGTGCCATCTAACTGCCCCTAACTGAGATTTTAAAAACTAGTGGTGTTACATAGCTCCTGCTTTTTGGCAGAAATACAAAATGAAACCCATGTTCTCAGACACAGGAAACGTGTTCATTTATTTTGACTATATATGTGTGTGCATATATATATAATATATATATATAATATATATATACATATATATATATTATAGGGAAAGACTTCTACTAAATGGGGGAAGAAGAATGTTGTGGTAGGTAACAAAATAGACATAAAAAGAAGAAAAGATCATCAATAAAAGCTGTTTTAAATGCACAGAAGAAAAAAAGACATAGAAAGACACAATGAAAAGGCACAAATAGGACAATTTGTTTACCATTGTGAAACAATACATATGTAATATCTTCTTTTTTAACTATACATGAGTACACAGTTTCTTATTTAATTATTTTTCCTTTTTGTATCTTGAAACATTTGTGTTTGTTTAAGTCTGTTAGGTTCTCAAAAATCAATGAAGCAAAAGTGAGATGGGGGAAGAAATCTGCACCATGGGAAAAGGGTTGCACTTTGATAGTATAGATTTTTGAAGCATTGAAATAAGAGAATAAAATTAGAAAAATCATCAACAGGAAAGACAATTCCACTTTATAGAAAAAGTCACACAATAATAATAGGGAGATTTAATGAGAGAGCATGACTCAAGCAAACATTTACATCCATCTATTATTTGTTATTAAAATATTAGTAATTTCTTCAGTAAGCTTTTTTAATAGAGGGAGCGGTGGGGGATGGAGGCAGGGAGAGGGGAATTGCAATTCTGGTCAAGCCTGTAAGCCCTGTTAAATGCTCACTTTGGTAGACTGCTGTAACCAAGGGAAGCAAGGCAATCTTCTTGCTATAGGCTGCCTAGAAACAACCCTTGGACCAATCAGCTGCTTTCTGGGTATCAGCTCTTCTAGCACCTGTCACTGTTTCCTTGCACACCAAAACCAGCATCATCATGAATTACGTATGTAGTGACCTCCACCTGTGGTCTGTATCCCTAGAGTAGCGAGGACACTGTGTTCACTCAGGATCTATTAATTCATTGTGTACTGTATTATCTTGTGATTATGTTTGCTTTGTGGTTATTCTGAAAATGTTTCATGCGTTATTTATTTGGTTTCTCTAACTAGATTATAAGCCCTACACAAACAGAAACTGTTCTGTTTCTTATAGATACCATCCTACACTGGCTGGTGCAATTTTCAGCACCACAAAAGAATAAGTATCCAATCAATATATCTTATTGAACCTGAAAAATGGTATATGAAAAATTCTGGTAATTGCTCTCTGAATATAAGCCTGCAGATCTATTATAGTCTTCATTGTTCTGAAATATAAAATTAGAATAAGCTAATTAAAAATATATCACAAAGGTCATTTTTGCTCACCAGGAATATCACTTTTTTTTTCTTTTCTTAGCAAATATCACTATAAAGCAATCCACATTTTATTACTGAAATCCATATTTTTTCATACTTTTATGTTATGCAGTCTGACATGAACTGGGTATTTCATATCATAGAATTAGAAATCATAGCTCCTTTGGGATAGAAAGGTGGTTGGTATGGAAAATGACATAAAATTTTATCTAGGATCCCTGAAATCTCACGGGAACTGTAAATCATCTCTTTAGACTTCTGAATAATGAGAATTTTCATTTCTCTCAAGACCCAAGATTTTCTCTTGCTTCTTTCTACTTCCCCCACCCCAAAAATGGCATTCTAATTTGGCAATTCTAATAATAATCACAACACATGCATTATTCACAAACATTAATCCACATACCTTATAATTACAATTTGGAACCCAGTCAACCAGATATATTGCTTATAACTCCCTCTAAGCTCTATCCTACTTTTTTTTTTTTTTTGTTGAGGCAATTGAGGTTAAGTGACTTGCCCAGGGTCACACAGCTAGGAAGTGTTAAGTGTCTGAGACCAGATTTGAACTCAGGTCCTCCTGACTTCAGGGCTAGTGCTCTATCCACTGCACCACCTAGCTGCCCCTCCCTCTAAGCTCTATCAATGGGAATCTTAGAATCACAGAATCACAGAGCTGGAAGGGATTTCAGAGGTTATCTAGTCCAACTAGCACCTAAACAGGAATCTCCTTTACAGTATCCCCAAATGGACATTCAGCATCTATATAAAGAACTCCATGAAAACACAGTATTCCACTTTGCTATCATCCTAACTCTTAGGAAATTTTTCCTTACAACACAGTCCAAAGGTTCCTCTCTTTCTTCCTTCTTCATACCCCGTCCTAAGAGCAAGCAAAATAAGCATAATTCCTCTTTCTCTTAGAGTAGAGCCACTTATCTTTTTTCCCCTTGAGTGACCACTAGCATATTTTACACATAATGGCTATTGAAAAAATATTTGTTGGATTTTGTAGTTTGTAGGATACTTAGCTGAACTTTCCTTCAAGAGCATTCATGAGCAAAGAACTAAGAACCAAAAGAAAAAGTATGGTAGGCATATTTAGCATTTGAACTTGGAAAAGTGAAGAACCAATGGCAACATGGCTATTTCATTCCCCATTCTAAAAACTTGTTTCTTATTTCTATTTTTCATTGTAGAATAGTAGAAAGAGAATAGATATGGAGTTGGAGGATCTGGGTTTAGAACCAGGCTACGGACTATGAATGGGTATGACTTTACCAAGTGCCCACCATCTTTTTTTCTGATACTTATGTAAAGACCTGCTTAGGATGGGGAGTGGCTACAGGACATATTTTCACTAAGAGGCCCTAGGCTTGAACTTACAAAGACACAGATCAGTCCTGGGAGTGCCTGTCCCCTAAAGAGAGTCTAAGCTTTTGTTCCTTGTTGTTTTGGCCAACTTCATTCTGGAGGAAATGATTTAAAGCTCATATGGCTCATATATTTACAAAAGGGATTTTCAAGGTCCCCTCTGGAAAGGTAGTAGATATATAATATAGATTAGGCATAAGGATGTTATTTATTTCTTTCACTATAAAAGAAATGCTTAAGATAGAAAAGACTCAAGCATGCATTTTCAAAGATTAAAACACAAAATTGTAACCTGACTTTTTAAAATAGTATTTTATTCTTCCAAATACATACCTTAATTATTGTAAAATTTTGTATTTCAAATTTTTCTCCCTCACCTCTCCCCTCCCCAAGACAGCAAGAGTCTGTATAATCTATAACTCTTAATTGACATTTAAAATATCAAAGCATGAAACACTTAGTGAAACCATTGGACAGGTATTGTACCTTAAGATACTGCCATCTGGCAAACCAGAGAATGTTCTGCTCTCATCCCCCTACCACTGACAGAGCTATCCAAATCCCAAACCACATGCAGAAAAGAGAAGAGCAAGAGAAGATGTTCTTCTCTCCTTTTAAACTCTATCAAATGGGTAGCTCTTACTGCTTAGCGGACAATCCTCATTTGGGACCCTTGATCCACCCAAAGTCTCTAGTTGAGCATTTCTTTTATGGAGGGAATCACCAGAAATGAGCCTTGGTCTAAGCATACTGCCCTGAATGTAACCACTGTTTCATTTATACAGTATTTCATGATTTGCAAAGCAATGTACAAAATTTGTCTGGTT
The DNA here is from genome assembly GCA_023553655.1 of Myrmecobius fasciatus. NCBI lineage: Eukaryota > Metazoa > Chordata > Mammalia > Dasyuromorphia > Myrmecobiidae > Myrmecobius > Myrmecobius fasciatus. The sequence continues at coordinate 375,538 of JAJPUD010001847.1, read as the reverse complement.
TTACCTCTCAATACTTCAATTTCCTTACCTCTAAAATGAAAATGTATTCTATACCTATGATCCTTAATGATACCTTAGTGACTCAAAAGAGTTAACACAACTCCCTGAAATGCCTAAGTGGTATCCTAGCAGTTTGAAAAAATTAATTTATCTCTTAAAAATGATAACTTACTTCTTGAACATATCTACCACACTAACTCAATATGGTTCAATAAATGTAATTTATGATTTAATTCAATTCAATGAAGCACCCAGTATATGTGAGATATTGTACAAAGTAACATGAAAAATGCTGTGGGTAGAGAAAAAAATCATTTTTCTCCCTGTCCTCAAGAAGCACATATTGTACCAGGAGGATAAAAATACAAGATGTGCATAAATGACTATAATACAAGGTAGGACATAATGGGAGGAAAGAAGATATCCAGACAAAAAAAGGAAATCTTAAGCTGAAAGGATCAGAGACTATGGAGAGACAGTGACAAACTGACAAAGTCTTTAAAGGAGCTCTGTATTCTAATAGGCAGAGATGAAGAGGAAGATACTCTATCCAAATGCATGGAAGTCGGACAAGACTATAGAGAGCCCTGAATGTCAGGCTAAAAGAGTAGGCATTTTATCAAAGAGGTAATAGGAAATCACTGAAAGTTTTGGAGCAAGGGCATTATAAAATTGAATCTATACTTTAAGATTATTTTGTCACCTATACAAAGGAAGGAATAGAAAAAAAAGGAAGACACCAAAGGTGGGGAAACAAATTATCATGTTATTATAATAGTCCAGGGAAGAAGTGAAGTGGAGAAGTAAGTAGGGTTGTATATGAGAGGGGAGAAGGTATAATTGCCCAGATTTGGCAACTGATTAGTAGTAATGGCAGATGAAGGAAAAAATATTCAGGTAGTCTCTGACTCTGCAGTTTCAAACTGGATGACTATTGAATTAACAGTGTTATTAAATATTCCAATAAGCATTCAGTTTCTGACCTTTTAATTACTATATAAAGACACATCTGCTTTACTTCCTACTGTATATTGTCTCTGTTCTCCCAATTTTTTTCACTTTCTGGTGACTGACTCCGACATTTGTCTTGTATTTTGCTGCTCTCTGCCCTCTGATGATCTACTGTAATGATATTCTTCCTATTTTGTGTATACTGCAATCCTTGGAGACCCACGGTTGTTCTGCTCAAACCAAACCTTGAACATCAGAACCACAAAGAAAGAAAAATGAGTTCTAAACTATAGCCCTCAGGCCATAGGTATACAAGAGCCTCTTCAACACAAAGGGCTTGCAATCAAAAATAAATATTGTTGATATGGTACAATGTGTGTGCTACATAAATATGAAACAAGAATAACGCAGAGGAAATTACCAAAGAGATCTGATAAAATGACAATATCCTTCAGAGTAAATCTGCTGGCAATCTCAATTTCAACTTTTTTACTTTCAGCATGACTGAGAACATTTTTCTCCCTCCAAAACCACCAGTTTTAGGCCACAGCAAAATCTATTGTTTGGATAATGTTCCCTGATGTAGCCACCTAGAAACAATCCATTTGAAAGGGAACATCGGGTTCTACTGAGATTTATAACAGATATGGATTCCTACTTAATGACTCACCAACAAAATCCTTCAGAATTGGAAGGCACAGAGCTGATAGAGTGCCAAACTTGGTCAATGAGTTATTCCCCAAAGACTATTTTTTTAAACTTGTATGTACACCTAAATATTATAATTAAGCCTTTTAAAATCCAGTTTGTGCTCTGCCCAACAATTCACTATTATTAATAAGTTCTATTCATTAAAAATGAGCATTTCCTTAAAATAGCTTTGTCAAAATTTGTTTGCTGACATTTTCAGCAATCCATAGGAAAGGGATTTCCACCAAAGTACTAATTCAATGCTGCATCAGGATATGGAGGTGACCCTGGGTTCTTTCTAAAAGGCTGTGCCAGGAAGTGTAAACTCTAGCAGTTTCTATTAGCCTGGAAAGCCTTCAAGTGCTGCCCTGGCAACAGTCTGTGTCTGCTACCCGAGGGCCAGTCTTGGAGATGGTCATCAGAAGACAAATAGAGGAGGAAAGAGTGGAAATCCTTGAGAGAGATGACAAAGGAAAATATCTACATAGCACTGTTTTAGTGCCTTATTTCTTTTTTATAAATGAGTCAAGGTTATTTTGGGGGATTCACAAAAATTAATGGAAAAGGCAATAAAGGAAAAAATAATGATCAGGTTTCTCTTATTCATTTCTTACATTTAGTGCAATTTCTTGGCAAAATAACCATCACACTGAGAAATAAAAAGAAACAGGCCATATGCATAGAACTATCCTGATCAAGGTTTATGAAAATATATTCTCTATAACCAATAAAGAGCTAGGGAAGGATGCAGTTGAGAAGATGCTCTTCAAGTCTGTTTTTAAAGTTGGATCTCCACAGCTATTAAAGGTAGCAAAACCTAAAGAACAGAGAGCCAATTTCAGAACAGGAAGACTTGGGTTCAAATCTGGTTGTGACTCTGATCAAGTTATTTGACCTCTCAGTATTTCAAGCAGTTATCTAAGACCATAAGTTGCAGAGAAGATGCTAACCCACATTAGAAAATAAATCTCTTTATCCAGGAGTTCTCAATGGCAATGAAATCAAAGTTTTAATTCTTATCATTATAAAAATATAAATAGTTTGGGTTTGATGGTTTTGGTGGAAGAGATTTATTTTTTGATTATTTTCTGTATGTTTATTTAGATTTTTTTAGTTTTTAAATTTTTTCAAAAAGTATAATAATTTCCAGATGCTGAGTAAAAAACAAGTTATACTTTCCTCTAGATTTCTCTTCTAACTACATTCTGATTAACAAATTGAGTTCCCAGAGTGAGGCTGGCTACTCCTCTCAGAGATATAGGGTTGTCCTCTCTAATACAATCACTCAGAAGCCCTTTTGCAGTGTTTTGTCCCCAATATCAATTAATCCCTTAAAATACCCACTATATCAAATAACTAACTGGTCAACAACTACTAAATATCAATTGGCCAACTAATACCTTTTACAAATAGATACTTACTGAGAAGATATGGAAGTACAAAAATATCCCAAACTGGGAGCCCACTCTCTTCTACCACTTCTATTCCTATGGAGAATAGTGATCTTTAGCCATTTAAGTCACGTCCACCTCTTTGTAACCCCATTTGAGGTTTTCTTGGCAAAGATTCCAGAGGGATTTGTTATTTCCTTTTCCAGCCTATTTTACAGATGAAGAAACTGAGGCAAACGGTTAAATTACTTGTCCAGGGGCACACAGCTAATAAGTGTCCAAAGCCAGATTTGAATTCATGAAGCTCTTCAACTCCAGCATTCTAGCCACTATGAAACATTTAAAATGGTGACCACCAACACTTCTCCCACCATGTTCCCTTCTGGTTGTAGGATAATCAGTAGACAAGCCATTCCCTTGCTTTCAGTCCAGTATGTCTTGGCTGTCAGGTTGATCCACTTCTGGACTCAGAATTGGTTCCTCACGGGGCTTAATTACTATGGCTCCTGGAAGACTATTGTTTATTCTAGTTGCTGTACATCTCTCTGGTTATTATAACCTTTTACAGCTCATAAGGTCATAACATATTTCAACCATCTCCAGTAATCATTAACCTAAAATTTAAAAAAAAATAGAGATAAAAGAAACATAGATACCATATATTCATAATCATATAGTAGTCCAGTGGGGGGATAATGAAGCTGCAGCAGTGCCTGATGTTTCTGTTAAAGCTAGTTTTCTCCCCATCTGGAATAACAATATTTTTTCCTCCTTGCTTGAAAGCTGCCAGGGAGAGAATTTCTTCTTTTAGCCATACAATAAGCCAAGAGGAAAGAATCATAGAATACCTGTGCATGCTCTGAATCAGAGAGATGTTCCTCCAATACACATGCTTAGAAACATCCACATGGGTTGTTACCAGGCTGAGCATATTTTGCAGGCTCTCAGGACTGGGTCCTTATTGGCCAATCCCTTATTACATTTATTTCTGCTTAGGCTATAGAAATCTTTATAAGAACTAAGGTGTTAAAGAAAACTACTTTACTTACGTTGAGATGAGCATTATTCCAGTCGTAGAATGAGCTGAAATTATTTCTAACAATTTAGGGATATAAGGCAAGGTAGTGAAATTGCAGTAAATTGCAAAGGGAAGCAGAAAACAAAGTATCCTAGAGAGTTTTTGATATCTAACTAGCCTAACAAATACTAAGGGAGAATGATTTTGAAACATGCTCTTTTGGGGGAAACAGAGGCTATGTTCTAAGAACTTAGTTATCCTGTGACACATTTCTATCAAGCAATACCAATTTATTTGTTAAAATAGCATTCACAGTTTTAAAAGTCCTAACAGGCAAATCCTTATGTTCTTTATGAACAGTGAAGAATACAGAACTATGGAACCCAGACATTTTAAGAATGCATTGCAACAGACAAAGTTTTATGAGCCCCTACTATAATTATACAAGGTCCTTCTTGTACCTGGACCCCCAGATTCAAAGTTCCTTATAAACCATCCACCAGTCACTAAGACCCATAGCCCATCAACTCTTTTTTTTATTATTAAAGCTTTTTATTTGTATAACATATGTATGGGTAGTTCCCCAGCATTGATCTTTACAAAGCTTTCCATTACAAATTTTACCCCCAGTCCCCTCCTCTCCCCTAGATGACAGGAAGTCCACTACATGTTAATAATGTTGAAATACTTGACAAGTTGTGCAAGAAAAATCCTATCTACAAGAAAAAAAAGAAAATCAGAGAAAGGAAACACAATGCAAGCAAACCTCAATAGAGAGCATGAAAATGTTATGTTGTGGTCCATATTTCATATCCCTCTCTCTGGGTGTATATGGTTTTCTTCAGTGAACAATTGGAACTGGTTTGAGACCATTCTTTGTTGCAGAGAGCCATGTCCATCAGAATTGATCATCATGTAATGTTGTTGTTGTGTATAATGATCTCCTGGTTCTGCTCGTTTCACTCAGCATCAATTCATGCAACTCTCTCCAGGCCTCTCTGAAATCGTCCTGCTGATCGTTTCTTACAGAACAATAATATTCCATAACATTCATATACCATAATTTATTCAGCCACTCTCCAATTGATGGGCATCCTTTCAGTTTCTAGTTTCTAGCTACTACAAAAAGGACTGCCGCAAACATTCTTGCACATGTGGGGCCCTTTCCCTCCTCTAAGATGTCTTTGGGATATAAACCCAATAGAAACACTGCTGGGTCAAAGGGTATGCACAGTTTGATAACTTTTTGAGCATAGCTCCAAATTACTCTCCAGAATGGTTGGATCCGTTCACAGTTCCACCAACAATGTATTAGTGTCCCAGCTTTCCCACATCCCCTCCAACATTCATCATTATCTTTTCCTGTCATTTTAGCCAATCTGACAGGAGCCCATCAACTCTTAATGATGTATTTAATTTTATAAGATCAGATAAATCATTTGTTCAAAACAAAAAACATTTATTCAATTGGCATGACAAATTAAGTAACAAGAAAAGATTTTTGTCCCTCTTCTTCTCATATAGCAACTATACTGTTCACAGGTTAAGCACTAGTGGGGAAAAGCATGTATAAGGAGAACGTGTGACCAGGGTAAATGCATGAAGGACTTGAATGTACAAGATGCATATCACCAGTATGTATACCTGACCATATCCTCTAATGATGTCATCTCTGCTATTCTCTATTGCTTTTCAGTTATTCATCCTCTTCAGGGCTGTCTGAGGCTCTATGCTACCATCTGTTGGGATAATGCAGCTACTAAACCTCTCTCAAGCAAGAGAAATTAAAATTCTTTTAGTTCATAGCCTAAGACTATGAGTTATGAAATTCAGCCAGCAAAATACTTAAACTAAAATTAACTTTATTCTTTTATCTTTTACTTATTTTCTTTTTGAACTAACTATAAATATCTAGGATCAACTCTTTTACCTAGGGCTAGAAAATTCTGTTGAACTGTCAAATCCTTATTATCAAAGTTCATCTCCTCCAAACATTTTAGAGACTCCATTCAGCAAGATCACAAAGTTGTGAAGAATTGAAGTGAGAGGTTTCTCCCAATTCTACCATTCCCATAATGCTCTTGGTGGCTCACCTCTAAAAGCAAGGGGGGAAGGAGGTAGGTAAATGCTAAGGTTATTTTAACCTTAACATTACATTCATAAATTTATTATGCATAACTTCCAGCAACAAAATGTATGGATTGTTGCTTATCGTTATGACCAGCCCAGAAGTACTCATCTCTATACATATTAAATGTCACCTTACCCAAATAGCCCCCTTCTGCTTTAATAGTGTAAAAGTAGTCGAAAGGAGGGCAAAATGCTCAGAATCATCATTCTTATTCTATCTACATCCAATAATTTAACTGTTAGTTCTAAGAAATTTAATTATTTAAGATTTTTGTCTATGACCAACAAGTTAACACACCATTAGAGGTAATGAGTCATATCCATATTGGCATTCTCATCTTAAATGGAGCCAACAAACTTAGAGTTTGCAGCTAAATGGAAAGACAGAGGGGAGGTTACTTTCTAAGGGTCATTTCACAAAAAAAATTTAATCACAAAATCATATCTAACTTAAAAGATTTGTGTGTGTGTGTGTGTGAGAGAGAGAGAGAGAGAGAGACAGAGAGAGAGAGAGAGAGAGAGAATATTTGAAGAGCTCTGTGATTATATGGAAAGAACATTAGAAATTAATAAAAAAAAATTGGCACCAAACTTAACCAGATAAGCATGCTGGAAAGCAAATAGAGAAAAGTGTTGCATTTAGTCGATAATGATGATTTCTAATTAACATAAATTTGGATAAATGCCAATCTGGTTTAAATTTCTTTTAAAAAGAAAGGAAGAAAATAAGGGAATTTTTGATGCAGAGAAATAAAGATACAATTTTTAAGGTTAGAAGATTAGGTCTTTTTACTGACCAACTCTATTCCACTGATACATGGATTTTATTAGACCAACCCTCTGCTTTAGTCCTAAAATCACTTATTTCATTCATTCCTGTTCTCTGAATTATTTATTTGTTCATTAGCTGTTAATGTTTTTGTTGGAGAAGAAAATCCTAAATACTATCAAATTTAATTGTTGGGTTATAGTAGGGAGTTGTTAATTGCCAAATTACTCCTATAAACATTGTTCTATAATTTTCTCTCCTCTAGAAAGTTTCACAGACTATTCAGTAGTCTCATTTGATTCTCTCTACACATCCCTCTCCTAATAGTCAGATTTACCTCTATATAGTAACATAGTAAATACTTTATTTATTTATAATTGAATTAGACCAAGGTTCTTCTTACCTTAACATTTTATCTCTGTAGTGTGGCACCCACAAATGTTTAATGAGAGACAGTGAAGAGTCTGCTGGCTGACAGCACTGTCTAAGGATCAGAAGGGCAAAGGATCCACAGATCTGCCACAAGGAAATTCAATTCAACAAGCATTTATTAAATGCTGGCTGTTATGTACTGCTAACTGATATCTACTGTTAAAGAGTATTTTCGCACACAAAAATTTCTTCTGGCATTTAAAGTCTTTCATAGTCTATTTTTCTCCTGCAAATACATTATTCTTCTTTCATACTTTACTTCAAACTAAACTAGCTCACTTTGCTCTTCCCCATCTACATCTACATTCCATCTCCTATCTTGCACAGATTAGCCCCCGCACAGATTATCTGTCCCCTATGCCTAGAGCATAGGTCACAGTCTAAGATCATAGGTCTAAAATTGGAAGGAAGCTCAGAGATCATATAGTCCAACCCCCTTATTTTACAGAGAAGAAACCTAATTCTAGAGAAATTGACACCTCCACCTATAAAGATAAAATTTGTCTCAAGTTCCATCTCTTACAAGGTTTTTCCTGATTGGCTCAATTGTTAATGATCAACCTCCCAAAGGGCAAACAATAATAAAGTTTGACCAGACGTTTTCTAAATCCCTTTCTTGATCTAAAAACCTACATAGAAAAGAGATAAACAAATATTAAATGAAATACAGTCTTTTCATAGAGCTTACAACCTAGCAAAAAATTAAAAAACAATCAGCAATTTTGGTTCCAGAAGACCAAAAAAGAAACATACTTCCTTCTTCTTGGTAGAGACTAGGTGATTGACTGCAAATATAGACTATTAGGTTTGACTGCTGCAATGGTTTCTTTGACAAGTATTTTTATTTATTCAAGGGAGATTTCTATGAGAAAAGGGAGTTGAGGTGGGAGTATGTGGTAAAAAAAATTAAAATTAAAATTAGCAAAAAAAATAAAAATGAAATTAACACTTTTAAAAGAAAACAAACAGGTTGGACTAGATCAGAAGTTTTTAAAAAGGGATCCATAAGTTTGAGTTTCTAAAAGAAAAACTTTGGATAACTGTACTTGAATAGAATTGGATTTTTTTTGGTAATTCTATGTTTATAATTTATGCATTTAAATACATTATTCTAAAGAATCTATATACTTCAGAGTATATGACTAACAAAGGGAGCCACAATACAAAAACGATTAAGAACCCCTGAGTTACAGAGATAATATCTAAGGCAACTTCAAGTTTTGAATCATATGACTCATGTCTATGAACTATAAGCAGAGAGTACATAGAGAGGTGGTTGTCAGGCACTGAATTGGCAGATAGCCAAGGGAAAGAGGGAGGAGGGGAAGGAAGGCAGAATCACAAAGACCAATCACCCAATCCTAGCAAGTAGAGATTCAAATAATTCAGGCTGGTAATCTGATCCAATTCTCTTGGTTAATTTAATTGTTGAGAGAAATATGATGGGCTCTACTGTAGAAAGTCTCAGTTGAGTGGGAGACTCAGGAACTTCCCCACCCACCTTATTAAGAGACAGAGTTTCTTATCCATTAGTATAAAATATCCCTGAAGTAACAGCCTCTCAGTTTCAGGTCCCAGGGGCTAGGATTCATTTTGCTTTTCCCAGAATTATTACACATAGATTTAATGTTTTCCTGTGGATCAGTAAAGAGCTGACCTTGGCCAGTCAGATTGGGAGAAGGATATTAGACCCTCTCTGCCCTCCACCCTTCACCCAGCACTGTCACTAGAAATAATTTGGGACAGGGAAAGAGTGATTTGCTCATACAATTAGCAGTGATAGCCTTAAGATGAGCACCAATTCTCTGATGCAAATCCAGTGGTGCCTCAATTGTACCACACTGTTTCATTTTACAAGCACAGAAACTGTGGCTCAGGGAATCGAAGTTATTTGCTCAGCTACTTTGTGGCAGAGACAGAATTATAGATGCCTTGGACTAGTTCTAATTCAAACTAGGCAATAGCTATAGCAATTTGGTTTTTGATAAACCCAAAGACCCCAGCTTTTGGGATAAGTATTCACTATTTGACAAAAACTGCTGGGACTAGTTCTAATTGCCCCAGAAGGCAGAACTAAAAGCAATAGATGGGAGTTGTGGATTTAGACTTGAGTTATGGGAAAATTTCATAATAGTTAAAGTTGTCTCAAAGTGAAATGAGCTATCTTGGAGAACAATGGGTTCCTCCTCTCTTGAAAGTCTTTAAACAAAGGCTGGATTACCACTTATTGGAGATGTTGAGGTTTCTGATTCAAATTGGGTTGAACTAAATGATCTCTGAAGTCTCTTCCAACTTTGAGACTGTAGTTAAACTCTATCATGTTGATGAATCATCAGGATATATTTAATGGAGAATAAAGACAGTTTTTTTTTCAATTTAATTCTATTTTTTTTTCAATTAACAAAAATATTTTTTCTCTTCTTCCCACCTCCCCTTTCCATTAAAAAAGAAGAAATTAAAAAAAAAACAACCTTTTTAAGCAATATACACAGCCAGGCAAAATCAATTTCTACATTAACCATGTTCAGTCTCCCTCCCCCAGAAATATTATGTCTCAGTCTGCCTCCAAAGTCTATCACCTCTCTATCAGGAGATGTTTAGACTGTCTTATCATGAGTCCTCTGGAATTGATCAGTCAATCAGTCAGGATGACAGAGTTTCTGTCTATAGGCAAGAAGTTCAGTTGAGGGCTGGGGGGAGGGCAAAGAGTAGAGATGGGGCTAAGGAGATAGGCAGTAGAGACAGTCTATTAACCTTGAGAGAAAGAAGATGATCCCAAAGTGGTTAGTCATAGCAATGGGATTTGGGATACAGGCAGGGATTGGGGCATATTTCATGGAAGACGTGAGTCAAGCCATGAGAAATCCAGTGCTCAGGCAATGGTTTCTCCTCAGGAGTTTAACACCTTGGAGCAAAATCCTGTTATTCCCATGTTAGTAATGACTCTATTAATCACAGTTAGCCAGTGACCTCTTTTCTCAGATATAATACATATGAGTATGGCAACCAGGAAAGAAGGAAGTACTCTTACTTCTACACACACTATTTAGTCCGGACCTTTGATACTCTTCTATTTTTGCTCTAGCTTCACCTTGTTGATTCTAGTGCTCTTCCTCCACTCCCAAACACTTTCATGTTCTTCCCTATCTCAATAGATAATCTTTTTCAAACCAACCCCATGATCAAGATCACCACACTATAATCATCATTTATCTAATCTGATAAGGAAATACTGAGCCCATCATTCCAAGACTGTGATAGAAAGATTAACATTTACTTGCTCATAAAAAAGACAGAAAGTGATTGATGTTCTCAGAGTATATGATTAAACAGGTTTAAAACTTACATAAATACTGATGGAATAAAGAGACATCAGTTCTCACAGCAATAGTGAGGGAAGGATGTATACCACTGAATATGTCAATTGTAACCTGAGGTGGTTTAATCTCTAGACAAAACCTATGAAATGCTAAAATCAAGAGAAATCACAAGACATTCCCTGGGTGAACTCAAATATGAATTCAAAAATATATTGACAACAAAACAAATGACTAAGTGATACTGATTATAGAAATAGTTTATGATTCTGATCTAGGACTGCATTGTTGCTATAAGATCATTCTTAAGGAGCTTAGACTTATTGATTAATAAATATTAGGAAAGGAAATGGAAGAAACTGTGTAATTATCACAACAGGTTGAAAAAATTTTGTACCTACTGTTTACTAAGAAAAAGACAATTATGCACCTTTACAAATTAACTATGGACAAATCCCCAAATAGATCTCAAAATATCCTTGAGAATTCAAGGATATTTGGATACTATAACTGGATCATTATTATAAACATAACTTTTGTTCACAATATCATGGACAAAACATTGATCCATAAAAATTTAAGGGCAACATTTTTAATAGATGTTATCATACTTATAACCTTCAAACTACATACAAAATTCAGAGATATAAAGAAAGAAGTCAAAATCATTTGGGAATAAGAAAAAATAAGTATCATTCTTATCTTACCGCTGGAGTTGTCCCAAATATACTTCCAGTGAACTTACCAAAGATGAGCTTACATTAAAGATCACAAAAAGCAATCATTTATACCCACCTGCACAATAGCCAATAGAACATTAAATATAAAAGAATAATAGCAGTTTAGCATCTTGCCCTAGAATCATTTCTACCTCAATTCCATTGAAAAAGATGAAAAGAATAAGATGATGTTGAGATCTAACATTGACACGATGCTTCATTTCATTTATCTTCACAACTCTATGAGGTAGGTGCTATTAATAGTGAGATATGGTACAGTCGATACACTTCTGGAATAGGCAGCAGAGAGACCTGAATTCAAATTTGGCCTCAGATACTTTCTAGCTATAGGACCCTGAACTGAGGAACCTTATCTTCCTCTGAGTAAAATAGAGATAACACAGCACCTACTTCCTAGGTTTATTGTGAGGATCAAATAAGATAATATTTTTAAAATTCTTAAGACAATGCTTGGCACAAAGTAATTACTAACTATTATTATTGTAATTATTATTAGATAAGGAATCTAAGGCACAGATAGGTCTTATGTTCAATGCAGAATTGGAAGTCTTTAATGTAGTTTCTTCCCCTTCCCTTTCCCCAATACAATATGAAAAAGCCTAGACTCTTCCCCTTGCATCCTTGGGGATTAGTTTTCCCTTAAAAAAAAAAAATGACAAAAATGGAATAGGTGATATGGCTTCCTGGTCATTTAAGAGCATTTAAAAATCCCAATCATACTAAACTCCTCAGATTTCTTGGGTGCCTGAGACCATGAGAATTGCTGTCCCCTAATAACCTAATGCTTAGACATGTTTCTATGAAACTGAACTGTCTACTAAAACTATTGCTCAGTGCTATTTATCCTTGTTACTGATCTTTGCTATGTTAGGACAAAGTAAACCTTTTTGTAAACTATTCAATGACTTATCAATGCCTCATTTCATCTACCAATAGAATCTGACCTAAGAAAGTGCTGGCATTAGAGCTGTCTCCAAATTCAGTTCTTCCAAGACTCCAGAGCTCTTATCCCATTGTCTCCCAAGATATGGCAGGGACTGTATATGCTAGCTGCCTTCAGAGATGTTTCCTCCAAAAAATAAAGAATTTACAGAAGCATTCCTGATGAGAAAAGATTAACTAAAACAAAATGCTATTATGAGCAATGGCTACTCTTAAAAAAAAAAAAAAGATGATTTCAAAACAATCCAGCCAAAAAGATATTAACTCAGTGAAAGGACACACCTTACTGAGTCTAATATTATATCTAGTTTTAGGACTTTCCAAAGTCCACAGAAGCCAGAGCATTTAAATGAGGGCTGACGTCTCAGTACAGACGTAGCAATCCATTTGTGAAAACAAGAACAGGCTGATTGATAGCCAAGGACTTACTCAACTTCCCAAGTCAGCAAAAGTAAATAGTCTTACTATTTCCTGGTTAAAAGTGCTTCTTCCTTCTCTACTTTAGAACCAAGCCAAATAATTCAGTAGTAAATAGAAAATGAGAAAAAATAGCACAGACTAAGCATATGCTGTATTTCAACAGGAACCCCCCCAAACGTAGTCTCTCCAAAGAAAAATGTTGCAAGTAAGGGATTTCTGGAGTGTTGTGCAAATTCCAGGAATATTGGGCAATCTGTGCATTTTCGATTCTGGGGTGTGTTAACTCATACCGGAAATATACAGGCAGTGACCTACTTCTTTCTCAATGGGTTTGTTTCTAGTTCAAGCTGTGCTCTGTAAAATGTTCATTTTAAGAAAAGCTTGTCCTCTTTTGAAGGATGAGTGATTTTAAAATTTCAATATGTCATTAACTTGGAAAATTATGTTTAAAATCAAGAATTTTGTTATTGAATAAGATCTACTCTTAAAATTCTAAATCTATGACAAACTTTTTGATAAATGTTTCTCAAAAAGAAATATCTGGCAAAAGGTATGTTGTGTTTTTATGTTAATGAATGGAATCTATAGGCAAGTCCAAAAGTTGATTTAAGCAGTTGTTACAACTGCTATATGTCAGAAGTTCACTGCCATCAAGTGTAATATTTGTATCCCTATTAGAGCAGAGTATAAAGGCTCACACTGGATCTGGGATTTTATTGGTACCAGGAACTCCCAGATGTGGAAACTGCCTCTCTAAGCTAATGCTAAAACAAACAAATAAAATTAGTGAGAGTTTAAGCAACTTGCCCCAAATCATAGAGCTATTTTGTAGACTAGCAAGTTGTCTTAATTTTTCAACCACTTTGCATAGGATGGTTTATCAACAACTCAATGTTTTGAGAGCTCCCAGAATGCTAGTTTTTTTTTTTTTAAACAGAACTCTAGCATTTAGCTAAATATCTTGACAATTCACTGTAACACCACACCATCAATTGTTTTTATCAAAACTTTTCGGAGCAAAGGATATAGGGAGAGATAAGGAAATGAGGAAACTGTTTGATCTTCATCACTAAAGGTATTAGCCATATCAATGAGATCCCATATTATCAGTCAAATAGCTATTATGTGGGCATGTTTATGTGGCTACCTTATAATCAGAAAAGAAGCAAATGTAATTAGATTAAAAAACATAAATCAAAAAAAAAATGAGTAAAAGGACTCTATTTTTCCTCTGAATAATGTTTCATTATGATGAAAAACAATCAGTAGAAAGTGACCAGCATAAAAGCCCAGATACTTCATATTTACATATCCACTATATTTTTAAATTTCAATTTAAGTTAAAAGTTAATTCTTAAATTAACTTAAATATTCTTCCTCCTATCGAAATCTCCCCACTGAAAGAAACAAAGAAAAAACTCATTTGACAAATATGCATAGCCAAGCAAAACAAATTCCCAGTATGGTCATGTCCAATGTCTCATTTTGCACTTTGAGTCTATCACTTCTCTGTCAGGAAGTAGGTAGCATGCATCAGGGTATGTAGCATTACCAATCCACTGTAATCTTGGCTAATCATTACCCTGATCAAAGTTTTTAAGTTTTTCAAAGATGTCTGTCTTTAAAATACTATATCATACATATTGTTCTCCTGGTTCTGTTCACTTTACTCCTTGTCAGTTCATGCAATTCTTCTCAAGTTTCTTTTGAATCCATCTCTTTTGTCATTTCAGGGATTACAATAGTATTCTATTACATTCTTATCTTAAAATTGATTCATCCATTCCCCAAATTATAGATAACCACTTTAATTTGCCACTCTTTGCCTTCACAAAAAAAAAGTTGCTATAAATATTTTTGTGTATATGGATCCTTTTCCTCCTTTTTGGATCTTTTTGGGGCATAGATCTGGTAGGACTTTTGTTAAATCAATGGGTAAACACTGTTTAGTAACTTTTGATGCATAGTTCCAACTTTCTTTCCAGAATGGCTGACATTCCACTGATAGTGTTTTACTGGATCTATTTTTCTGTAGCCTCTCCAACATTTGTTATTTTCCTATTTTGTCAACTTTGCCAATCTGATATAGAACCTCAGAATTGTTTCAATGTGCATTTCTATAATTATCACTGATTCTGGAGAATTTTTCATTTGGATGTTCATAGCTTACATTTCTGTCTATGAAAACTACCTGTTCTTATCCTTTGACCTTTTTCCTTTTATCATTTGGGGAATAGCTTTTAGTCTCAGAAGTCCCTTCCTTGCAAATATTGGAAATTCAATCTTTATCAGAGATACTTGATGCAGGATTTTTTTCCTCAATTGCCTGTTTCCCTGTCTGTTTTATGTGCGTGTGCATGTGTGTGTGTGTGTGTGTGTGTCTTTGAAGGTGGATTGTGCAAAATTTTATACATTCTGCAGTTATTTTAAGTGGAGAAATATCCTCCTGTGGGTTTATTGCCCTTTTCTGAAAGACCTATTAAGTCCATGATACAATTTCTGATTGCCCCATCCTGAATACTGAATCTGTTCCAGATGAACATATGAGAAAATTGGGAAAAATTTGAGAAGGAGCCTTATGAAATTAGTGACTAGTCTAAAGACCTCTTTTTTTTCTTTTTGAGAGAAACAGCCCCTTCCCAAATTTGACTGACCACAGCCCTCACTATTGTTTTTCCTTAGTTAATATGAAGATATATTGTATGAATTGAAAACTCTGAAACCAAACTTTTCCCAGAATTAAAGGACTTTTTTTAAAAAAAGTTAGAAAAATTATGCAAGTTTAATTTTTCTCAGGCAATAATTCCCAGACCAAAATCTTGGCAGAACACATTCTCCAGCAAAGCCCTGCAGGTGTTCCTCTCCCCCACTGAGTTCCACAGTAAATTAGGATGGTCCTTGAAGAAGATACCAAAGTACTTCCCCTCAAATGATCTTTTGTGCAGCTATCTAACTTGGACATGCAGAGAAGGAACAAATGTTTTTGCAAAGCCAGGCAGACTGAACAAGAATGAGATAAGCAAGAATAAAGAATACTCCTACAGGCTTCACTATTATGAGAAAGTAAAAGGTGACAAAGGTATCACTATATCCTACAGTTTGAAATACACACACACACACACACACACACCATACAGAAGGCTATATAGAGGCAAGGTGGGTTTCTTTTTGCTGTTGCTTTGTTTTGACTCCCTTGTTTTTCTAATTGTAGCTGCTGCTTTTTTGGGAAAGGACATTTTTATCTATGTGAGGATCCCCCCTTACTTTTTTTTTCTCTTTTGCTTATAGAGGGGCTCAAAAGGCACTTGAATCCTCCCGTTTCCTTCTTTTTTTCTGAGGTCTTTCATTTTTTCTTGATATTTAATTTTTTTCTTAATTATATGTAAACAAAATTTTTTAGCATTCTTTCTAAAAAACATTTTGAGTTACATATTCTCTTTCCTCTCTCCTCCTTGAGAAGGCAAGCAATTTGATATAGGTTATACATGTTCAGTCACATAAAATATTCCCCTATTAGCCAAGTTGCAAAAGAAAACACAGATCAAAAGAAAATAGAACAATAAAAGAAAAAATGATTAAAAAAGAATAATAATAAAAGTTTTATAAGTATGCTTCAGTTCATATTCAGACTCCATGAGTTCTTTTTCTGGAAGAGGATAGCATTTTTCATCATGAATCCTTTATAATTGTCTTGGATCATTATATAGCTAAGTCGTTCACAGTTGATCATGCTACTACATGCGATCTTCCATTTCAAGAGCTCTAAGAGGCTCAGAAAAACATGTACTTTTTATGTCTACCCAAGTCCAACAAAAAAAGTTCAATAGTGTTTGGGGACCCTGGAAAGTGTTTTTACTGCTCTGTCCTATTTTCCTTGAAGGAAACTAAGTAGCACAGTAGTTAGGCACTGGCCTGAAGTCAGGAAGACTAAATTCAAATCTGACCTCAGACACTGTGTGATCCTGAGCAGGTCACTTAACCCTGTTTGCCTCAGTTTCCTCATATGTGAAATGAGCTAGAGAAGGAAATGGCAAACCACTCTAATATTCCTGCCAGGAAAACTCTAAGTGGGATCATCTAAGAGTCCAACACCATTGAACAACATCTTCCCTGAGGCATTTTCACTGCAAGTTGCCACATTTCTGTCCAATCATGTGTGCATGTATGTTTTCTACACCTTATAAACCTAGCCCTATTTGTCTCCCTTCTTTCTGTGTATGCATCTTCTCTATTTGACTGTGATATGTATGATTTCCTATTTGGAATTGTTAAAGCTGAGTTCCTAATGCAAAGCAAGTGTTTGAACTAATTATTATTTTGATTAGCAATGATGTGCATTGTGAGCCCAAATTTCCCAATATGACTAATAGAAGAAAGGGATTAAACCTGTCATTTTGATAATGTAGGGAAATACCAGATGAAGAAATTCCCTCTGTTCATGCAGGTTGGCACTTTCTTTGAACTTTATAGATTTATATTTCATCTAGTCTAATGGTATCAGACTCATATTGACTTAGAAAAATAGAAATTAATATTATCTCTGTTGTGTTGCATTTTTGTTTAAAAATTTTTTCCAATTACATTTGAATCTCATTCCACCAGTACTTGGGGTTTTGCTGACCCAGGATGCCCCAAAACCCCAGGTTTGACTGCTCTGACTTAGAGTATTGAAAGGTTATATCATAGGTGACAGTCAGAGGCAGAATTTGAACCCATTTCATTCTGCCTCCAAAATTAACTCTCTGTATACTCTGAATCAAGACTCTTTTAACATTTTAATTATATGCTTAACAAATTTGCATTTCTGTTTTCAAATAAAAAAATATAGGTTATCAGATAGAGTCTGACAAGATATACTATAGCCAAAGCTAAAAGTTATAAATTCTACAAAGTTATAATTTATAAAAGTCATAAATTCTACAAAGTTATAACTTATAAAAGTTATAAGATCTATAATATTCTTCTAATATGAATCAATAAAAAAAGAATAAAAGAATAGCTCTGTGTGCTATTATTATTCATAGAATATTAAGAAATCTAGAGAAAAACTGATGGTGGAAATACTGTGAAGTGAGTTTGGATGACACTACTGGACATATCTATATAATAGGTCACAGTTCCACTGAAGAAAGATTTAATTTAACTCTATATATTTTAGGGCCTACTATGAATATTGTGTATTTAAGTGCCTTCTATTTACTTTAACTCTATTGTAAATATGTATATATAAAATGGACACTATTTGCATGGGAGTGATATAAATATTAGTTTTATATATATATATATATATATATCTGTATTCATATCTATAGTTATCTATAGAATCATAGATTTAGACCTGGAAGGGATATTAGAAGCCAGAAAATCCAACTTCTTCATTTTACAGATAAAAACCCAGATTTTGGAGAGGTTAAAGTTGACTTGTTCAAAGTTATACAGGTAGTAATTAAAAGAAATGGAGTTTTATCCCAAGTCCTCTAACTCTAAATCC
Organism: Myrmecobius fasciatus; assembly: GCA_023553655.1. NCBI lineage: Eukaryota > Metazoa > Chordata > Mammalia > Dasyuromorphia > Myrmecobiidae > Myrmecobius > Myrmecobius fasciatus. The sequence goes on along the minus strand of JAJPUD010001847.1, from coordinate 357,247 downwards.
GGTACACTTTATGGTATACCATGGTCCCTGCTATCTTTCAGCTAAGATATAATAGCTAGCATTTATACAATAATTTAAGGTTTACAAAATGTCTTATAAACATTTCATTTGAACCTTATAACAACTCTGGAAAATAGATATTATTATTATCCCTATTTTATAGATGAAGGCAATCTTGTTCAAATGACTTTCTCAGAATCACACAGCTAGTATACTTTTTTTTTTTAATTTGCTGAGGCAAACAAGGTTAAGTGACTTGCCCAGGCTCACACAGCTAGGAAGTCTTAAGCTGTCTGAGAGCAGATTTGAACTCAGGTCCTTCTGACTTCAAGGCTGGTGCTCTATCCATTGTGCCATCTAACTGCCCCAGTTAGTAAACTTCTAAAGCCAGATTTAAATTCAGGCCTCCCAAAAAACAGGTCTATTACTCCTTGTACTGGACCACCTCAATGTCTCCTGATTGATTTCCCTACTTTCATCTTCTCTGCTCTCTATTCCATCCATCATATAGCTGACAAAATAATTTGCCTGAAGCATAGGTCTGACTATACCATTCTTCTGCTCAAGAATCTTCAATGCTTCCTGGAATCCCATTCTGTTGTTAATAAATTGTTCTTTTTTTTTTTTTTTTTTTGTCTCAGAAACTCTTCACAAGGAGTGTCATGCTCATATATACTCTGGCTCTAGTATACTTATTCAGAACTTACTTCATATTATTCCTATAAAATCTATGTTTCACTCAAACTAATCCATGTGCTGTTCATATAACAGTCCATTTCCTACACTGATTGCCAGGTTTCCCATCCTGCTTGGAGTGTGCATCCTCTGCACCTTTATCTCTGAAAATCACTGTTTGCCTTCATGGTTCAGTTTAGGTGCCACCTTCTGCAAAAGACCTTTCATGATTTCTCTCACTCTTGGGTTTAGTGCTGTCCCCTTCCTGAAAAGAATATAAGTTGATTTATGGCAGAAGATCTTTTTTCCCTTTTCTTTTTGTATCCTTAGAGCCTACCTCAAGGTTTTGTACATAGTAGTGTTCACTAAATTCTTATTTATTTAATAAAATTGAATTGAATGATGAAAAATAATTAATATTAAGTACATTAAAGATGGGTGAACTGCTAAATGAGGTGGGAAGGAATCATTCTTGGAGAAATAAAGAAAGCTGGATAGAAGAGGTGAAATCTAAAGGGTAGATAGATAATCAGCTTTCAAAAGGAGTACAAGCATGGATTAAGAGGGAAAAAAAGACAATAAGGAAGTAAAAAAAATTCTAGGCATAAGAAACTATTTGAAAAAGGTCTATGAGTCAGAAAATTGAAGGATGTTATGTGGGATGTGTACTGGGACTATGAGTTTGGCAGGAGCATAGAGTACCTGGAAGAGAATAGTAGGAGATAGAGCTGTAGGGTTATGACAGATCCAGGACCAGATGCTCCCTCTTCCCTTAAACCCTCCCAATTACTTTCATCTCCTTTTCTTTCTAATCAAAAAATCAAAACAGCATCCTATGTGAAGTCCTTGGAACTGTTGCTTACTGAAAAGTGTATGACATATTTTTACCATGTTTTACTTATATTGGATTACATGTCATCTAAGTGAAGGGTGGAGGGAAATGGGGGGAATGGGAACACAAGGTTTTTCAAGGGTCAATGTTGAAAAAAATTATCCTTGCATATGTTTTGAAAATAAAAAAAAAACTTCAATAAAAAAGTTATATTAAAAAAAACCAATCTTTTCTTCCTTGGCTAACATGTCCTCTCCCCCTCCTCTTTGAACTTCTGTGATTCATAACTGAAGGCAGTGTAGGCAAAAACTCCTTTTCCAAACTTTCACCACTCCCTGTTCCCTCTACCTCAGCCCCTCTTTTCCTGTGCCTTTGGCTGGTGCTATCCTTCCCTTCCATGGTGTCTCCTAAAGCCCCACGCTACTTTTGGCAAACTGCCCTTCTATTAAACCTCTTTATCTTATTGCCCTTCCATCTACCTGCATTCATGGCAAATGGCTCCTTGGCAATCCTCTCTAGTACCAAATTCACCTTTCAAGCCCACAACATACTGGTCCAATAAGTGAGGTAGTATTGCTGCTTTGTTGCTCACTGTTCCTTCAAGACCTTTCCCCCATTACTTAACAACCTTTCTTCATCCCAGAGTCACTCCAAACAGATTTATCACTGTATCCAGATTATAGGAGTAGTTATCTACCTACCAGATTCCTAGTCATGTCATTCTTCCTCCTTTTCCAAAGAGTTCAGTACCTGATACATGGTCTTTTGCTTCAATCCAGCCCCTGCCTTTATCTTCAGAGACTTCAATATGTACACTGGCATCTCTACCTCCCTGATTTCCCAATCAGTGAACCTCCTAAATTCAGGTGACCAGCAGCTTCATCCCACCTTTGAGAATGGTCACACCCTTGATGGCACTGATATTCACAAGTATCCATAATCCCGAACTCTGATATTCCTTTATCTGACCACAACTCCCAGATCTTATTTATGCCTTCTCCCTCAACCTTCTTAATTACCTCAGCTCTTTTGATCCTTCCCACTCTTTTGAACTATCAACCTTCTAGTTTTACTTCCTTTTACACTTTTTACCCCACAGTTAGTTATTTCAACAGAATTCTTTGCCCCCTGGTCTTCATATTACTCCTCCCCTAATCTCAAATTCTTCCATTATTTGCTTTTTCCTCTCTTACTCCTACATCACAGAAATACTGGAGAAATTCACAATATCATTTTCATTTGATCCAGTACAAGTTCACATTATTTAATCTCAAACAGATTCTCATCACTACTCAGCAATTTATGATTTATTCTCTGACATATTTTCCACAGAAACTATTCCAAACCTCCTCTTTTCTCCTTAAAACACCAATGCTAGGTGGCGCAGTGGATAGAGCACCAGCCCTGAAGTCAGGAGGACCTGAGTTCAAATCTGGTCTCAGACACTTAACATTCCCTAGCTGTGTGACCTTGGGCAAGTCACTTAACCCCAATTGCCTCAGCAAAAAGCAAAAAAACAAAAACAAAAAAACACCAATTCTATCCTTGTTCCATTCTATGTAACAAGATTACCTAGATTCCATTATTGTTCTGTAAGAAACAACCAGCAGGTACAAGAATGTTTGTGGCAGCCCTTTTTGTAGTGGCTAGAAACTGGAAGCTGAATGGATGCCCAACAATTGGAGAGTTGCTGAATAAATTATGGTATATGAATGTTATGGAGTATTATTGTTCTGTGAGAAACGACCAGCAGGATGATTTCAGGGAGGCCTGGAGAGACTTGCATGAACTGATGCTGAGTGAAACGAGCAGAACCAGGAGATCATTTTTCACGGCAACAACAATACTATATGATGATCAATTCTGATGGACATGGCTCTCTGCAACAATGAAATGTTTCAAACCAGTTCCAATTGTTCAGCCATGAAGATAGTCATAAACATCCAGAGAGAGGGATGTGAAATGTGGACTACAACATAACATTTTCATGCTCTTTATTGATGTTTGCTTGCATTGTGTTTCCCTTCTCAGATTTGTTTTTCTTATACATCTGACTTTTCTTGCACAGCAAGATAACTGTAAAATCATGTGTACACATATTCGATTTGTCAAGTATTTTAACATAATTAACATGTAGTGGACTTCCTGCCATCTAGGGGAGGGGTGGGGACTAGGAGGGGGGAAATTTGTAATGGAAAGCTTTGTAAGGGTCAATGTTGAAAAATTACCCATATATATGTTTTGCAAATAAAAAGCTTTAATAAAAAAATAAATTAAAAAAAATGACCAGCAAGATGATTTCAGAGAGGCCTGGAGAGACCTACATGAACTGATACTAAGTGAAATGGGCAGAACCAGGAGATCATTATACACGGCAACAACAAGACTAAATGATGATTAGTTCTGATGGACATGGCTCTCTTCAACAATGAGATGTTTCAAACCAGTTCCAATTGTTCAGTAAGGGAGAAAGCCATATACACCCAGGGAGAGGCCTATGGGATCTGAGGGTGGACCACAACATAGCATTTTCATGATTTCTATTGATGTTTGCTTGCATTATATTTTCCTTCTCAGATTTTTTTCTTATAGATCCAATTTTTCTTGCACAGCAAGATAACTGTATAAATATGTATACACATATTCTATTTGTCAAGTATTTTTTTATTAAAGCTTTTTATTTGTGAAACATATGTATGGGTAGTTCCCCAGCATTGATCTTTACAAAGCTCTCCATTACAACTTTTACCCCCAGTCCCCTTCCCTCCCCTAGATGGCAGGAAGTCTACTACATGTTAATAATGTAATAATAGTTGTTTGTCAAGTATTTTAACATAATTAACATGTAGTATTAGACTTTTGCCATCTGGGGAGGGGGTGGGGGGAAAGAAGGAAAGAATTTGTAACAGAAAGCTTTGCAAGGATCAGTGATGAAAAATTACCCATGCATGTTCTGCAAATAAAAAGCTTTAATAAAAAAAAAGATTGATATGATAAGAGTCTGGATTCAGATAGGCAAAATATACATGTTCTGAAATTCATGTAAATTCAACTTTTGTATCAACTGTGTTGAGAATAAATTTTGTACAAAAAAAAATTACCCAGATTCCTACAGTATTTTATCAAGAAAACAGATGATACTAAGCATGAGCTCACTCAATTCTAGATGTCTGGAAGTTGTCATCTTCTCTGCAAATTATAGTCTTAGATGTCATCTAGTCCAATGGTGTCAAACTCATATTGATTTAGAAAACCCACAAATTAACTCTGTCTATGTTGTATTGAATTTTTATTTATTTTTATTCTCTCTTCTATACTTCCAACCTTCTTATTTTCAGAAGATGAAGTGACTCTCTTAGTGCCACACACAAGTTGTGCTTTGAATCCAGTATACTACAATAGAAATTATGCTATGTATGATTTACTTTTAGAAATTGATACAGCTAGATTTAAAACCCTTGGGCCCAAATTTTGATTCTGCTACTTCCTACATGTATGACTTTGCATAAATCAGTTCACTCTTCTAATGTATCAAATTAAGGAGCTGGATTAGTCAAAGCTCTTAGCCTGGGGTCAGTGAACTATATCAAGATAAGTGTACATATATTTATATAAATATAAATCTTTATTTTTATTTATACAAATATATTTTCAATATAATTGGTTTCTTTTATTATTCTATAAGTTGTATTTTATGCATTTAAATCATTTTGTGAAGGGGCTTACACTCTCCACCAGATTGTCAAAGCAGTCCAAGATGCCAAAAAAAAGTTAAAATCTCTAAATTTATAATTTTTTAATATTCCCTATATTGTCACTATTTTTGCACATCACTTCTTCCCTCTCTTTTTCAGTCCCTCTCTACTGGTTCCTTGCCCTTTGCCTACAAATAATTTTAGGTCACTCTATTTAAAAACAAAACCTCCTCCTTTGATTTACTACCTCTCACTATTTTTTTAAGCTTTTATTTTCAAAACATATGCCCAGATAGTTTTTCAACATTGATTCTTATATAGCCTTGTGTTTCAGGTTTTCTCCTCCTTCCTTCTCCCTCCTCCCCTAGATGGCAAGCAATCCAATATATGTTATACATGTTAAAATATACGTTAAATCCAATATATGTAAACATATTTATACAATTCTCTTGTTGCACAAGAAAAGTCAGATTAAAAAGGAAAGAAAATGAGTAAGAAAACAAAATGCAAGCGAACAACATCAAAAAGAGTGAGAATATTATGTTGTGATCCACACTCAGTCCCCACAGTCCCCTCTCTGGGTGTAAATGGCTCTCTTCATCACAAGATCATTGGAACTGGCATCAATTATCTTATTGTTGAAAAGAGTCGCATTCATCAGAATTGATTGTCATATAATATTGTTGTTTCTGTGTACAATGGTCTGGTCCTGTTCATTTCATTTCACATCAGTTCATGTAAATCTCCCCAGGCCTCTCTAAAAATCATCCTTCTGATCCTTTCTTATAGAACAATAATGTTCCATAACATTCATATACTATAATTTATTCAGCCATTCTCCAACTAATGGGCATCCACTCACTTTCCAGTTTCTTACCACTACAAAAAGGGCTGCCACAAACATTTTTGCACATGAATCATCCTATTTCTTTCTTCATCTCATTATTGAATTTATAGGAAAAAAATTAGTTTTCATTTCTACTCTACTCCACTGTCTCCTGAACCACTAAACTATGGCTTCAGCTCCTACCAACAAATTGAATGAAACTTCCCTGTCCAAAGCATACATGAACTGGGATTTTCTTTTAATTAATTAATTAATTAATTTTTTATTAAAGCTTTTTATTTGCAAAACATATGCATGGATAATTTTTCAACATTGACCCTTGCAAAACTTTCTGTTCCAAATTTTTCCCTCCTTCCCACCACCCCCTCCCCTAGATGGCAAGCAATCCAATATATGTTATACATGTTAAAATATGTTAAATCTATGTATACATATTTATACAGTTATCTTGCTGCACAAGAAAAATCGCATCTAGAAAGAAAAAAAAAAACCTAAGAAGGAAAACAAAATGCAAGCAAACATCAATAGAAAGCATGAAAATGCTATGTTGTGGTCCACACTCAGATCCCACAGGCCTCTCTCTGGGTGTAGATGGCTTTCTTCATCACTAAACAATTGGAACTGGTTTGAGTCATCTCATTGTTGAAGAGAACCATGTCCATCAGAATTGATCATTGTATAGTCTTTTTTTTCTTTATTAAAGCTTTTTATTTGCAAAACATATGTATGAGTAATTCTTCAACACTGACCCTTACAAAGCTTTCTGTTACAAATTTTTCCCCCAACTCCCCACCCCTCCCCTAGATGGCAGGAAATCCACTACATGTTAATTATGTTAAAATACTTGACAAATCAAATATATGTATACATATTTCCACACTTATTGTTGTGCAAGAAAAATCATATCTACAAGAAAGAAAAATCAGATAAAGGAAACAATGCAAGCAAACATCGATAGAGAGCATGAAAATGTTATGTTGTGGTCCACATGTCACATCCTTCTCTCTGGCTGTATATGGCTTTCTGCAGTGAACAATTTGAACTGGTTTAAAGCATTTCATTGTTGCAGAGAGCCATGTCCATCAGAATTGATCATCATATAGTCTTGTTGCCGTGTATAATGATCTCCTGGTTCTGCTCGTTTCACTCAGCATCAGTTCATGCAAGTCTCTCCAGGCCTCTCTGAAATCGTCCTGCTGGTCGTTTCTTACAGAGCAATAATATTCCATAACATTCATATACCATAATTTATTCAGCCATTCTCCAATTGATGGACATCCTTTCAGTTTCCAGTTCCTAGCCACTACAAAAAGGGCTGCCACAAACATTTTTGCACATGTGGGTCCCTTTCCTTCCTTTATGATTTCTTTGGGATATAAGCCCAATAGAAACACTGCTGGGTCAAAGGGTATGCACAGTTTGATAACTTTTTGAACATAGCTCCAAATTGCTCTCCAGAATGGTTGGATCTGTGAACTAGGATTTTCACTCAAAGTGTGTGTGTGTGTGTGTGTGTGTTTTCCAACTTTCACCCTATATAACCTTTCCATAGCACAATGCATTGACCCTTTTATTTCCTTCTGTTGAAGAATTGATTCAGTTCTCTACATTTTCTTGTTGGACTAAGACAATTTTTTTCTTATTTACAGCAGTAAAGCAGGAAGCATTTCAAACACAGACACATAAATTTAGTAATGGGAGTTTTCTCTCCAAAATTGCACAGGGATAAATAGTTTTATACTTTTTAAAGAAAGAACTACAAAAAGAAAACAAATAAAAGTATTTGACAAGATAAATGAAGGTATATAAAGTTTAGAGACTAAACAAGAGCATACAAAGATGACTTAAAAGGGTACAGTGACTGAGCTGGGAACAAGTAACATTTGACTAGGTCATTTTATTATTGCAAACATAATAGGTGCTTTCCCATTGTTCTGCCTGTGACAACCAAATTTCCTTTGAAGAAGCAATTTCCTATGGTTTTGTAGGATTGAAATATCTAGTTTATTCATTTGTTTTTTGCAGTAAGGTCAAGTTCCCTAGAAATATAACCAAATAAAACAGATCTGGAGTCCTCTCTTGGCTTCCATGACACTTGTCTCTCTATTTGACCATTTCTCAGACTTCCAGACTAGTTTGTTATCATCCCTCACTTTTCCAAGTCTGGTTACCATTACCTGGCCACTTATAGGAGTCCATATGAAAGACATAATAAAGCCATCGCAGTGATTCTGTATGTCATTTCTGAATATTGAATCTGTTCCATTTAGATGTGAGAAGAATTATTGAAGTGGCCTTTTTATTTTTTCTTAATATCCCATTTTTTCCCTCATTTGGGGGACAACCCCTCAAACTACTTGACCAGAGGCTATATTATTATATTATTTTATTAGCATGAGGATATATTACATGAATTTATCATTCTGGAATTAAACTTTATCCAAGATTAAAACTGTGTTTGGCAGCAAAAAAAGCTAAAGTGATATTAGGATACATTGAAAGGCATAGTATGCAGGGTTAAAAAATTCATAATGATGTGTAGTCTGATCAGATCACTTCTAGAGTATTGTGCTCAGTTTAAGGGCCATGTATGAATTAAGATATTAATAAGAAGTTTATAGAGGACAACAACCAGGATCATAAATAGTTTTAAGTTTATTTGCAAATGAGAATCCAATAAAAGAAGTGGTGCTGAATTCTTTGAGATCCTATGGGTTTTTTGAAGTTTTTTTTCCCCCATAAAGATTCAGGAGTGTTTTGCCTTTCTTCTCCAGCTCATTTTACAAATAAGAAACTGAGGCAAATAGGGTTAAGTTACTTGCCCAGAGTCATAAAACTAGTAAAGTGTCTGAGCCATATTTGAACTCATATGAGGATAAGACTGATTCTAAGCCCAGTGCTCTATCCACTATGCCACTTAGCTGCCCTTGAAAAAACTAGAGATTAAAAAAAAAAGAAAAAAAAACTAAAGATAAATTCACAAGGAAAAACAAAAACAAAAATAAAAATCGCTTGGAGGAATCTGATAATTATGTTCACATACTAAAGTTCTATCACATGGAAGAAGCATCAAGCTGCAGTGAGTTTGGACTTCCCCACCATGCCCCAGAAAGTCCCTGCAGCTCCTAACTCTGATTTTATGGCTCCTTCCAAAATTTCCCTAAAAGGAGGGCACCCACACCAGTCATCTCTTTGTTTCTCATCAATATGACATTCCAAATTCCTTTTTCTAATACCCTTCCCAACACACACACACACACACACACACACACACACACACACACACACACAGAGTTTTCAGCTTACTTTTATGTATAATACTTCCCCATTAGAGAGCAGCTATGCAATGGATGGAGATATAGGCCTGGAGTTGGAAAGATTTGAGTTCAAATTCAGCCTCAGATACTTGCTAGCATTTGATCCTGGACAAGTCACTTAACCCTATTTGCCTCAGTTTCCTCATCTGCAAAATTAGCTGGAGAAGGAAATGGCAAATCACTCTAGTACCTCTGTCAAGAAAACCCCAAATGGGGTCACAAAGAGTTAGAAGTGACTGAACAACAATTCCCATTAGAATGTAAACTCCTTGAGGACAGAAACTATTTTTCTTTTTGTTTATATTTATATTTTCAGTTTAGGTCCATGCCTAGCATGTAGTAAATACTTAATAAATGCTTGTTGACTGGGGCATCTAGGTGGTGCAGTGGATAGAGCACCAGCCCTGAAGTCAGGAGGACCTGAGTTCACATCTGGTCTCAGACACTTAACATTCCCTAGCTGTGTGACCCTGGGCAAGTCACTTAACCTCAATTGCCTCAGCAAAAAAAATAAAATAAAAATAAATGCTTGTTGACTAATGGGCTAACTGGCCTTAGAGGTCAAATTTAGGATTATGACAAGAAATTTCAAACAGGAAAATTTTTCAAAAAGGAAGGAAAAACTTTGGAAGAATGAGAGCTGTCTAAAAATGAAATGTACTACTTCAGGATAGAATGTGCTCCCCCTTATTTGAAGGTCTTAAAGAAAAGGGTAGATGCCATTTATTGAATATGTTATAGATTATCTTTCATGTATGAGTTAGAGTTATACTAATAGGTGTTGAAAATGAATAAAAATGAGTAAGCAAAGGAGAAAGAACTCAACCATCGATAGTTAATATAGGGGTAGAGAAGATAAAGATTCACATTCAGAAGAAGGTAATGGAGTATTTATAAAACTCCTTTTTCAATGAAAAATGTCAAATGGTCTCCAACACAAAGAGAGTTCTAGAAAGAAACAAAATCAAAAGAACCAAAAAAAGAGAAAGTGAAACTTCTCATCAGTAAAACAACTGATCTGGAGAATAGATCAAGGAGAAATAATAAAACAAGTCAGTAACTGAAATATAATTCTATTTCTATTGATGGTATAACCATTCTTTTCCTCACTCTCACTCTATCCAGTCACTTGCAAAGAGATATACATTTCTCCTTTGCAAGAACACTCATCTGTTTCTCTAAATCTATTCAGCCACAAGCCTTGTTCAGGTTGTCATATCTCACTTGGATTGTTGCAATAATTGACCTCCCTACATTGAAGTTCTCCCTTTTCTAATCCATTCTTTATATGCTTGCTAAATGATCTTTTAAATGTATGGGCCTAGCTATGTTTATATTTTATTGACTTATTTAGCCATTTATTTATTGGCTCTTCATTGTTTACAAACTAAAATGTACTCCTTAATTTACAACCTATGTTTCAAGTCTTATTTTATTTGACTCAGCTTGTATATGTACTATTAGAAGGTGGGTATATGTTTGACTTGACTGCTTATCTGTTACAAAGGCTTTATTTTTCTTATTTTTTCTTCAATGAGCAGGAAGAAGTTGGAAAAGAAGGGGTGCTAGGAATAGGGTTGTTCAAATAGGAAAAAAAAAGAAAAAAAGGAGGCGCATTGAAGCATTTTTTAATGCACAGAGGAGAACTGAAGGAAGAACAAAAGGAATATCAATCAAGCAATTCACTTCAACTCGGTACATTTATTAAGTACCAACTTTGTGCCAGGTACTCTAAACACTAGGGATACAAATTAAAAAAAAACAATTTCTACCCTCCAGTAGCTTACAACTCCTTGTAAGGGGGGAAAAATACACAAAAGGAATCTAAAAGTGAGAAATGGAGGAAACTATCAGGAGTATCCTGCATGGAGCATGTTATTCCTATTCAAAACCAAGCAGAAGAGCTGATGAAAAATGGATAATTCTCTAAGAAAAACTTCAGAAGTTTTAGAAAGAAAGCTTCAGAAATTGTTTATTGCTTTACCCTCCACTCCTTCATTTATAAGAGAGGGGTAACTAAAGGAAATGAAAATGTGTTGAGTATCAAAGGCTGAGTCAGTCTGCAGGTGATGTGATTTTTGGTGATCTGCTTACCCTGGAGGGGGCCAGATGTTGTGGAGTTGAAATAAAACAGTCTCTAATGGAAAGTAGAGTAGGATAAAGCAAGAGAGCTTTGTAAGTTATGTGTTGATTTTATTATATACTTACAAAGAAAACAAGTTGTATATAATAGAGATTCACAGTTTCATGCGTAAATCTCTTTTTCTGTTTTATTGTGAGTATGAAAGTGTTTATTTCATTTGGTGTTTTTTAAATTCAGAATGTAAAAAAAGGAATTAAATAAACCTTACTATTAGATGTTTCCTAATTTCACCCTGCTTCCTCCCACCTTTGTGAATTTGCATAGGTTGTCATTTATGCCTGCAACAGATATATTGGACACATCAGCATCTTTTGAAATTCTATCCTTCCCTTCAAGATCCAATTCATTTGTTACATGAAGCCTTCCCTGAAACCTATCAAAGTGATTTCTGCCCTTTCACATTTTTGGTAGTACTTTACCTCAGTTTCTTTTTTGTCCTTGTCAGGATACTTTATTTCATGCTATTTTATGCATGTCTTCTCTCTTCTATTCACATTTAAGTTCCTTGAGGACCGGGACAGTGTTCTTTTTCATCTTTCTGTCCTGATTGCCTACCACAGTGACTTACACATTAGAGATACTAAATAACTGTTGATCTTATTTGAGTTGATATATATGAGAGTTATTTTAAAGATAGAATATAAAGGATTTTATAACTGATTAGATATTTGGAATGGGGGAGAAGAAAGTGTCCAAAAAGATTCGAAATTGTTAAAGGCTGGGTGACTTAGAAAATTGTTGCCATGAACTGAAAGGAGGAAATTATGAAGAAGGTCAAGTTTTAAGGAGGAAATGGAAGACCAGGAAAAATATTATTCATATGTAAATTGCTTCCTCATTGTGAAACCACATCATACTAACAGAAACAACAATTTAAGTAAGTTCCAGGCAGCCCAGGAAAAATGACAAGACAATTTCTAGAAAAAAAAGAACAATTTTTTTTAAAGACAAACATCAGTAAAATATAGTTCCCAATAATGTTTCCTTTAGCAAGTATCTGTTGTACATGACCATTGGTCTTATGTGTCAAGGCCATCTCAAATGCATTTCCAAAAGAGAACTTTTCCCAGAAGCCTACCTCTTCTAAGCCCCCAGCCATTTTCACAGCCACTTTCAACAGCTCACTCTCTCCCTCAATATCTTTATCCAATCAGTTGCCAAACCCTCTCCATTCTTTATTCTGTCTCTACCAAGTATCTCAAGCATGTTCTTTTGTCTCCATCCACAAGGGTCTCCTTAGTTCAGACTTTCATCATACTTCTTATCACTTACAGCCCTTCAAATTCTGCTACCTTCTATCTTTCTAGCATGATTTTACACTACTTTCTCTCATGCACTCCATGTTCCCTCTAGTTAAATTGGCTTACTTGCTCTCAATTTAGGACATTCTATATCTTTATTCCCTGAGGATTTCCAGCCAGTCCTTCAAATCTGGATTGTTCTCTCTTTTTGTTTTTGCCTCTTGGAATCTCAATTCTTTTTAAGGCATAGTTCAATTTCTACTTCCCATATCTTTATCCCATCCCCATGTCCAGTTAATATTTTCTACTTCCTGAAATTACTTTGTAAATATTTCATTATATTTTAACCAGTAAAATGTAAGTTCCTTGGGCCTTAGCAGAGTCCTAAGTATGTTCTTCAAAAATGGTTGCTTAATAATTAATTATAGCAATAACTAAGATTTATATAACACTTCAAGGATTACTAAATGCTTTACAAAAAAATCTCCTTTCTCAAGGACTAGGGCTCAATAGATATTGGACTTGGAATCAGAGAGACCTGAGTTCAAATATGACCTCAGACAATTCCTAACTGTATGACCCTAGGCAACCTCTTTTGCTCTGTTTACTCCATTAACTTCTTTCAGGTTAACTTCAGGTTCTTCATCTATACAATAGGTGTAAGAGTAGTACATACCCACTAAGGTTGTTGTGAGGATCAAATGATATAATATTTGTAAAGCACATCTGAAATTTCATCTGCATGGAGATTGATCCTTTGTTAATACTCCACATCTTCTCAGCTGCCTCTCCCTTCTGATTGAAGGGCTAGAAGGTAGAGCTTATCCTTTTTTGGCATATTGTTGATGAAAGTCTCTAGGTTTTTATAACAATTTTTTTTCCTCATCAGGGCTCATTATGATGGAAACATAATCACTGATGTTGTCAGGGTACTTTCCTGCAAGTGGCAATCGTGTTACTGTCATTCATTCCTTTTAGGAAATATATAGGGGTTTCTTTGCTCTTTTTTTTCCTTTTTGATTTGATTTTTCTTGTGCAGCATGATAAATGTGGAAACATGTTAGAAGAATTGCATATGTTTAACCTATTTTGGATTTCTTGCTGTCTAGGGGAGAAAAGTGGAGAGGGAAGGAGAAAAATATAGAACACAAGGTTTTGCAAGAGTGAATATTGAATTTTGAAAAATAAAAAAGCTATGATTTAAAAAAGGAAATATATAAGCTTGTTGACAATATTAGATTTGATTGTGAAATCTATGCCAGCTTCATGGCACTCTTCATCATGGCAACCATTCCAGATAAAGCATGTCCAGTTCTGATTTTGGTAAGCAGGCCTTCATTTGCCAGCCTCTTTTTCACTCAGGGTTGCTATTTGAATGCAAAATGCCTGATGTTAATTCTATTCCAGCAGAAATTTATAAGGCAGGGCATCCACTGCCCTTTCAAAAGCTGACTAAAATCTTCTGAGTTATATGGCAAGAGGAGGTTATCCTTTTGGATTCAAGGATGCCTCCAATGTCCATCTCTATAAAGGAAAGGAAAATATGTTGTCCTATAACTATCACAGAGGAGTCTCTTTCTTAGTCACTGCCAGAAAGATTCTTACCAAAGTCCTCTGGCTGATCCTTCATCTGGAAGATGGCCATCTACCCAAAAGTCAGTGTGACTTCAGAAGGGACTAAGGAATGGTTGCAGGGCTGTGTGCTTGCTTCCATGCTTTTTAGCTTTATGTTTTTCATCAGTGTTGAGCTCAAAGACAAAACTGGCCTCATAGACTACTACACTATACTAAATTGAAAAAAGCTATAAGCCAAAACTAAAGTGGAGAAAGAGTTGGTGCATGACTTTTTGTTCAAAAATGATTTTGCACTCAATGCAGCCTCTGTGGCCGATATGTAACAAAATGTGGATAGATTCTCTGTGCTTATGCTAATTTCAGCCTTACAACTAACATCAAGGAAACAGAGTTTCTCCATCAGCCAGGATCACATCATTAATACATGGAGCCATTAATTACAACAAATGAAGAAATTTTGAATGCAGTGGATAAATTCATTTACCTTGGCCAGATGTACACATTGATGATGAAGTTGATATATGCATTGCTCAAGTTTACTCAGTGTTTGGGAGGCTCTAAAGAAAAGTATAGAAGAGAAGAGATATATTAGGCTGCTATCAAGCTGAAGGCCTCCAGAGAGATTGGGCTGACCTTCTTGTTGTATGCTTTTGAAACCTGGACTGTGTACCAGTGCCATATACCAGTGCCATACTAGGAAACTAAACATTTCTCTTTGAATTGTCTGGAAAATTCTGAAAATCTCCTGGCAAAAGAATTTACCAGACACTGAGGTGCTTTCTCAAGTTGAATTGCCATGAATTCAAACTCTGCTGCAGAGAGCACAATTCCAATGAATTGGCCATGCTGAATGCCAAATATATATTTACCTAAAAGACTATTTCATGGAGAACTCACACAAGGCAAGCATTCACACAAAGGTCAGAAGAAGTGATACAAGGATTTTCTTGAGGTCTCTCTGAAGAACTTTGAAATAGATTGTGAAACAGGGGAGACATGGCATAGGACCACCCAGCATGGTATCCCTACATCAAAGAAAGCATTATGCTCTATAAGCAACACTGAATTGCAATAGCTCAAAAAAAATGTGAGATACACAAATGCAGAGACATTTCCATTCCAAATGTTTGTATGGACAATTTGTGCCCCATCTGTATTGGGTACACTGTACATTGACTCCAATGTAATGATGTAATTTTGTTCCTCTTCGAGTAGGAAAGACAAGAACCAAAAAGGTAGAGGAAGAAACTCCTAAATCCTTCCTTTATAGAGGGCTCAGAACTTTCCACCAGCAGAACTTCATTTTCCATCAGCTTTTTTGCCTTGGTCTTTACTCTATGAACTTCATGTCCCAATTCTAGGTACCCTCTGGCAGCTGCCCTTCACTTTGTTTCATTTTGTATACTATCTTTCTCCATTAGATTGTAAACTCCTGGAAGCCTGGAACTTTCTTGAACACAGTGCCTGGCATATAAAAGACTTTTTTTTTTTTTTTAATGAGGCTATTGGGGTTAAGTGACTTGTCTAGGGTCACAAGACTAGTAAGTGTTAAATGTCTGCCTCCTAATTTGAATTGAGGTCCTCCTGTCTCCAAGGTCTGTGCTCTATTCACTGTGTCATCTGGTTGCCGCCTATATAATAGACGCTTAATAAATATTTATTGACTACTATTTGCACCTAGCAAATCTTAAAGTTCTATTTAAATGTTAGCTGTCTTTAGTGTGATTATTCTCCCTACAATCTATGAGAGTAAGTGCTATTATTATCCCCATTTTACAGATGATGAAATTTAGGACAGCAATTAAGTGATATGTCCAGGGTCCTACTGCTAGTAAGTATTTGAGCTTGAATTTAAACTCAGGTCTTTATAACTGTAGGTCCTGGATTCTATCCAATCCAATCCCTAGCTGAATTGAATTAAATTAAATTGAACTGAATTCCTTTCACTTCCTAACTTGTGATCATTTTCAACAATCTGAACAAAGTTTTATGGTTGAGAAATAGATTGTTATTATCTACTCCTAACTAATAAAAAAGATTATGTACCAATCTACCTTAGGAAAAAAATCATAAATGCATCTTAAAATCCTAATTAAGGGCATATAACATTAAAAAAAACCTCACAAAACAAACAAACCTTATCTAGCTTGCAACATTAGTAAAACAGTAGGACAAAGTATCTACCTACACCAATTCTTTATGGTATAGGGGATGTCATGTTTTTGTTTGAACTTGGGCTTTAGTTTCTCCATATTTAAAATGGGGATGAAAATAGCATTTATCTCTCAGAGCTGTGGTAAAAAAATTAAATGAGATCATATATGTAAAGCACTTTGCAAATCTTAAAACTATAAACATGAGCTATCAACCATCCTTAATCATTGTTTCCCCTGCCCCCCTCAAATCTTCAACCTTTTCCTTTCTACTGGTTGTTTCTTTACTACCTTCAAATATACTCGTTTTCTCTATCCTATTAAAAAAAAAAAAGACAAAACCCTTCACTAGATCCTGCCATTCCCTCAAGCTATCATTCTATATCTCTATTTTTGTTAGCAAAAACTGAAAAAGTGGTTTACACTCATTCCACTTCTGCTCTTCCCACTCATTCTTCAACCCTTTGCAGTGTGGTTTTTAATCTAATAATACAACTGAAACCACCTTCTCCAAAAGACAACATTCTTCCCAATATATCTGCTGCATTTGATACTATTGACCAACCTTCTATTCCTGAATACTCTCTCCTCTCCGGATTTTTGTGATACTACTATCGCCCAGCTTGCCAGTTTGCTCCTTCTCAGTCTCATTTTTTGGCTCATCATCTACATGCTCCCTTACCATAGACGTTCCCCAGGATTCTGTCCTAAGCCTCTTCTTTGCTCCTTTTATACTCTTTCTCTTGGTAAATTCAGTAGTTCTCGTAGATTTCATTATTACTTCTATGCTGATGATTCACAGATCTATATATTTAGCCAAATTTCTTGAATATCATTCCCAAATCACCAATTATTCATTGGATATTTCAAACTTGATATACCAAAAACATTTCAAATCTAATAGGCTCAAAACTGCCTCATTATTTTTACCTCAAACCCTCATCATCTAATCCAAACTTCCCTATTTATGTTGAATGTATCATCATTCTTCCAATTTCCCAGATAACTTCAGCATTATCTTTGATTTCTCACTTCCTCACTCCACAAGTTAAATCCTATCATTTCTACATCCATAACATCTCTCATTGGATGCCAGCTCTCCTCTAACACAGCTACCATCTTAGTTCAAGTTTAATAAAGTTGTTGACTTTAACAACAGGAGTTTAATATTGATGCTTACTTGCCTTGAATTGAAGATTTAACTAAGATTAGATGAACAGTATGTTGCTAGTAACAGCTGGAAAACATTTTCAGCAAATAAATGTAAATACAAATAAAATACATTCTAAAATGTAAATTCATAGAACATTAAAGCTGAAAGGAGTCCTTAAAGATTAAATGTGAGACAGAGATTTGAAGTGATTTGCCCAAGATTACATATCTGCTTAGTGGAAGAGCTACAATAAGATCCTAGCTCTCTAAATGCTCCATCTACTAAACTACACTGTCTCTGAAAGTGTCTGACACTTTGTAATAGCAGTTTGTATGTGGGTTCTAGCAGTGTCTGGGATAAAAAGTGATGTATTGAGCAGGAGACTTAAAGGAAAAAGCAGGAAACCCCCTCTCATCTGGTCCCATGTTTGTATACTTGGTTGGGTAGTCTCAAATCTTCCCCACAAGTATGATTTTCTCTCTAGTTGCCATCCTCAGTTCCATTCCCCTTTGGGGAAGACTTTCCTCAAATCTTTGAAAGAGGATAAATAGACTAAATTCTAGGTGTTCCCCTATAGGGACTACTCTCAAATGAGCTGATTCTTGGATTCTTTTAGTCTAATATCTATTCAGTCTAGTCCCAAACCCCTATGCTGGGAATATTTCCAGAAGTAATGAAAATTTCCCTCTCTCCCAGAGTACACTGCAACTTTTTCATGGCATTTAACCCCCACACACAAATTAGTATAGTAATAACCACCATGGAGCCTTATGAAAATTGGTTTCTTTTAATTTTTTAATTTGAGTTTTTATTCAGTACGTAACAAACACCAAAAAATTGCATTTCTATGTACAAAGTATAATATAAAGAGTATTAAATATGAAATCATGAATCTCTTTTCCATAAAGCTTTTTTTATTTTTTTATGTATACAATAAACTCAACATATTACTTTCAAAATTGGTCTGCTTGGTGGTGTTTTCTTCTGAATTTCTTTATTTGCTCCCCTGTATACTTTTTAAAATATTTCAATGGCTCTCTTATTTTTTCTTTTCTTTTTTATGATCACTATACCCCTCTTTCCCCAAGCCTCTTCCCAAGTAAAGATAAAAGCTGATTCATGCAAAATATAGAAAAAGATATACATTTTTGGAATAGCCATGATGTGGATTTGTTTTTGCTTAACTGTTATTATGTGTTCCTTTTTTTCTTCTGATTTTCTTCCCCCCCCCCATATATCTAGCTATCCTCCCTCATTTCTCTCCCTTCATTACCACAACTTCTACCTTTCACACTCCCCATTTCCTTGGTCAAACCTTCTCTCCTATTAGGTTAAAAAGTGGCAAAGAACGCAGATTTCAGAAAAGCCTGGAAAGACTTATATGAACTGATACTAAGTAAAATGAGCAGAACCAAGAGAACATTGTATGTACACAATAACAACAAGATAATGTGATGATCAATTGTGATGGACTTGGTTCTTTTCAACATGTTTAACCTGCATCAGATTGCTTTATGTCTTAGGGAGGGGGTAAAGGGAAGGTGAGGGAGAAAAATCTGGAACAAAAAGATTTGCAAAGGTGAAACTGTCTTTGCATGTTATTTGGAAAAATAAAAAGTATTAATTTTTTAAAAACAAAATATGCATATCATTAAAAAAGAAAGCTTGCATCAGCTACACCTCCCCATCTCCCCCCAGAGTGGCAAAGGAACTCGAATGAGTGTTGCCATGATAGTCTTTGAGATGCACCAAAGTAGCATATCCCACTGGTTGGGAAGCAGTAAGATCTATGAAATGCTGTCAATATTTCACTAGTTAAAGGAGTTTGAAAGCAAATGAGACCATGACAGAATAATAATGTAATAATGTGTCCCCCCCCCCCCATGTCACTTCTCCATTCCCCCAAAATCTGAGTCTGTAAATACCTGTGATTGATCTTATCTGAGTAAACTTATATTTGATGTGAAGCACTTCATTTACCTCATCCCAAGATGGTGGAAGATGCTATACATGGAGTGTGGCACTAAACTCTAGATTCTGGTTCTAGACAGAGTTTTGGAGATAAAGCTGAAGTTTCTGCTGATAGATGGTAACAAAAAGACTGAAGAGTTGTTCTTATCAGATTATTTGGTGAAACAGAGAAGGATATAGCTATTACTTCTACATGAAGCAATAAATTCTAAGTTGAATAAACCTTCCTATTAAATCCCTAAAATGGGATAGGACTAGGGCACCTATAGAAAAGTCTTTCTCCCTTGAGGGAACTGAATTTTGGAGGCTTCTTCTCCAACAGATTTTCAATCGCCAAATTCAGTGGGGGTTTTTTTCTTCAGTTTTTCTTGACCTTTCTGCAGTATTTGACACTACTGACCACCTTTTATCATTTTCCTCATGGTTTTCATGGCACGGCTTTCAGTTTTGTCTTTTATTATGGCTGTTCCTCATCAATGTTCTGCCCCTTTAACTGTGGTTTTAGCTTTCCTTTCTGTCCTGGGTTTTCTTTTCTTACTCTACAATCTTTTTTGATGATCCCATCAGTTCCTGCCAATTCAATTATTGTCTCTATGCAAATGACTCCCAGATCTATATATCCAGCTTTGGTACCATATTATCCATAGCTTTTTTGCAGTTGATATTTGCAATTAGTAATACCATAGGTTTCTTAAACAATGTATCCAAAATATTTCCTTCTCCTAAACCCACTTCTCTTTCCAGCTACCCTATTTGTCTAAGGTTATCCAGTCACCCTGATTCAAATCCCTAGAATCATTTCTGACACTTCCATTTCCCACACTCCTCATATCCAATTCATTGCTGAAACATATTGATTTTAATTTCACAGCATCTGTTATATTCATCTCAAATCCACTCATATAGCTACTAAAGTAAGTCAGCCTACCCTAGTAGTAGACTTCCAGTTGGTGTCCCTATTTTGTCTTTTTCCTTTCCATGTGGATTCAATATCTATATAGTTGTTGATATTTTTAAAGCACAGATCTGTTCTTGTCGCTCATTTGCTCTAAAAGGTTCAGTGTCTCCCTATTATTTCTAGGATAAGATGCAAACTCCTTTGACAGTTAAAGTGTTCTCATCTGACTCTAGCCCATCTCTCCAAACTTTTGATGCATTATTCCTTTTTACAATTCTATCCAGACTCACTTGTTCTTTTTGTATCTGCATCCTCATATACTTTGTATTTTTTGGTACTGATACATAAATACATTTGGAATGGGGGTTCATTGGTATATTTTTCCTGATGTAAAGCAAGCTTCTTGATGGAAGAAAATTATTTGATTTTTTTCTCTTTGTCTATTCTATTATCTATCACCATCTAGTATGATACTTGAAAAATGCTTGATTTCTATATGGAAAGGAACTGCCTACTCTGTTTTGCTTCATTTGAATTCTCTAAACCTGTTTCCATAGACATAAAATAAATCATTCAGTTTTTTACCTTAGTCACAAAGTGGTTGTGAAGAGGAAATAAGCTATCAGTGAATGTGTCTTATAAACTTTAAAATAATTGTTATATAGGTATGCTTTTGAGATTTGAAATAACACCTATGAGTATATCATTATATGGAATTTCTTTAGAAAGTTCCTTTAAGAGCAGGGCTTCTTTTTAAAAATTTTTTTATTAAAGTTTTTTATTTGCAAAACATATGTATGGGCATTTCTTCAATAATGACCCTTACAAAGCTTTCTGTTACAAATTTCCCCCCTCCCTGGTTCCCTCCCCCTTCCTAGATGCAGGAAATCCATTACATGTTAATTATGTTAAAATATTTGACAAATGGAATATATGTATACATATTTCCACACTTATCTTGTTGTGCAAGAAAAATCATATCTACAAGAAAAAAAAATCTGAGAAAGGAAACCCAATGCAAGCAAACATCAATAGAAAGCATGAAAATGTTATGTTGTGGTCCACATTTCATATTCCTCTCTCTGGGTGTATATGGCTTTCTTCACTGAACAATTGAAACTGGTTTGAAGCATTTCATTGTTGAAGAGAGCCGCGTCCATCAGAATTGATCATCATATAGTATTGTTGTTGCCGTGAAAAATGATCTCCTGGTTCTGCTCACTTCACTCAGCATCAGTTCATGCAAGTCTCTCCAAGCCTCTCTAAAATCGTCCTGCTGGTTGTTTCTTATAGAACAATAATATTCCATAACATTCATATACCATAATTTGTTCAGCCATTCTCCAATTGATGGGCATCCATTCAGTTTCCAGTTTCTAGCCTCTACAAAATGGGCTGCCACAAACATTCTTGCACACGTGGGGCCCTTTCCTTCCTTTAAGATTTCTTTGGGATATAAGCCCAATAGAAACACTGCTGGGTCAAAGGGTATGCACAGTTTGATAACTTTTTGAGCATAGTTCCAAATTGAAGAGCAGGGCTTCTTAACTTTTTTTTTGTATCATTGATCCATATGGCAGTCTCATGAAGTCTATAGATTCATTTGGAACAGTGTTTTAGATGAATAAAATGATCATAGAATTAAAAAAGAAAACAAATATATTCAAATAATGATATAAGGGAAAGTTGAGACTATATATAAATAATATAGTTGTGGAATTGCTTTGGAGCATTTACAGGGTTGAGCCATATTTGGCTTGTGATTCATCATCAATATCTCAAAAATCAAATTTGGACAAAAAAGGCTTACTTTGAGTTCTCCTAATCAGGTAATTGTGTCTGTTCTCTTTCAGTCTAAAATCCAAACTGTTCCCTTGGTCTTGCTTTGTAAGTTTTTCCAGCATGAATGGTACCAAGTGATGCTGGTGTGGTCACAGTGTAAATGTTTGTCTAATTTAAAGTTATCATACATATGCCCTGACTCCTTAGCTAGGTTGATTGTAAGATCCTTTAAAATAGTAGACATATAAACAAAATCCATTACATTATATGTTTGCTTCTGATAATTTTACAATATTTTAAAATGTGATTCTGTTCCCTGATGCACCTGCTTGGGGTCTTTTGTGCCTTTTCATCAATTGACAAACAAAAAATGATATTCCAGCACTGGAAAGCTAAGATAAGAGTCCTTTGGAGGACACTCCACTTTCCATTCTTCGTAGGGTTGGAAAGCCAACAGGAAGCATTGGATTTTTTGTCACAAAGCTAGGTTCAAATACTGCCTCTGGAACTCAAGCCATTTCTGGTTCTCAGTTTTCTCATATGTAAAATTAAGGAGCTGGATTAAATTGCCTTTAAGGTCCCTTCCAACTACAAATCTATGATCCTAAGGACATTGCTTTAAAGCCTTCATTTATAAAGAGATGTTAAATTGCTCATAATTAGAAGTGAAATAACAAACTATCCAGAAAATGGAGGGGGATTTGTTTCAAAAAAAAATTACACAGGATTAGAAGACTTGGAGTAATTACAAGATGAAGTAGCAGATTCAAAAAGTTGTTTTCAAGGGCTTCATAAATCCTTATGTGATAATAGGATGTTTAGGATGGAGAAGACAATAGGATTCTAATGTCATTGAGGAAGCCAACAGTTTCAATCTGGTGAAGGAATTAGACATGAGAGCATAGATTTAGAACTGGAAAGGATTTCTGAAGTCAACTAGTCCAGCTTCCTCATTTTTACAAATAATGAAACAGTCCAGCATTGACCAAGGTTACACAAGTATTAGTCTCAGAGCTTCTATTCCAACCTATTAATCAACCAATCAATAAGCATTTCTTTGCAATAGATTTGGGAGAGCATAATTATAAAAGAATATTATATGAAAGCTTGAGACATGGAGCAACCATGACAAGCCATCCAACCACAGATTACTAAGGTTTTTGCTATCTTATTATGTGAATAGCACACAGGAGTTAGCAAGGAAAAAAGGTTTTAACAATTAACAAGAGCAAAGGCAAAAGTTTCCCAGAGGAACTCACAAGCCATTAAAGGAAAAATATTAATAAGTGTATGCCAAGATGGACTAAATCCATAGAGAACTTTAGCAGACTAACCCCAAGCAGGGGAAAAGGATTACATCATTGACTGTCAAGCTAATCCTAAAAGGGAGTTAGCACCCTAAAAGCTGTAACAAAGAGAAAGATGCTATGAAGTAGGGTACCTCATAACGGGCTAGTTTGCAATTAACCAGAGGAAAGGCAGCTAGGTGGTGAAGTGGATAGAGCACCAGCCCTGAAGTCAGGAGGACCTGACACTTAACACACCCTAGCTGTATGACCCTGGGCAAGTCACTTAATTGCCTCAGCCCCCCCCAAAAAAATTGCCTAAGCAAAAAAAAAAAAAGAAAAAAAAATTAACCAGAGGAATTGAAAACCCTATGAAGAGGGAGAAAGTGACCCATATCTGGCTATCTTGAAAAGGAGTTAAAGATCTACAGTATGAGCAGATCTCTTATAAGAGAAATACAACCTCTTGGCTTTCTGGTTGAATTTGTAGAACCCTCCCACCACCACCCCCCACTAGATGTGGGATTGTAATAGAAAATGCACTTGAACAAAAAACCTACTTAAGACCTGAAGGCTCACTTAAGGCCCAGCTAGCTAGATAGGGCCTCATTACCAACTGTGTCAAACCTTAGCCGATGCTTCACAAAGAAAAATAGCAGTTCTTTTCTTAAAGAAATTTACATTCTAATGGAGACCTATTATAATTTGTTAAATCAGAAACATACAATATGAACAGGGAATAAAACACCTTAAAGGGAAAGAAAGCTAAGAATTCTAAAAGCTTGGAAGAACTTTCCAGGCATGTGGAACAGCCAATGCAAAGGCTCAGATATGGGAGAATGTCCTGCATAAGAGCTAAAAGAAGGCCTGCATGGCTGAATGATAGTGTTTGGAGGAAATTATTAGAATGAAAGACTGGAAAGGTCGGAAGAGGACCATTTGTGAAGACTTTAAAATGCAGAACAAAGGACTCCATGTTTGGTCCTAGAAGTAATGAGTCACTGAAGTTTATTGAATAGCAGGGTGACATGGACAGACCTACACCTTTGGAAAATCACTGCGGCAGCTGTGTGGAGGATGGATTGGAGTGGGAAGAGAAAGGAAATTGAAAGTCTATTTGCAATAATCTAAGCGAGGTAAGTAAATGTCCCCTAGACTACAAAACCAATGCTCGGAATCTCGGTTTTTTTTTTTTTCCAAAGAAGGGAGTTGAAATGTTCGTCCTTCCATTCAATTGGTCCCTTGAAGGCTGGACTGGTACTTTGCATTTCTTTTGTATTCCCCACTCAGAACCCATTTCAATTAAATGTCCCTGAACTTGAAGGCTGCACTGGGGGTGTAAAAGCCTTTCTTTGGAAGTTACTTTGTCTAAAAATACACTAGATTTCGGCTAAGTTTCTGTTCAGCACCTCAGCTGTGAAGGGCAAAGAAAATCCCAATTCCCTTTTGCTGGACGCTGATAGAAAACCTTTTTAATTAAGATGCTAACGTCATTCAAATTTCCCTAATTTTCTCTGCTTTCCGAAAACATGGTGAGCTCTTTTAATTCTAGGCAAAACTTCCTATCGCTCCATTATTTCTTAAGTGGATCAGCTATCATATAGGCTTGTTGCAAAAGAACATCTTACAAAGCTCTTCGAATTCTCTGCAGGTAAACTGTTAGAACAAAGTATTATTTGCTAGGTATATCTGCCATAGGATGGCTATTTTGCCAAGGTCAGCGACAGAGTTAGAACTATTCTGAGGGGCTCTCCCACTTTTATCTTGCCTCAAACCAAGTGTGGGGTCTCCATATACAGGGAAAATCAGCTGCGCTAAACCAGGACAAGGAAGGTTGGAAGCTGACGTGGAACTTCATTGTTCCGGGGAGCGGGGGGAGCGGAGGGAGCCTAGCTGAGACGCCTGCGCAGTAAACGCTCTTTGTGCTAGGGCTGCAGCAGGGCGGCTGTTGTTTGTGTCTCTTCCTGAAGGGGCGGAGGAGTGGCGGGAGGCAGGAGGAGGCAGGAGGAGGCGAGGCGGTAGGGGGCGTGGCCCCACCCGCCGAATTCGGTTTGGCTGTCTAGCTCCGAGAGGGCGGACGCAGGGCGGGGCTTCTGATAACAACACTCCAGACTGAAGTCGGGGCTATTTGTTGCTGCGCCGCCACCGCCACCACCACCGCCACCACCACCGCCCCCCAAAAGGCTGTTCCTTCCCCAGCAATGCTCCGCACTCTTTCCGCACTCTCATAGCTATCACTAGACCAGCAGTTGCCTCCCATTATCTTGCGACCACTCTCTTCTGTCTTTCCCTTCTACTTTTTTTTTTTCCATCCCCTAACCGTTCTCCACCTGCCAGCTCCATGACGGTCGCCTCAGTCCCTCAGCGGGAGCCACTTATCCTGGGCTGCCGCCTGGCTCCTCTAGGCTTCGCCCCCCGGGCTTACTTTGGACACTTCCCCATGATGACCGCGGTCCCGCCTCCTCCATTCCCCCGGCTCCCGGATCCTCGGACTCTGCCCCCCAACCTCCTCCTCCACTTTCTGGGTGACAGTCGCTGCCGGACCCCACAGCCGCCCACTCCGGCGCCCCCGCCACCGCCTCAGGCGCCCCCGGGAACCTGCAATTCCCGGGCAGCCCCTAAAAAGCGAAGAAAGAAGAAGGTCCGGCCCAGCCCGGCGGGACAGCTCCCTAGTCGCTATCATCAGTACCAACAACACCGGCCGAGTCTCGAAGGTGGGGGCAGCCCGAGTAGGGCCCAGGGGCTCCCGACCCCTGCCCCTGCCCCTGCGCCTGCCGCTGCCGCACCTCCGGGCCCTGCTCCTGGAGCCCGGGCTGAAGAGCCAAGCTCTGCTGCCACCCCGGGGAGCCTGATGTCCGGCACTGCTGCGGCCAGCCCCGTGCAACCAGCCAGAAAGGAAGTAAGTGGGGCGGTGTCGGGCCATCGGGGTGGGGGGTACTGAGAGCCTCGGGGCTGCAGGCTGCCGGGCCTAATTCCCTTCTCCCCTCCCCCGACCTTGTGTGGTGAGGGGGCCGGGGCTGGGAGCTGAGAGAGAAGGAAGAGAAATGAGGGGAACGGGGGGGGAATTGGGGGAAGGGGGGGAAAGATCTGTGTTTACTCGGGAGGGAAGTTTCCGTGACGCCTGCTTTGGTTTTAGCTTTAAGGGGGGAGGGGAGAGTAAGAAAAGAGGGAGCAGAAGAGGCGCCTGCATCCCTGATTGGTTCATGAGAACTAACCAATGAGCGAAGCCGCTCTGCCCCAGCAACAGCCCCGATTTAGAAGGCTGGCGGCTGGCGTTGTTCCAGGGGCTTTCAGTGTTCCGGGCACGAGTAGGGAGGTGGAGAAAAGGGGGTCTGGGCGGCTGGGAAAGGCGGAGGGAGAGGGAATTACATCAGCGCGCGGCGGCAGCGGGAGGGGCGTGCGCTCTACGTGCGGGGTGCTCGGTGGCTCATGAAGGAGGGGGGGGACCACTCTGTTTCGGTTTCCAAACCCTTGGCTTTGGCGGCGGCGCGCGTACTGGTCGGAGCGGCGCGCTCACGTCGGTACCCCCCTCCCCCCTTTTCTGGATTAGGGTTTTTTTTTTTGTTTTCGTTTCTTTTGTGTGTTCTTGCCACCTGCCCCCCGCACCCCGCTCTTTTGCTTCTGCCAGGCCAGGAATATTCACCCCATTTGCAACTCTTAGACTTTTTTTTTTTTTTTTAATAGTGTGTATCCCGTTTTGAAACTGTTAGGCTACAGTGATACTTAATTGGCATCTTCCACAGAATAATTTGGAAGGCGTCTCTTTTTAAGTGTAGCAAGCTGCTGGCAATAGTTTAATTGTTTCGGTAGTCTCCCTCAGGCCATAAACTGATCTTCTCCCTTAGGAATTCTTACCCTTTGGATGGAGACTTTTTTTTTCTTAAGAATTGCTTAGAAAGGCAATGTGTAGAATAGGCCCTTAATTAACTAGAATTTTGTTTTTTGCTTTTTGAAGGAGATACTCGGAGGGGGATCGGGGGAAGAGTGATTGGCTGATTTTTTAAAGCCTTGTTTTGTCCAGAAATAAGTTAAAATTTGTCTTAGATTAATGATTCATTTAGTCCCAAATGAGGGATGGAGACCTTAAAGGGTCAACTAGACCAAACCCCTCCTTTGGTCTGTGACTTGCCCAAGGTCATATAGGTAGTGAATGAAAACCCGCATTTGAATGCAGGTCCCTCGAACTTGAAATCCTCTGCAGAACAAACACGTTCATTAAAGGTAGTTATTATTCTTGTGTTCGAAGTCGTGTGTGTGTTCAAATAACTTCTAACTTGAACTGAGGTAGGCGACAAAATTTAAGAATCGGACAGTTTTTTACCTGAAGGAGAAAAACGGATTTGATTTGAACCTGAAACAAATGAACTGGAGTGGAACAAAGCATTGCAAATGTCGAAAAGAAGAGATATTGTTTCATTTCCTTAAACCTTGTAAACCTCTTGTGGGGAGCAGCCTTGAGTTCTGCCTTTCTAATCCCTGGAACAGCACCTCTAGTTTTAAGAATTTAGTAATCCTAAACATTATCTACAAAGGTTAACAAACTATTTTAAGCCCCAATTAAGAATGCCTTATAATAGAGAAAGGCTTTTCTAGAGGATGTTAAATAAAAAGTACATTGTAGAAAGAAGAGAATTGGCCAAAAGATTGGTCAAAGTAAAAAACAAAAAAAGACACAAAAATAATAAAAACTATGACAAGGGAGAAAATGTGCCACGATTTTAGAATTTCTAGGGGCTTTTCTGTAGTCATATTGATAAATTTTGTCTGCCTCTGAAAGATAGGCATAACTGATCTTCTCTACAAATTAGTATATTTTTCTCTAATAGTCTTCACTAGAAATTAACCTTTTTGCCTATTGCAAGAGAAAGAAAGAAAGAAAGAAAGAAAGAAAGAAAGAAAGAAAGAAAGAAAGAAAGAAAGAAAGACAGAAAGAAAGAAAGAAAGAAAGAAAGAAAGAAAGAAAGAAAGAAAAAGAAAGTGTATCCTACACATCACATTATTGTGTAGTATAATTATTTGATTTTTATCTCCCAACAACTTGGATGGTTACAGGATTGCTTCTTTTTCTATCGTGGTGGGGAGGGGACACAAATCAATTTAAATAGTAGTATGAACAATTGATTTTGAATGAAACTTGAGTTTGAGTTAAGAGTTCTGTTATCTTGGCCAGGCACTTTGATCTGCCTGGGCCTTAGTTTCCTCATCTTTAATATGAGGTATTGACAAATTTGACCTTCTTGATACTCTATGGTCAAGAAATGCCAATGTTTATTTTTAAAAAAATAATACTATAAAAGGGATTTCATCTAGTTGCTGTGTCCCCTTTTACAAATGAGCACACTGAGACCCATAGAGACATGAAGTGATTTGCCCTGTCACATCATTCTAGCTACTGATTGAGGCTGGGATTTGTATTCCAGATCATTTTACTCTGATATATAATTCATGCAAATGAACCTAATCGGAATACTTAGTTGCACTCACATATTCTACTCTTAGAGAGAGAGAGAGAGAAAGTTCTAATAGTCTCTTATTCTGATTCTTGGTCAAGAGTTTGTGTATGTTGTGGACCTTGTTGGCAGTCTGGTGAAAAACCTAACCTCTTGGAACTCCTTTTCAGAATAAAATAAATACATGGGATCACTAAGGAAATCAATTATATGAAAACAGAGTTGCCAAAAGTTTGAAAACCAATTTATTGGAACCTAGGTTAAACACCTCTGCTGTAAGCTGAAACACTAATCATGGCCAACCCAGGTATATTAACAGTAATTCCTATACGGAATTGAGCTGATACTTATAAAATAGAAGCCTTTTTTTAAACAAGGTAATCCAAAGATAGTAACAAAAGGGTATATTTAAATGAAATGAGAATATCTTAAGACTGGAATAAGATTCATTTTATGTTCTTTGTCTTTGTAGGTTTTTAAATCAAAGATGGGAAAGTCTGAGAAGATTATCATTCCCCCTGGCCAACTTGTTCACAGTATACATTTGTGTGAACAACCAAAGATTAACAGACAGAAAAGCAAATGTAACATACCACTAACCAAGATCAGCTCTGCAAAAAGAAATGAAAATAACTTTTGGCAGGATTCTGTAGCATCGGAAACCATTCAGAAGCAGGAGAAAAAGCCTTTTAAAAATACTGAGAACATCAGAAACATGAATCTGAAGAAATCAGCTTTTCAAACTGAAGTGAGCCAAAAAGAAAATTATGCTGGGGCAAAGTTTAGTGATCCACCATCTCCTAGTGTCCTTCCAAAACCTCCGAGTCATTGGATGGGGAGCACTTTTGAAAATTCCAGCCAAAATAGGGAGCTGATGGCAGTTCATTTGAAAACTCTCTTAAAAGTTCAAGCTTAGTCTCCAGATTCAAACTATGTACAAAAAACCATAAGTTTTTCAAGATTCTGGATACTTAAAAAAATCAGTACAGGAATTGATATTTGCCTTGTGACCAGAAGTGCAAAAGACAGTTTTAAAAATGTCATTCAAACTTGTATTTTATATTTTGTAAATACTGTATACCATGTAATATGTGTATATTGTTCATATCCTGAGAGGTACATTATAGTTTTGTTATGAAAGTATTTTGCACTGCCTTAAATGGTAGGTGTTTTGTATATATAAAATGGAAAAGGTTAATGTGTGCTAAGGCACATGGATGACTGATGCATTTGCACAAGGTATTCTGAGAACTTTTCAAGGAGAAACAGTTATCTCATTTCAAGGTGAAGATCTAAATGTGAACAATTTACTAAATGCACTACTGAAATTTTAACTCTGTGGCACAATCATTGTAAACATGAGGTTTATGTGTTGCTCTAAAATAGATTTCCGCTTTCTGATCACAAATATTGGTAAAACTATCACTTCCACTTTTACCAAGGTTAACTTTGCGTTTGGTCAAGATCCAATTATTTTGAAGCATTTCTAACTTGCTTTAATGCCAGAAAAATTGGTTGTATTCAAATTTTAAAATAATAATTTGGCCTCCCCCTTAAACAAGTCTTGTGTCTTTCTGTTTGAATGCTTTCGGTCCTTGATATGGGGCTGGTTTGGGAGGGGGGGGAGGGTAGAAGGAAGACAAGATGTGGGTGGAGCTGGATTCTTTTCAAACTAGAATGTTTAATTTTGGCTTGGTCTTTGTATTTGAATTAGCCACTTAAAGTTGAAACATACAAATTACATGACCTTTTCTGTCTACTCACAAAGTTTTGGGGGTTCTGATAAGGTAGAGAAATGGATTTAGGATAAAAGGGATAAGTAGAGGGCAACTGATTTGGGAAACTAGATATTTCTTAGGAGGTACCCCTGCTTAGATTTCCGTATCAGTCCAAAGAAGCTGAAACTTACTGAGCAAGTAGGACTTACCTCCCTGTATATAATTTATAACCACAGCCAAAGGTAAATAGGCTAGGTAGTATCCTATGTATATATTAACATAACCATTTTGTTTTTGGTCATTAACATTGGTTTTAAAATATTCCACACTTAAGAGTGGTGAAGATAAATAGTACATTTACACTTGATCTTGTGTGGGCTTTAGTTGAAAGTGATCTTTCTTGAATTCACAAAATACATTACAACTATTTGTATTTGTATTGTAAAAATGTATTTCTAAGAGGATACCATTCTTCAAAAATAGTTATTTTTAAAATATGTTGATGAATGCTAAAGAGGCATTTATTATAAAAGGTTTTAAACAAGGATAGCAGTAGATATAGCTGGATCTAGAAAATAAGGCTCAATTTTTTTCCAAAAACAGTTTGGGCTGATCATAATTCCTGAACATTCTATAGCATTTTGTATAAGTTCTTATTATTCACAAAAACTGACCCTTTGAGAGTATTAATATTAGAAATCTTAAACCAGTTTGTGATTATGAAAATTACATCCTCATTTATAGATTGAGAAACTCATTGAAACCAGGAACTTGGGCTTTTCCCAAGGCTTCTAATAATTCTTTTTTTTTTTTTTAAATAATTCTTTCAATATGTCACAGTTGTCTCTCCTGATACTGAAATAGTGGTATTATACTAAAGAACAGTGTTTATTCTTTTAAAAACAGTAGTTTACTTTTTTTTTTTTTTTTAAGGAGAAAACAAATGTATTTGCAGGCTAAATTTTTTAAAACCTAATGTATGGTGAATTCATAATTCAAGTACAATGCCTCAAAATTCATTATTTCCACTCTTAAACACTATAAATTAGATTTTTGTTTCACTTTACTGGGACTATGTTTATGTATGTCGGCCAGGCTTAAGCTAGTGATAAGAAATAAAATGATGGAGACTGATAAAAAGGACTGAAAGGTGACCTTGGTCACTAAAGTAAACTCAAAATCTTAAATAGGAGGAAATTAGAGTATATTTATATATACTTATGGTGACTTAAATGCATGTCATATAATAGCTACCATTATAATACTTTTTAGTAAACTAAAGCTGCTTATTAAGTTCACATTTGCCTGGGCTTAAATGATCTATATTAATTTTGTTAGCTTTTTCTACATAGATCTTATTCAAGTATCTTGTAATGTAAAGCTTGGTTATTTAATTAGCACTAATAATAGCATGTTTACTGGGAGACCAAAGTTATTCATTTACTTTAATATTTAAGCATATAAAGTTTGTATTTTTTAAGTAAGGAAACTCAGCTGGAAATAAGCACCAAGACTTAAGGTACAGGTTTCAGGCTATGCTTAATTAGACCTTAGTACCTCTTTTAAGAGGATCCAAGAGATATGTTAAGTCAAAATAAAAAATACATTTTTTTTTATCAAACTATAGGTTCTGATACATAATCTAGTATATCATACAAGATTTTGAAATACTGAGCTATTAGAATTATTAGGTGCATTCTGTAGTTTTCCTTAAAGCATGAAAATTATCTAGGAACACTTTAGTCTGAATTAGGGTTATATCCTATCCACTTGCCCCAAATCTGGTTCATATAAAATATATCAAAGTGGCATTTTTTATGTATCATGTATATATTTATCTTAAACAATATTTTGCTGTCATGGCCCATATTAAGCCAGTATGGTACTTAGACAAGTACATGAAAGCCAACTCATAGGACCTGAGAGATTATATAGTCCAACCTTGTGATTTCATATACCAGAAAACACTCAAAAAAGGCAAGTGCCTTGTTGAAGGTCGCAGCTAAGCAATACTACAGGAATTTGAACTCTATTCCTGACAAAACATTGCTCTTTCTTGAACATGAAACCTTATACATTACAATATGCTCTGTTTATCCTCAGTAAATTTTGGAAATGGAAGAGAGGGAAAAGTAGTAAAGACATTCGAGTTATTCTGACTGGAGAGACCAAAGGACCAGGGCAAGGGAGACAAGAAGGCAAAAGGTTTTAAATTCAAGGAAAATAATTATTACAGGAATCCTATCTATAATTTTTCACTAGTCAATTATTAATAGGTTATAAGATTTCATCTATGCAGTTGCATGCATTTCAATCTTCACACAAAGACAGCTTTTGATTCTTTTGATAGGCTCCCTTTACAAACATTTATGCTTTGGGGGTGGTATTGGAAAACTAGATCTCCAATTCTTGAATATGCCACAGAATAGCTGTTTGAATTTGAACAATTCAGTTTCCTTATCTCTTTAATGTAGATCCCAGATTGGATTACTGAATTTCAGGTTTAAAACTAATTTTACATTTGTTCAAAAGTTAAATATACATTAAGTACTACACTCAAAAATTGTTCTCCACAAAATAAAAATTTCAACAAAAAATCCCAAAAAGAAGGAAAACACTTTGATTCAAGTAATTCATATTGTGTTGTGAATGGCAATCACAAAAGTTATGGAAGAAATCTCAGACATTATCAAATCCTACCTTTACTTGACTTGCAGGATCTCCCAGGAGCAACCTGTGGGACAGTGTAGCCCATTCAACTTTTGGACCTTACTAATTGTACAAAACCTTTTCCTTATGTAGAGCTTAAATCTACTGCAATTTCTAGACCCTAGCATAAGTGTCTGGTACAGAATAAGTATTTGTTAAATACATAATGAGTGATTGATTCCACCATTGCTCATAGATCTACCTTCTGGAGCCTGACAGAACATATCTCTTTCCCTCTGACAACCTTAGATACTTAAAAATAACTTTTGTGTCTCACGTGAGTTTTGTCCAGGCAAATCATATCTACTTCAGTCATCATTTGACATAACCAATTTAATCCTAAGTAATTTAGTTGCAGTTAAACCCAATAAATTTAAATTTAGGCCTAATAAACATCTAGGCTTATTTACTTAGTTCTGCTTTACCTGTGTTTCTCTCCTCAGAGTATACAACTTGGTTTTGATAATTCTTTAGAATTTACCATACTTCAGATTATTATAGCTGGAAGGAAATTTTAGAGATCATTCCAATTTAGTGCAGATACCTGGTCCATTAAGCCTTGCAGCAGAGATTCCCCCAGCCTCAATCTATTCCCAGTAGCAGACAATGCAAATATATGCCACCATATTCAACCTTTGTTTAAATTTTAAAAAAAAATTAACTTTGTATACTTTTTTTTTAAGTAGCAAAACTATTAGTAACAAAGTACCTTTAAACAATTTTAAAGACAGTCTTTTTTTGGGGGGGGAAGAGTTGAGAAAATTCACTTTTATTTCCTGTTTTCTGAGATAGAAGACTAAACTTAATATTCTATGTACTGTCAGCTTAAAAAGTAAAGACAAAATCTTGCAAGGAAAATCATTTCTCAGGCCTTTTCAAAGCTATTCTTCTAAGTTTGTTTTATAGTTGTTTGAATTTTCGAAGTTCAAATTATGATTTCTTGGCTAAAACTTGCCAAAATTATACTGGGTTAATTTCCTAGGTGGTGTTCTTTGATATTCCTATCAATGAACTAAAGTTTCCTAGAAAACTATAGCAGTTTAAAATAAGAGTTGGACTAGTTGATAGTTTATGTAAAACAGTCAGTCTAAGAAGTAAAAATCAACTTTGTTCTAGTCTGTAATAAGTGGGGATACAAACCAAAAATAAATAGATAAAAATCATTCCTTAAAAGGAGTTTACATTCTAATAGGGAATACAAATACAAATATATACACAGAATAAAATAGAATTAAAACAAATAAATGAAAATTAGTTAAATATAATAAGTAGGGAAGGCACCAGTGATTGAAGGGCTTCAGGAAAGGGTTCATAATATAGAAGGCAATACTAAAAATCCATTTTGCTGGAAGAAAGCAATTTTATGAGGCAGATATGAGAAAGTACATGTTAGGCATGAGTAAATGGCCAGTGGGAAAGTCACTGAGATGGAAATTAGGAGCTGAAGAGGACAAATTGGCTGGTTTGACAAGAGGAAGGTAATGTCCAATAAGAATGGACAGATAGAGGTCAAGTGGTAAAGGTTTTTAAAAGCTAAACAGAGTTTATATTTTATCCTAAAGGTAATAGAGAGTCATAGAGAGTCTCTAGAGTTGATTGAGTAAGGGAGTGGTATGGGCAGGTCTTTGCTTAAGTAAAATTACTTTGAAAGGAAGGGCAACTAAATGGTGCAGTGGGCCTGGAGTCAGGATGACCCGAGTTCAAATTTAGCCTTAGACACTTACTAGTGTGTGGCCTTAGACAAGTTATTTAATCCTGTTTCTTCAATTTCCTCATTTGCCAAATGAGCTGGAAAAGAGGGTCACAAAATCAGACTCAATTGAAATGACTTAACTGCAAGGATGTACTTGAAACAGGGAAACCAATTAGAAGGCCATTTCCACAATTAGGGTAAAGGATTAGGGCCCGTGAGCGCTGTGAGAGGGGAGAGAGGACCAGTGAGAGAGATGTTTTGAAGGTAGAAATGGCAAGATTTGGCAATTGAATGTAGGGTGAGGTTTTGGGAATGAAGAGTGAAAACTAATGATGAGGTTATTAACGTGGGAGACTAGAAAAATGGCCATACTTCCAACAAAAATAGTGAAATTTGGAAGAGAAAGAAGTTGGGGAAGGGAGAGGGCAGGTAATAAAGAGAACTCTCTTTTAGACATTAAGTTTGAGATGTCTCTGGGACATCCATTTTGAAATGTCTGATAGGGAAGTAGATCAGTCATTGGCAATGAAATGACACTTAAATCCATGGCAGCTAATCAGGTCACCAAGAAAAAGTGTGGAGAAATAAGAGTATAGGACTGAGCCTTGGGGAGCACCATATTATGTGATCTATTAGGGATAATGAAACAGAAAAGGAAACTGAGAAGGAGCAAACAGATAAGGAAAATGAAGAGACAATAGTGTCAAGCCAGAGAGAAAGAATATCTAGGAAGAGGTCATATCCAAAGAGAGTATCCAAAAGAGAGGTCATGAAGGAGGAAAACTAAGAAAAAACCTTCAGATTTGGTAATTAAACAATCATTGGTTACTTTGGAGAGCTACATTTCAGATAAGTGATGAAGGCTAAATTTTAAATATTGAAGAGAGTTGAAGAATAGAGCAGGGAAAAGGAAGTGAAAGAAATAAGTGTACACAGTTTTATCAAAGTTTGCTTAAGAAAGGTCCTATTTATTAAAGCCAGTGAAATTAGTTTTCATTTGTTCTTGAAGATTTTTTAAAATTCACTTTATATTATGGTAATTTTTATTAACAAATTTCATTAGTACCCAACTGTACAAATTTAAAGCTAGCTTCTCTTTTCATAGGAGATAAAGCTTTTCAAGATCATACATATTATAGTTTTTAATTTAATACTAAGCATCTATTAAAAATGGGATGGGAAGATTGGTAGAAATATGACGGATTACTTATAAAGAGGCATTCCTCTCAAAATATGCTTATTCTTTTTATTTGAGTTGGGTTCAGTTGAGATCACATAAGGGGAAAGTTCAAATAGCTAGTTAACTTCCTAAGATAAAGTTGCAACTTTGAAATAATAATTCATCAGTAAGAAGAATATTATTTTACAAATAGATAAACGGGGGATAGAGAAGTGACGTGACTATACTTTTGAGTAATTACAAGAAAATGGGGGGGGCAGCTAGGTGGTGCAGTGGATAGAGCACCAGCCCTGAAGTCGTGAGTTCAAATCTGGTCTCAGACACTTAACATTCCCTAGCTGTGTGACCCTGGGCAAGTCACTTAACCTCAATTGCCTCA
Organism: Myrmecobius fasciatus; assembly: GCA_023553655.1. Classification (NCBI taxonomy): domain Eukaryota; kingdom Metazoa; phylum Chordata; class Mammalia; order Dasyuromorphia; family Myrmecobiidae; genus Myrmecobius; species Myrmecobius fasciatus. Next base: position 320,550 of record JAJPUD010001847.1, on the reverse strand, counting down.
GCAAAAAGCAAAAAAAAAAAAAAAAAAAAAATGGAAGAGCAAAGACTAGAACTCAGCTTTCCTTTCGTGGGAAAGGATACTATTGTGGGGTTTTTGTCAAATAACTACCTATTTTCCACAAACTGTTCTAGAGCAGATTTCTATATAATCAAGTTTCCAATAATTGTCTAAAGTATCCCTTTAAATCTAAAGGTTATATATTATAACACAATTGCACACAAATTAAACAGTATTAAAGTGGCATAGTAGAAAGAGCACTGGATTTGAATTTGGTGTTCAGCCACTAGCTTTCCTACTTCATACTTGTGTGATCTCAGGCACATCACTTCATCTCTCTGGGCCTCAGTTTCCTATTTGTAAAATGAGATGATTGAATTAGATGAGCTTGAATGCCCTTTCTAACCTGTCATTTGTGTTTCAAATAACCTATAGGAACCAGATTTTTTTTGGGGGGGGATGAAAATAAGTTTTGATGCCTTCTAGTGGTTTTCAACATACAAAATGAACTTTTACATCAATTGAATGCATCCATTAAAAAGTCATTTAAAGATAAAAACAAGAATGAAAATAGGCATAGCATTCACATACACCTTTATACAATCTTAAGTCTCTGGAGGGAATGGACTCACCTAGCACCACTTGTGCACAACATTGATTCCACCAAGTCCACATCCAAATGCAGAATCCCTACCTGAATGAATCCTCATTCACTGCTGAGCTAGATCTCAAAAGGTTATCCCCTTGCTCTCTGGGCATTAAGTACTCAGCTAACTACTATACTTAATTGAGACATTGGGATGCCTACTGTCCTAACTCTTTGGAATTCATTAGCTCAGAATTTTCCAGTGTTTTCACTGATGAAAAGAACAAATGAAGATACCAAAAACTGATTCCTATTTTCCTACAGGGCCACATATCAGTCTCAGGAAGTGGGATAGTTTGCAGTGAAGAGGAGTGCCCAAGGTATCCCATTATAGAATTCTCTCACCAGGTTTTCTCAGCAAAAGAATTCAACCACAAGCAGAAGAGCCAAAAGAAGGAAAAAAAAATGGCTTTGGGTCTGGATTTTTGAAAGGAGCTGAATCCAGCCTGAAAGACTGCCATTAACACATGATTAGTAGGCTGGAATGAGTTTTAAAATATCAACACATGTTCCAACATCTCTCCAAGGTACTTCCAGTATATATCAACATGACTCTCCTGAAAGCAGGCTTCTCAACCTCATCTATGTGAGGAAACCTTGTTAGAGATATTCTTCAAATGTGCCAGTCTGCTTTGTAGTAAAAACAGCATGAGACTAGAAGTCATGAGTCCTGGATTTTAGATCTAGCACTAGCTAACTGCATGATCTAGAACCAATCATTCAGTCACCATTTTAAAGTTTCTTCTTCTATGGAACAAATGACTTGAATGATCTTTCAAACCTTTTCCAGTTTTTAAATTCTATAATTAACTGGAAACAAAGTAACTCAAACCATCACATTCCTCCTTCTACTATCTTCACCCCTCTCTAGTTTTAGATTAGAAAAATCATATCCAGGACTTAAAACAAGATGAGAAGTGGAAATCTTTCAACTTTTAGTGTACATTCAACCTAATCACCATATCTACATCTACCGAGCCAAGAATAATTGATGTGAATAATAATGATTCTGATACAATATTCAACAAAGAAATTGTCTCCATTAAGGCAGAAAGACATACATTTGTGAAAGTTGTGAAAAGTATATTGTTGTATTCTGTTGTAAGAATAAGCCTACCAGAAATATTTGTATTAATTTTATTCTAAATCTAAGCATTCTTTCTCCTAGTGAGAAATGTCCAAACTGGCAGAATTTTTTTTGCACCCCTGGACATTTTTCTAATACACCATTTAAAAGATATTTATTTTTGAACAAAAAGTATTTCACAGACATGACTGAGCAAAGGGTCCAGAGGTAACAGTTAATTTAACAGTTTGCTTCATCATGCAGGATATTAGTTAACTTTTGGCATAGCTTTAGAGAATCATTTTTCTAACTATTCAATCCCATTTGGATCACTCCTTTCAAGAGTTCTCCTTTCAACTATATACAAGATGAAGCTAAGAGATATTTCCATTTATTGAAGTAATCAAGGAAACTTTTCCCTAATGTCTTCAGGGCTTGTAGAAAGACAATGGCCTTAAGTAGGTTAAAAAGTATCAATGCTACCACACAGTTCATTTTTCAAAACTGTAGCTTTTGTTCTTAATCTTTTACTTTCTTAAAATGCTTTAGGTAGTAGCAGCAGCTTTGTTTGCTTCACCAGTAGGTTTTCTGGTTGATCCTCATTCAATTAACCAGAAAACTCAATAAATCAGTAACACTGAAGTTTATCATATTTTTATTATGTGAAATGAAATTGTAAAAACTGATTTTGACAGATTGCACTCAGCTGCTATTATATACAAAATCCTCAAATTAGGGTTTGCTTTATTAGCATTAACTAATGTGTAGTGCACCCTGGATTAGAGTTATCATGATACAATGGACAGAAATGGTCTTGAAGTCAGAAAGGCTTAGATTTGAACTCTCCCTCTGACACACAGGAGCTTTGTGACCCTGAGGAAATCACAACTTCTCAGAGTTCAGACAACTCTCTAAGATTTTTAAGTTGAAGAGAAGGTACAGACTTAAATTGGTATAAGAAGTTTCTTCATCTGGGAGATATATCAATGAAATCAGAGATTTAGCTCCTATAAAAATTGAGTTTTTTCATATGTTAACTCATTATCAAATATGGTTCGTATTTACTATTTTAAAATCATATACACCCATGATCCTATGATATAGTATTCACAGTATAATAAAAACAAGTTGTTTTTAAAACAAGATAGTTTTATTTCAAGTACAGTGAGATGAACTAACAAAAGTATAGTCTGACAAATCCTGGGAGGGTTTGCTTAGAGGGATAGGCTAACACATGCTAATTACAAATCATTCTTATTGACTTTAATAGGTAAAAATTTTCCATTTAATGATATAGCAACCTAAATTTCTTGGTTTTTTTATATTTTGAAAATTAATCTTAATGCAAAATAGAAGGCAGTAATGTGATAATAGTAATTAAAAACAATGCAATTTTAATTATATGTATATATAATAGTTTTAATTTTCTTAAACATCAGTACTTGAGGAAAAGCAGATCTAATTATTTTAAAACTAAATTGAGACTTGTAGAGATTACAAGAGGACTTATGTTTTTAAGTGCATTAGAGATTGATGACAATGACTTAAATCTCTACATCATTTTGCAATGTGTGCCTTTCTTCTTTCTTTCCCTTCTTCCTCGCCCATACAAGTTAGTTATTAATTTTATTTAGAAGGCAACATTAAGTAATGATGTAGGAAATTTTTTGGTTTCAAAATGAAATGAAGACAAGCAGCTTTTCCTAAGGCAAGATTCAGAAGATTTAAATAAGGGAGTAAAAGATTTATCTGAATATAAGACTGGGAGAGGTGTAAGTAACATTGGTAAGCAGTGATGTACAAGGAAAACAAGGAATCATGCCTATGCAGTCACATGGTACTGGAAGAGAGGTGAAAAGTGGGAAGAGGTTAGGTCAGACAATTTCCTACATCAGAAAATTTGGTGGTTGTTGCCCAATGAGCATAAGGATAAGTCCTTTTACCTGGAAGTGCTTATATATGAGCCATTTGTAAGGTTTGTTTCAAGAATGATGTCAAATTTATAGCAAAAAAGGGAAAATGCAAGTTTCAATATAAAGGTTAAATTGGAAGCTCAGTAGTATAAAGGGTAGTATTGGGAGTTGGAGTCAGGAACACGAGTTTGAATCCTGCATTAGACATGAGAGCTGTGTGACCCTGGGCTAGTCATTTAACCTCTCACCACCTCAATTAACACATTTGTAAAATGTAAATAAATAGCACCTACCTCACAGGGTTGTTGTGAGGATCAATTGGGATAGCATGGGTAAAGTTCATTGCACACTTTAAAGTGCTAAATAAAGTGCTTTTTAAAAGAGTTGTATTGGAAATTATGAATGTAAGCAATGCTGTTCTATTTTAAATTACTGAACCTCCCTTAACACTAAAATAAGTTTGTTGTTGAAATTGTTGAAATAAGACTACTTTTAATTGGTCAAAATACATACAAGGGTAGATGTCAATAAAAGCTCAAAGAATTGTAGTTATTTTTAATTCTTCTCAAGCAACTAACTAGTTCAGTGTAAAAACATTCTTTACATTTAATAAAATTTTGTTGGAATTAAATAAAAATTTTTTCTACTTAGTAGGCCCAGGAATGAGCTTTTCTGTCTTCAAATTTGATTCTTTTGAGGAGGAGATGGGAATTATGAACTACATAATGTGTCTTTTGATAGTAAATATTTTTAGCTTTTATATGAAAATTATAACATTCAATACTAATAGAAGCTAGAACATTAAAATTATTCAATTGCATCACATTTAGATCAAAATTTTACCTATTTTAAAAATTTTAAATGCTGATGTCAGAATTCTCTTAAAAACATTGATCTCTGGTTTTTAAAAATCAGTGACTAAAAAGAATTTAGGCAGTTTTTATATTAGCATTGTAAAAGTCACTAATACTTTTTCCCCCTGCACTCAAGTGTTTTAGTTAGCACTCACTTAAAAAATTCAATAAAAAATTTAATAACTTCTGTCTTCACTTTTCCCAAAGATTCATTCCTTATTACAAAGAAAGGGGAAAATAGGTCAGCAAAACCAAGGAACTGAAAAATGTCTGGCATACCTGGATTGTTCTATACCCATAATCCCTCACCTCAGCAAAGAGAAATGCTTCTTTTTCTTTGGGAACAAGTTTGGGTATTGTGATTTCATACCATGCCATCTCAAATGTTTTACTATTGTTTGCATTTACATTGTTGTAATAAAGTTTATTTTTCTAGTTTCTACTTACATTCCTCTGCATCAGTTTATAAGTTTTCACATGATTTTTTGCATTAATCGTATTGTTTCTTACAAAGAATATTGCATTATCTTGAACCACCAATTGTTTAAGTATTCTCCATTGGTTTGATGCCTATTTTGCTTCCAAGTTCTTTGCTATTGCAAAAAGGGCTGCAATAAATGTGACCTGTAGAGCATTTCTTTTTTGGTACTATGAGTCAAAGAATATAGAAATTTTAAACTGTCTCTGAATAATTCCAGTTTTTTTTTTCCCAGAATGATTGGAATTCACAATGCCACTAATAATGCCTTAGTTAGCATTTAAAAATTTTTGAGTCCATTCTTTCCTTCTCTCCAGACCACCTGACCTCCCCCAAACCTTCCTGCCAATGCACCTTTCCAGTTCCCTGCTCCTAGTGGGGCACTGACCCTTTCCATTTCTATCCCTGCCAGAGGGAACCTATAATCATCACTTCACTCCAAACCTTAGGTTCAATGGTTATGGGTCTGTCCCCTCCAAGCTCTCCACTTTTGTGGGACACACACTGATATACTCTGTGGTATCTTAACTTTTCCATTCATCCTACAGCTAGACCATTCTGTGTGTGCTATCTTCCTCAAATAGACTCTGAGTTTCTTGAGTTTTCTATTTGTATCTCTAACAACATAGTGCTTTCCCTCTTCTTCCCATTACCCTCTCATTTTAATAAATGTCTTTTTTTTTCCAAGTTGTATATTCAAATAGGAAGGATTCTGCAAACAACAACAACAAAACAAACAAACAAAAAAAAAACAGGGCATATTCTGTTTACAAGGATTGGAAGAGTACCCAAATTAACTTTTAAAATTCATTTTTATTGACATTTTATTTTAAATGACCTTCACTTCCCAATATATTTCTCCCCCACCCAGAGAACCATCCCTTTTAACAAAGAATAAAAAAGGAAGGAGGGGGAGATTCAGCAAAATTAACATCTGGACAAATTTTGACAGTATATGCAGTGCTCTACACCTATAGTCCATCTCTGCAAGGAAGAAAAGGAAGAGCATTCTCCTATTCTTCAATGCCATGTGGGTCAATATACCAAATTACTAAATGCTTTGTTTTAAAATGAATGTAGTGCACAATGCTCAAACAGTTCAACTTGGGCTTGCAAATATTTTATGTATACATAATCACACAGACATATATACAAAAATCTGTACTATTTCACATAACTAAATTATAAGTATACTGGGGAATGTAATAATTTTTAATACAATAGGCTGCTATAAAAACAACTCTCAATTGCCTTTGGAAGCAATGTTTAAAATATTGAGTGGTCAAGTATTTCATCCATGTAGGTATTTTATCCATATTGCTTTTTCCAAAAGGTACATACCTAGTTATACAAAAATTTATAATGGGCCAAAAGAATACCACTTCCCCCTCTATGCCTATTATATTCTATAAGACTGTAGCACTAGATAAAATATTATTGAATTTTCAGTCAGTTTCTGATAGGACATTCTCCTTTGAAGAGAATTGGTTTTGAATTTCACTCCTGGTTGTCTCTCAAAATATGAAGCCAGAAACTATCCTGGTACATAACAACAAGAACAACCCTTTACAAGATAGTAAATAAATCTAAGGGTTTAGGGTATTATAAATTCACACACCAAAATATTAAGTTCATAAATCAATATATACTTAACATTTATAAAGCACATGGCATTTTAAAAGCTCATTAACTAGCTAGAAATGATAGGCATCTTCCATGAAATAGATTATTCATAATTATGCAATATCTGAAGAAATTCAGGTAACCCTTTTTCTGAACCAGAATCCAAATCCCCTGGTACACAATTTCCTTAAAACAATACTGTTGTTCTGGATGTCCTATGTAAACCAATTTTCTCTTGTCATCTTTCATATTAAAAGTGAAGAGATGCAAAGAGATAGTGCAGCAAATAAGAGCATTGAACCTATAGTCAGGAAGAACAGAATACAAATCCTGTCTAGGAGATTACTAGCTATGTTAATCTTTGTAAACTATTTAACCTCTGTCTACCTCAGTTTCCTCATCTATAAGATAGGGATAATAGTACCCATATCCCTGGGTTATTGTGAAATCAAATGAGATATTTGTAAAGTGTTTTTGCAAACCTTACAAATGCTATATAAATGCTAACTGCTTTTATCATTTCAGATAAAAAGAAACCGACCCTGAATGTCTAATGTTAACTAAAAATATTCTAATCCCATTTTTGTAGTTTTTTTGAAATATCATTATACATATTCCTATGCCATGTTAACTAGTATTATGTTAACTAGAGATGTGAATCAACACAAGACTGAAATATTTATGAAAAACTGTCAAAAGTTCCAAAATACATTGTTACACTGATAATCACAGATTCAATTTCCTGATCATTTCATGTTTCTCCTACCATTGTTACCTTTTAACATATTAACAAGAACTTACCAAATACCTAGTTACATTTTGGTAGTAATATTATCAGTCATCACCTCTCCCAGAACAATAGTTTAAAGATATTATTCCAAACTATCGTTACTAGAAGGGAATAAATATGGCACTAGGTAGAATACAGATCATTTATTGGTTTTTTAAAAAAGCATTTTCTATAAAATAGCATAAACATTTCATTATCTGTTTTAAGGAAATTTTTGAAAGACTATAGTTGGGATATGTAGTTTGACTGAAAAAATATTTAAAGTACCTTATTTTTAAATGTTTCTTGCTATATGATTAACATACTTGTCATGAGGTTAAGATGCCAAAAACTCCCCCAAATAAAAAATATTAGCCTAGTAACAAAGTTATATTCCAGGTCCTCATACAAAATTGCATAACTATTTTCTCACTGTAGCAAAATAAACAGATTTTCAGCTCTTAAGTAGCTATGTAGAGAAAGAGGCAGCTATCAGTGGTTCTCTTTTGTGATGCTTTTGTTCCTTAATAATCTCAAAAAGGTATCTGAATCATAGTTAAGATCTTTAACTATAAGATCACGCCCTTCCCATGTCTAGACACTCAGTTCTACAAGACAGATGGCCAAACAATGAAGAGTTAGATTTTTAATCGGTATAAAAAAGTACTGAAATAAAAAAAAAAAAACTAAGATTATGCAAAGCTATAGTATTTTTAAAAAAGTCTCAATTGTCACTAAAGTAAAAAATCTAGAAATAAAATTTCTTTGCTGTATAACCTAAATCGTTCTCAGCACTTAACAGTGCCTAGCAAATAAAATGCCCCTAATAAATGTTTACTGAATTGAATATGGTACCATATATAACTTTTTCCATTTATTACTCAATTATAGCAGCTGCCACATAAAAATATTAACTTTATAAAAGTTAGCAGATTTCTAAAGTGCAAAACAATTAAAATTAAAATATTTGCTTCCATTTAAAGTAATCCATGACTAGGGCACTATTTAAAAATTTGCTTTGAAGTAACAGGAATTCCAGAGCAGTTACCAACCAACCAGGAGGTAACTAACTCTCTAAGGGACTGGAGTACACCAGTCAATTTTTTGCCTAAGGCCATCAAATTTATTAATGCTGGTTGTCACTTGTCACAATTCACATTAACTTTTTCTTCCTCTTTTTACCTTTCTTTGTTCTGCTCTTCTCTCTTTCTCTCTTATCAAAACAAATCTTTTCTTTTTCTAGAAAAACAAATGCTTTTCATAGGGTTATCAATTATAAAAAACAAGATAGAGATTTGTTACCAATAGGATAGGCAGTGGGAAAAACTGCTTAAGGTTACCTTATTTATTCAAAATTATATGGCTACTTATGAGATGAAAATTATGTATTACTTGGCTCATACTTAAAACTAAGATTTTAGAAAATGGTACTATTCAAAATCTTAATAAAGTATTTGAACTGTTTTCATTAATTCTTAATTATATTTCATTGCTATTAAATACTGTGGTCACATAATGAGAAGACAGGACTCACCTGAAGACTCTAATCTTAGAAAATATAAAAAGCAAAAGGAAAAGAAGATGGCAGAGGATGAGATGGATAGTGTCATGGAAACATGAGCTTGGATAAGATAGTGGAGTGCCTGGCATGCTATACTCCCTGGGGTTACAAAGAGTTGGGTAGAACTGAATTATTGAACAAGAAGCTACTGATCAAATATTCACTTTAAAAATGTATTATGCCCTAAGTAGTAAATAAATTTTGCTATAATTATATGAGGTCACTCCAATTCAGACAGAATTTGCAAAACAATGTTTGTCCATTTCAATTTTTATAAACCTGAAAGTTTCTGAAAATACACAAGGCTCTAAGAAAAAAGGAACTTTTATTTAAAATAAAATGAGCAGAAGAATACTATTTGCTAAAAAAAAAGTAATTTATTAAAAAGAATCTTTTGTAAAGCATAGACTGGCATACGAGGCAAAAAAATACTTAACTTAGTTTGCAAAGGTTTAAGAATGCAATTTAACATAGCACATAAGCAGAGCTATATCAATACATCATTATTGTACTATACTTGATAGAATGTAAGCTCCTTCTGGGCAGAGGACTGTTTCATTTTTGTTTTTTTTATCCCAAGTGCCTGGAACATACTAGGTATTTAATTCTTGCTGATATTTAAAAATAAATTATCATAAATAATACTACCAAGAAAGCATCTCTAAAATGTAAACTAAAAATACTTTTTAGAAAAGCCCTTGATTTTATTAACTGCAAAAAAGCAAAGCATATAAACAAAGTTAATTATTGGGAAAATGGGGATAGCACAATATTTTCAAAATACTTCAATTTTTATTTTTTGTATTTGTTTTTTTAATTTAACATGCTACACAACCTTATGTAACGAGGCAGCATGGCATAGTGGATAGAGCTGGCCTCAAGGAAACAAAGAGACACAAGTCCCACACATACTGGCTGCATGATTATAGACAAGTCACCTAATGTCTTAGTACCCAAGCAGTTCTCTCAGACTGCAAGTTGCAGAGTCAAGTGCTGATCTGTATTAGTAGTTTCCTCAGTGGAAGTTCCATGTGCCAATCAGATCTGATCCTTCCTGAAATACAAAGTTATATTTCAAGTTTGTATAGAACTAAATGTCATTTTAACGTCAATTAATCTACATTATCCTACCAATATATATTCTTCTTTGATAAGATTACCTTGGAGTTCAAGAAAAAATATCTCCTTTTGAATTCTTGGCCTTGTGAATACTGCTAACAAGAATAGCAAAAACTATCTTATATTTTGTAAAATGAGAAGATGTTCACCAGAAATTGGTATTAAGATTAAAACACTGGGGTGGAAACATTACAACAGTGGAACACATGATCTGGTAGATCTTATCAAACTAAAAGTTTTGAGTATGGCCCTGGTAATCTGTTATCTCAAGCTTGGCTTGGTTAAATTTAGTAACACTGATCCCCAAAAGATTTACCATCAGCTTATGAAACTTTAGGGCCACAGCATCTAACAAATAGTATTATTAAGGTTTCAAGTATTACAATCTCCATCAATGAAATGTGTATCCACATTAATGAATAGCTCTGTGAAGTTGTAAAGTATGCAAAAGCATTTTGAAAAGGTAAAAGTGCTATATCAATATGTAGCATTATTATTTAAGGTAATAGAATATATGAAATAAGTTTATAAATTACTTCTATTTCACTTATTTCCTTTGAAAATTTACTCTTATCACACATGTGAAAGTGTTATTTGAAAAGCTAGGCACACTGAAATGGAAAGGAAAAGAATTGGTTTCTATGTAAGATTATGAAACTGATAATAACAACAATAGCAGCTAGTATTTACGTAGTGCTTTAAAGTTTGCAAAGCACTTTACAAATATATCATTTTATCCTCACCACAACTGGGAGAGGTAGGTAATTATTATCCCCATTTTACAGATGAAGAAACTGAGGCAGACTGGTTAAGTGACTTGCCCAGGGTCACATAGCTAAATAAGTATGTGAGGCCAAATTTTAACTCAGGTCTTTCTGACTACAGTAAGGAAGTTTCATTTAGCACAAAACTAAACATAACATTATTTATAGTATCTGCAGTGATGCTGAGGCCAAATCTAGTAACCCAAAGCAAGATATATTTTACTACTGGTATTTGCCCAAAATAATATTGGCCCACATTATAGCTATGAAGAATTTTTATTTAACAAAAGTTCTGTCTCATAATGAAAGTCTAAATATGTGTAGAGATCTTCTGCTGCTGTTTCACCAATTGTTTTTATGATGATAGCTCCGAGACTGTGCTTTAGTTTCAGAATTAGTGTGTCTTTGGGGAGATTTTGATGGAGATCTTGCTAGTGAATCAAAATGTCTTCCATCTGATCTTGATTTTGCCCCTGAAGTGGTCTGCCTCTGAGGTGAACTTGATTGTGATTTTCCCACAGATGTGGTCCTTTTTTGTAAGGACTCAGATCTTGACCGTCGTCTAGAACTAGAATTTCTTCTAGGGGATCTTGATTTCCTTCCTGAGGTAGAATGCCTTGTTAATGAGTTAGATCGAGATTTAGATCGGCTATAAGAAAGTCCCCTACGACGAGACCTGCAAATATCCAAAATATTAGTGTACATATTTTACAAGAAAAAAAAATGATTAGGCTATGAAACATTTTCATAGTCTCATAATAATTCTCTAGATATCAAGACCTTTGAAAGACTGATTGGCAATTTATATTTTTTAAGATGACAAAGGGTTATTATAACATAAGCAATGATCAAAAAAAACTTCTCCCTAGCTAATGTGGACAGAACAAAGATATTAACAGGATTAAGTGGCAGCATATTTATGTTAAGAAGTTTCCTGACAATAGGATTTAATAAAAAACAGAATCTTTTATTTCTAGAGGATCTTTAAGACAGATTTTTATTTTATTTTTTTTCCCCTTTTTGCTGAGGCAATTAGGGTTAAGTGACTTGCCCAGGGTCACACAGCTAGGGAATGTTAAGTGTCTGAGACCAGATTTGAACTCAGGTACTCCTGACTTCAGGGCTGGTGCTTTATCCACTGTGCCACCTAGCTGCCCCAAGACAGAATTTTATTAATATGGAACAACTTAGATGTGGTCATGTCCAATGGCAAGTGGATGAATAATCTTCTAACTATGAATTCATATAAAATTGGGACAGATTATCTCTCCAGTCATGTGTGAGGCTTAATTTCCATTAGAGGGAAAGTATTATTATTAAAGTCAATGCTACAGTTATAATTAGCAAAATTAGTATGAACTGCTACATTCTTAAGTGCTTCTCTCCCTTTTTTGATAGCTCAGTTTGATATTTATTAGTTAAATAAGGCCCCAACAACTTTGAAAAAAATTTAAGATTTTAGGGCACAAAAAGCAAAAGGAAATTCATCAAGCATGCATTTTGCACCAAGTCTAGGGATTATTATGCAATAAGATAAAAATGTTGCATGGCACAAATAGCTTATATCCTAGAGCACTCTGCATTTTGCAAAGTATTTTAACTTGTTTTATAAGAAAAACAAAGTATCCAAAACTTTACCAAATCTGAAAAACAACAAGCAGTTACATTTCCATTAAGCTACTAAACGCTATTTTACACAGAGGTATACCATAGTAATTTGAAATGCTAGAAACAATTCTCTGGAAAGATAAAGCTACACTTAGTGATAGCAGAAGTAAGTTTATTTGACATTAGTCTTCCTTTTTGTACTTCAATAATAAAATCAATTCTTACTATGAATCTAGATGGGTCATGCCTTCTTAGTTTCGTTACATTTTTTTTTTTTTAATGGCAAAGAAGTGCATTAAATGTCCATACTACACAGATTGTACTGTTGCAGTACTACAAAGTCAGAAAACAGATCTCCCCCTAACATCAGGTTATGGCTTCCTCTATTCTCTTTATATCATCTTTATTAGCATATATATTCAAAATGCCAAAGAACTGTTAATTTTAATTTATGAATAATTAATTCTGTATAGTGTTCTACATTCTTGTAGTAACAAAGGCCTTATTATAGAAATAAGTCCTGTATGTTATTATTCCTTATTCCTATATTATTATTATAACTTGATTGTGTTTTTATCTCAGAGAACAAGTAGTATATAATCAATATTTGTCTCTAGGAGCAAAGTTGTATAGGAAATGTTGCTGGTAAAATTCTTTAAAAATTTTGGAAATTAAAACTATCTAATTTATTTATTCTACAACTACAGAGACAGAAAACCAAAATGCTATCATACTTGGGAAATACTACTTGGCCAATATAATAGCAACTAATATTTATATAGTGTTTTAAGAGTTGCATAGTGCTTTGCAAATATTATCTCATTTGATCCTCACAAAAACCCTCAAAATTATGTGCTGTTATTATCCCAATTTCACAGATGAGGATTTGCCCAGGGTCACACAGCTAGTAAGAGTCTGAGAACAGATTTGAACTCAGGTCTTCCTGATACCAGGTCCATTACTCTATCCACTGCTCCACCTGCTTTTCTCAAAGGGCTTGAAAACAAATATGAATGCTGCTCACTGACAGAAGAATGCACCACAGAATTCTATATACAAATGGCAAAATAATACAAATAATATTCAAGGCAGTTACTGGGAGTAAATAGTACAACAGCTGGCATAAACAGTCTTGTTATTTTTTGCTTTACAAATTCATTAAATAATTACTGCAAAGGATTTTTGATCAGAAACAAATTCCTTGTTAGCAAGATGTTGATAAGTTATCATCAACCCTTTCATAACACTAATAACAGCAACAATAATAATAATGATTGGCATTATATAGTACTTTAAGGCTTGCAAAACACTTTACAAAAATTATCTCATTTTATCCTCAAACCAGCCTGGGAGACAGCCACTATTATTCCATGAAATGAGATAATATTTGTAAAACACTTAACCAAGAGCACTGTGCTTGGCACACTGCAGGCCACTTTAAAACCCTCCTCTTCTTCCATGTTTTACAGAGGAGGAAACTGAGGAAGGCAGCAATTAAGTGACTTGTTCAATTATATAGCTGATAAATATATGAGGCCAAATTTGAACTCAGCTCTTCCTGGCTTTGGGTCCAGTGCTTTACCCATGATGCAACTTACTTGCCATTCAAAAGAGTTATGACTATCTTCAAAAGCACAGTACTATAGATTTTATGTTTTGGAATACTTTAATTCTTTGAATGGAATACTTGTACATTAATTTTTAGCTTATTTTCTTTCACAAATAACTTTGCGTTATATTAATGAGATTTTAAAGCAGAAGCTAGATGATGATTTTCCAGATATGTTATGGCACATTTTTTGGATATAGATGGTCATTGAGATTCCTTCTAATTCTGAAACTATGATACTGATGAGTTTTTTAGAGATCAACATATTCTGAAAAGTTTTGTTATTTTTAAATATGCTTAAACTGTTCTTTTTAACTTCTAACTTCTGGAATCTTTGCCTTCCTTTAAGATTCAGCTCAAGTGCCAACTCCTCCAGGAGACCTTATTGTCCAGCTATTAGTGCTATTCCTTCCTACTTCCCATCTAACTTTGTATTTATCCTCTATCTTCTTCCCCAATTAGAATGTAAATTCCTTGAGGGGACAGGGAATCCCCCATCTCTATCTTCTTAAGCAGATTTCCTCTTCTAATATATTCACTCTTTCACTAATCTTCAATTTGTCTAAATTTGCTGGCTCCTCCTTATTTCCCCAATTCTTAAAAAAAAAAAAACTAATTTAATTCTGTCATTACTAATAGCTGCAGCCCTAAAATTCTCCTTTCTTTTATGGCTTAACTCTTGGAAAAGATTGTTAGAGTCAATATTTCTAATTTAGCTCTAAACCCCTCTGCAAACTAATTTCTAACATCTTCAATAGGCTGAAACTACTCTCTCCAAAGTCATCAATGACCTCTTAATTTCCAAATGTAACAGCCTCTTTTCAATCCTTATCTTTCTTAATCTCTCTACAAGGTCTAACACTATTGATCACTCTTTTCTCCAGATTATTGTGACACTTTTCTCCTGTTTTTCCATTCCTTTTCAGTCTCTTTGTCTTCTAGGTGGAAAATGTCACACAAAATGCACTCCAGAATTTCCAGACTAGATTAAAATGGTATTGAGAAATATTTGCCAAACAAATAAAAATACAATAGAATTTAATCTTAACAAGAGATCTTCTAAGTTAATAAGTGGCCTGCAGGGATCCTTTTGTATTATTCAATGGTACCATTTCTAGTTGTGTTTGACATCACTTTTGATGTCAACTGATGTTGATCAGGCCCACTAACAAGATGTCCTCTTTGAATCTGGCTTGGGTTCTCTTTTCTTCTCCCTCTATATATTGCTTGGTGATCTCAACTTCAATGGGTTCAATTATCATCTCTATGCAAATGAATCCAAATACTATATATGCAGTCCTAAATTCTCTCTTGAGCTCTACTATCATACTACTAAGTAAATGCCCAATATACAGCTCCAGTGGGATGTCTCATTTGAGGCATCTCAAATTTAACATGGCCGAAACCAAACTCATTATCTTTCCCTCAAATTCTCTTTTCTTGCCAATTTCCCGTTACTGTCATGGCATCACCATCCTTCCCGTAACTCAAGCTCAGAACCTTAGAGTCATTCTTTATTTCCTCAATTAAACCATAACCTATTACCAAGTCTTGTATCTCTCCCCTATGTTCCCTTTACTCCACTCACACACACTCAGATGCAATCTCTTATCAATGACTCTGGCAATACCTTTCTGGTGGGTCTTTCTGCCTCAAGTCCATCCTCTATTCATCTGCTCAAGTGATCTTCCTTTAAATTACAGCTATGACCATGTCATTTTTTTCCCTACTCAATAAACACTTATTCCCATTATCTCTAGGATCAAATATAAAATCCTTCATTTTTATTTTAAAACTCCTTACAGTTTTGCCCTTCCCTAACTCTCCAGTCTTATATTTTATTCCCTTCCTTTATGATTACAAAAATTATATCAAGTCTTCTTGGTGGTCTTCCACCTAAAATTCCTTATCCTAACTGTCTTCACTGGAATGCTTTACCCTTTCACCTTTGTCTTCTTTTGAGATTCAGCTTAAATTCCACTTTGTGAAAAATGCTCCTTTTCTCCTCTACCTATGTAAAAAGGTTCATGTTAAATCTCTAATACAGCCAAATTAAATGTTTTCTAAACACTTGATATGTGTATGTCAGTCAATAAAGCTTAATTACACATGTATTTTATGTATGAATCAGATATATTATCATATTTATTACCCTTTCTTCTAAAGTCACTCTGTTAATAAAATTAGAAAAGAATGACTAATGTAGCATGCCTTCAAATTTTCTATATATTTAAGTTCTTATACTTCATTTATGTCTCAAATACCAGGTTCCATCCCCATAGCAAGATAGTGCCTTCTAATACTATTTACACCTTACATACTCTTTAAGGCTATCAGATCGTCTTCTGCTTCTTCCCCATGAAGAACTTCTACTTCGAGTCCTTCTGCTGTGACTTCTTGATCTCCGATGTTCACTTGGAGAGCAAGGGTGGCGTTCTTTTGATTTCATTTGGCCTGGTGCTAGAATTTGAAGAACATCACTGTGAAATAATTCAACACCAAAAAGCTTCAATAATAACTATTTAACTTGTCTAATTAATCATTATGAAAGAATTTTAAGAAAAAGAATCTATTATTCCTGAAACTATAATTTTGCATAGCAAGTAAACTATATGTTTATCTACACTTACTTTTGCGATCACCTTGCGCAAACTGTATTTCAATTTGACGACCACATACCCACTTTCTATTGAGGTTATAAAGAGCATCTTCTGCATCACGGACATCTTCAAATATGACTAGCTGTTAAGGACACTTTGAACATCAAAGTATACAATGAAATAATTTTTAAAATAATTTTCACATGCCAAATGAAAAGGAAACACCAAGTAAAATATTAAGCTCATTACTTTAGAAGTATATCAGCCAAATATTATTTATATTTTTACCATGGAAACTGCAGAGTCCTGTGATTTTCAAGACAATGTAAATAGGAAGATGAGAAATCAATTTTAACTATGTAATAGAATAATGTTTGAATATCCCTTATGAATCAATGTAATTTCAGCGAGTATGGTCAACTAAGAATTTGCTACTTGGGAAAAATATATTTCAAAACCAATTAGTATAATAAGATGAATGTTTAGGTCTCAGCCTTATAAAGGATCTATCAGGGTTTTTTTTATATAAAAAGACAAAATGTGATAGATCTTATTCTGAAATTACAATCATAAAAGGCCTTTGATTATGGATTTTGGGAGCAATTACTTTCTATAATAACAACATTTTCACACAGACAAAGCAGGCAAACATATACTTTATATGAAAATTAATTTGATCTAACAATCTAATATTTATCCTTGTGTCTGTCTCTTTAAGTATACTTTTATATGTTAATATACAGGAAACATAAAAGAAACACACACAGCCTAAATTATATTTTGAAGAATTTATAATACTAACAGTAAATTCCCTTATCTATTTATACTTAGCAATACCAATCCATTTAATTATAATGGAATGTAGAAAAATTACCAAATACTTAAATTTTAGGAGATCATCCACTGATGTAATCAAATATCAGAGAGCAGCAAAAGCTAAAGAAAGATGATACAAAAAAGAGACTTTGGCAATTACCTCAATGTCACTTGATCTTGAACCTTGACCTTTACTCTTTTGGGCTTGCAAGATGGACTTTATAAGTGCTGCAGAACCAACCAAATCAGACTTGGCTTTGAATCTGGAATTCTGAGTAAATGTAGGAAAGCCGAAGCCTCAACTTGGTGCTGGCTTTGTCTTTTGCTTGATAAAGACTTCCCCTCTTCCAGTTTTCTTTTTATCTGTTTCCACCCTCCCTCTTTATTCTTTGACGCTTGAACTTTAAGGTGTCTTTTGGCTTGCCTGCTTGGTTTATGCTTGGACTCTATCTAACAGGTTGATTCAAACTTTGGGGTGCTTGCCAGCTACTGTGGACTGCTTTAGATTTTCTGAGACAAAGAAATAAATACATTTAGTTAGGACATATTAATCTTGTCAAAAATTCCCCTGAATACATATATGTCTACGTGTAGACATAGACATATGTTTACACGCAGACACATGTACCAATACACACACAGAGTGAAATAAAGGATATTGTACGTAAGCAAATCCTCTTGGGCGGCGAGTGTAGAAGTCAAGTGGAATGTATACGTCTACTATAGGGCCATATCGACCAAATTCACGTCGTAAGTCCTCAGGCCTGAAGTATTTTAGAAATAAGGCAAAGAAATAGGAATATAACTGTGTTACAGCAGTTTGTTTACAGAAATCCAGTTGTAACACTTGTATTGATCCTTCTAGAACAAGAGTCCTTAACCTGGGTTCCACGGATCCCTGTGGATAGATTTCAGGAGGAACTTGAACTTAGATGGGGAAAAAAAGTTATTTCTTTATTTTCATTAATTTCTAATTGAAATTTAGTATTTTCTTTAATTATGAAATCAGACAACAAAACAGACTAATATTAGTAGTACCTGTGACTGTCACTAACAGAAATCATATAAAGTTTCATATCACATTACAGTTGTTGCCACTATCTTGAAATAGCTTTATGCTGGTCTTTATTTAAAAATTACTTTTGAAAAAAAAAATTACTTTTGCTCTTAAATCCACAGTTAGATTGCAAGAAATTTCAGTCTTCTTATATACAGGCTGCATTTCAATACAATTGGTTATTTTCTCTGTAATCCTATATATTTTATGAATTTAAAAACATTATTCTAAGAATGGGTCCAAAGATTTTATCAATCTGCCAAAAGGGTCCATGACACAGAATAGGTTAGGAAACTCTGTTTTAGAAGGAAAGTACACTTTCTAAATCATCTATATGTTAAAATGTTTTTCCCATCATGCAAAAGATTGTCAAGTAGCCAATTATTTATATGTCAATATTTTCATCATTTAATTAATACTGTCATTCATATCCATTTGCCTAGCTGTAATAAGCCGGATTTATTTTAATCAACAAGCATTATTAAGTACCTGTTATGACTAAACACTGTGCTAAGTAGACTATAAGGACAAAGAATAAATAATTTCTCCTCAAAAGTTTACATTCTAATAGGGAAGGCAGCAAGTACACATATAAGTATTTATAGCAAAAATATAAAGTGAATAAATACAATGTCATTTGAGAGAGGGGACACTAGTAGATGGGAGAGAATTAGGAAAGCATTCATGTAGAAGAAACTGGGGCTTAATCATTAGGAAAAGAAGGACTCTATGAGGCAGGAGTGAATAAAGGAATGGATGAATGGTTAGTGGAAAAGGCATTAAGATGTGTATGAGGAACAGAAAGGCCAGTTTAGGTACATTACAGAGTGAATGAGGAAAAAAAGATGAGAATGAAAAGTGTGTGCCAGGTTGTGAAGGGATTTAAAAGCTAAATTGAGGAATTTATATTTTATCCTAGAAATAACTGGAAGCCATTGGAGGTGACTTAATAGGGAGTGATATAGTCAACCTTTCCTTAAAGAAATTTATTTTGGCAGCAGTGTTCTGGATGGACTATAGAGGAAAGAGACCTGAGGCAGAGACCAATTACAAAGCTATTGTCATAATTTAGAAAAGAAGGTATTAAGGTTTAAAGTAAGGCAATAGCGACACAAGCAAAGAGAAGGTTGGATGCAAGCAATATTACAGAAAGAGAGAAAGTAAGATTTGGCAACTAATTAGGTAAGTATGGTGAAACAGTGAGGGAGGAGTTTAAGATAATACTGAAGTTATGAACTTGGAACACTGGAAATATGAGAATGCCTTCCAAAGAAGCTGGG
Organism: Myrmecobius fasciatus; assembly: GCA_023553655.1. Taxonomy (NCBI): domain Eukaryota; kingdom Metazoa; phylum Chordata; class Mammalia; order Dasyuromorphia; family Myrmecobiidae; genus Myrmecobius; species Myrmecobius fasciatus. Next base: position 300,790 of record JAJPUD010001847.1, on the reverse strand, counting down.
AAATTTGGGAAAAGTAGAGGGAAATAAGTATTGAGTCATATTTGGAGCATGTTGAATTTGAGATGTCTGTGGGATATCCATTATAAAATATCTAATAGGCATTTGATAAGGGAATGATGGGTAGAGACTTCACATTAGATATACAGACCTGCATATAAGGTCTAGAAAACATAAAAAACCCCAGGAGAGCTCAAGAATACATGAATAGAGTAGACAACAGGGTCTATTAGGGAACACTCACAGTCAGGAGGTGTGATATGAATGCAAAGAAGCCTGAAGAGTTGGAGATAAAAAGAGGGTCAGGAAAAATAGTATAACAAAAACATAAAAGAAGGAGAGTACACAGGAAAATGATCAACTGTGTCAAATGCAATAAACGTTCTGAGAAAGACAATGATACAGGAAAGACCATCAAATTTGGCAATTAAGAGATGACTGACAACTTGGAAAGAGCAGTTTCAATTGAGTGATTTAGAGTAGAGGCCAAAATTGCAAAGGGTTGAGGAACAGTCCATAAGGTTTTTTCAATGGATTTGTCTGAGAAAGGGAGGAAACATAGGTTAATATCTTGAAGGGACAGTAAGATTTATTGAAGGTTTAAAAAAAAACTGGGGAGACCTGGGCATATATGCAGGCATTAGAAAAAGAAATAGTTATCAGGAGGTTAAAAAGGTTAGAGAGAAAGAGAATGCCTGAGGTTACTAAAATTTGTCTTGTGTTTAGATCAAATATTATACTCGATTCACAAAATGTAACAGACATTCCTAATTAAAGGTTATAAAACTGAGGATTTCAAGATTTACATGTGGTTATATTTCATATTAAAATACTTAGCTACATAATAAAGCAAAAAGTATCATTCTCTAAGTGACAACCAATTTTTGTTTTGTTTTGTTTTTTTGCTAAGGCAATTGGAGTTAAGTGATTTGCCTAGGGTCACATAGCTAGAGAATGTTAAGTGTCTGAGACCAGATTTGAACTCAGGTCCTCCTGACTTCAGGGCTGGTGCTCTATCCACTGCGCCACGTAACTGTCCCAACCAATTTTTTTTTTAAGCCCATTTTATGCCTACCTAGCATTGTGGGACCCTGTGGGGATGGAGAGAGAAGTAGTAGAAGTTACTTCCCTTTACTGATTTGTACAATAGTAATTTGGACTTTATTATGGGTAGAAGTAGTATAAAACACGGAGGAGATGAACTTTAAAGAACATATGTAGTCAAGATGGTAATTAGAAATGAAATTTAGGTGAATATAATGTAAGAAACAGTATGAGCAAAGATGAAAGTAAACACAAAGTGTATTTGGGACAATGAAGAAATTGTTCTAAGTATAGTAGAAGATACTTGCTGGGGAACAAAGAGAAATAAATTGGATAGATACCAAATGCTTAGTTTCAGTAGCCCTTAAAAGCCCTACAAGGAGCAACTCTGTAGTTTGTGAATAAAGAAATCTGACAAAAAATGGTGTTTTAATAATAGCTAATGGTTAATAGCTATAAAATGAAGTGGAGAAAGAAATGGCAAACCTTCCCAGTATCTTTGCCACAAACAAACAAAAAACTCAACACCTTAACCGGGGTTCACAAGGAGTCATACACAACTGAAACAACTCAACGAGTTAACATTTATCTAGAATTTTATGGTTTGCAGAGAGCTTTCCAAAGAACAGCATGACCAGAAGACAGAGAAACCAAATCCATTTTTGTGGTAACCAAACTGGAGGTTTGGACTGGGGTAAGAAAAGAGAGGAAAATGTGATTTTAAGAAACTTTTCAGAGAAAGAAATGGTGATATTTGTTGAGGGACAATATGTAAGGGAGAAAGCAAATAAACATTTAAGCTTGGGAAATTGGAGGAACAGTGTTACCAAAAATTTAGAGATAAAGAAGATAAATTCTGTTTTGAATATGCTTGAAAATTATTATTATTATTATTATTTATTAAACTGATAAGAGCTCCTTAAAAGCAGGGAATCATATTTTGCTTTTCTTTGTACCTCAGTGTTTAGCATAGTGCCTGAAACATTGTAGGTATTTAATGTTTAGTAGGTGATCTCGCACATAGTTGGAAATGTAAGATCAGAGAAGAGGTATTGATTTTGGAGGCACAGTTGAATCCTGGAAAGTTGAATTGAGAATTTTTGAGAATTACTGAGTTGAGGACAGAGTTTAAGGGAACACGCAGGGGAGGTGCAGTGTAAGAATTGAGAGATGAAGTTGTCTTACAAAGGAAGGACAGGAGGCCGTTGAAATAATGGAAAACAGGAAAAAAGAAAAAATACTCACAAGAGAGGGAGGGAACAACCAGTGGGATAGAAAGAAAACCAAGAAAGCATGTCACAGAGTCAAGGAAAGAAAGTTTCAAAAAGTAAATGATCAACAGGTTCAAGTGCTGTCAGGTTGTGCTCATCCTCATATTATAACTTCAAGGAAAGTAGAAAACTGTCATATATGCTAATCAACCAAGCTTAGTCTCAAAGGTAATTATAAGTGAACACATCTATCTTTTATTCCTTAAGTTACAGACAAAATAAGGAAATTTCAAACATAACCCCTTTCCTTCAACTCATAAAGAACAAAAAAGACAAAACTCAGAAGCTGTGAAAGAACCACATAACTCAGATAAGGGTAATAAAGGTATTAGCTAATGCCACCACAGGATAGTTGCAATCCTGAGTTTTGGACCATCAACCAAGTTATCATTCCTTAATTATACCAAAATAGGTCTCACTTAGTTTTTTCAATTTTTAGAAATAAATGCCTATATTTTTTCAATCCAAACATTCTTTTATTTTGTGTATTAAAATTATGAGCTTGGTAGAGTGGAATCCCTTAAAAAAAAACTTCTGCCAAGACAAGATTAATATCCTGCCATATATTATTTGTATCTATTTTATTTTTATTATATGTACCCATGTACCCAGGGACATAATTTGACCTTCCTTACATTCAAATCCATGCTATAATTGTATTACACTTTATGGATAAGTTCAAAGAAAGGTGACCAAATGATGTTATTTTTATTGAAGTGATTCATTAATACAAAAAGGTATAAATGAAATTACACATTACCACAGAAGGATTAGAAGCACAGAGAAAGAGTAATGAGTGAGGATAATGTTACAAAGTGGAAAGTCTGAAATTTGGATTCTGAGTTTACTTCTTAGCTCTGCCATTTACACTATCTTGGATAAATCTCTTCAGCTCTCGGGGCCTTAACTTTTCTCACGTAAAATGAGGGCTTAATGACCTATCAAAATCCTTTCCAGCATTAAATCAGTACTTCCAGGAAGCAATAACTCCATAGTTTTTGTCATTCCTGGAGTTCCTCCTCACCTATCAGGATAAAACTTTCCATTTCATCAAGCATAACATCAGAGCTGAAACTTGCACCTCCACGAAAAAGAAAACATCAATTTAAAGGGAGTTTAAAGAAATACGATTGTTAAGAGACTGCCTTCTTCCCTGGCCTGCCCTGCTGGGGAAGGGAATGGGGTGCCGAGGGGAGGACAGTGGGGAGTGGGCAGAGCGGCCTGGGGAGCAGCATCTCCCAGTGGGGGCGGAGGTAAGGGAAAGAATCCAGCCTCGTTGCCAGGTTGCAGAGTGGGGGTTGGGGTAGGATTGGAAGGGGCGGGCTCGACCGCTCAGAATGCGGGGAGAGATGCAGTCAGTCCGGTCAGACCCCAGAGATCCGGCCTGAGCCACTAAGTCTCGGGAAGGGATGAGTCCTTTAAACCATTGTGGATTTGGGAGTACCAAGGAGGGGATGAGTCGGACGCGGGCCCAGAAGACACGCCGCGGCCTGGGAGGCTCCGAGACCGCTCCAGGCCCTAGCCCGAAGGGGGCCTCGTTTCAGCAGGCAGTTCGCGAACTGAGGGGCCTGGCATTGGGAGCGGGGGAGGGGGAAATTGAGGAGGAGGGAGTGTGTAGGGAAGGTGCGGGCCCTGCCCCTAGTCCCATCTTCCTCTTATGCGACTTCGGCCCACCATCACCACCCGCATTCCCACCATCTCCCAGAGCCGCCCCTCACTCACCTAGTGGCATCCGCAACGTTCCTGACGAACAGGGAGGTATTGGGGGGCCTAGTGTAGCGAGACATGATGCCTTCTGTCCTTCTTCTTGTCCGGCCTGTGTGACTGTCTCCCACCCTCCCTCCTGGGAACCCCAGGCCTCTCTAACAGCTACACCTGTTTGGCTCGCGCTGCAAAGAGCCGGTGGAGGGGCGTGGGGGGGGGAGGTGCACTGAAGGCCTAAGAGCTCAGAGCCCGGGAGGTGGGGGGAGGGGGGCGTGGCAAGGACGAGCGTCGGGTTGCGCGCGCGCCCCTGGGAAACGCCAACCTAATAGGATAGGAAAGGAGAGAGCGTCGGGTTGCGAGCGCGCGCCCGTGAGACGTCAGGTTGCAGTCGGGGCCGGCCAGGGAACTCTTTTCGCTGCCTATCAGTTGATGTCAGAAGGTCGGCTCTGGCTGATGTCCTGGTGACCTCCAGCATATTTGATTTGGGAGGTGGAGGAGGTGTTGTCAAGACCTTAGGGTTCTGTTTATTTGAGAGGTAGCTATAGAGGTGAGTGAGGAGCTGGTCACTTCCATTCTCGTCTTTGCAGCTGTGTGACCCTAGCAAGTTGCATAACCTCTGTACCCCAGGCTGAGCAGATGCTGATCCGCTTCCTTGTGGGAGTTCCCTGAAGCGGTGAAAAGACTAATCTCGTCGAATGTTAAATTAAACATAACAAAAACTGTTTAGCTTTTTCTTGCTTCTTGTATTCAGCGGTGAGTGCTGGGCTTTTGTAATCAAAGGAGTAATAATTTACGAAATGGAAGTTGGGTTGACAGCGACTTGCATTTCAGTTCTTGCCCCACTCCCAGGTCCACTTCATCCCATCTCATAACGTGAAAAAAAGATGTCATCGCTGTCCCCTGGGGAATCCCTTTTAGTCATACATTGTGGAAGTTCCTAGGGAACAGAGTATATGTTATGGGAGTTTAACAAGTGACTCAGAGTGAGAGAGCAAGAAGAGTTTTGGGATAAAAGGTACTTTTAGATAAAAATTTTTATGAGTGGTGAGTATCCTTGTTTTCCACGTCGCATATATATGTGGAAATGAGCTTAAATAATAAGTAAGGGAAACAGATGTAGAATTCAGATCCAAGTTTTGACTAAATTTGTTTTAAATGAGGTTTGGGGGCTTTGGGAAATTTGAAGAATAATGCTTAAGACTGTGAGTAGTTACTACTCCTTGGGTGTGAGTTGCGAACTTTGGGGAAGAAACTTACCTTGGTCGGGACATTTTAAGAAAATTAGAATCAGCATTTATTGCTGGCTATATCTTGACAGTGAGCTTGAAGCAGCAGAAATGAGCAGGCAATGAAGTAGTAGTCTTCCTTTCTTTTGGCTCCTTGGGAGAATATTTTTGACAGGATTAGGGGAAAAGAGTGTCATCATTGGCAACCACCAAAGCCAAGCTTCTGGAGGGAGGTTCAAAGAAATTACTCATCAATATCCAACATCACAGATAAACTAGGAACGTGGAAATTTTCATGTTGGTATTATCTCCTCCTGAAACTTAAATGAGGTACTACTTTAATACACCAAAATGGTAGATTAATGATTTGGAAGAGTTAATATTCCTTCTAAAGGGCCAGCTTTATTTCTAGTAAGCATATTATTGAAAAGTTCTTGCTTGCTCTTGTCTGATAAACCCATTTTCTTTACTAGTTTAATGTTTTATATACTTTTATGTATGTGACTGCTTCTTTGGTCCCATCCAATAAAAGCTTTTATGATGGACAATTCTATTTAATGCTTCTTAATTTCTCTCCTAGGAAAGAGAATATTTAATTTGAGCGTATTATGAAGAATGATCTAGACATTTCTGTTTCACCTGAGTAATTTCTCATTTAGAAATTGCCATATCGTTCTCCTATTTCTCAAAAGTAAATAGGCTTTATGTCTATTTTAAATGAAAACAGTTTCAAATGGCAAAAGTTGCCTCTGTAGATAACATTTCTAAAATCAATGACTTTTATATTAAATTTTAATAGGTATATTTATATCTGCTAATATATCTTTCTTCTGACTTTGTCTTAATATTCATACTAAACTCTTCACTTTCACTAATGCCACTGTGCTAGTCTTCTTAGATTTCCTTTCATATTTCTTACATCTGTCTCTTTCTACTCAGACTACCTCCATCTAGTTCAGCCCCTCATCACCTTGTTCCTGGATTATTACAATATTGCTTCCTAATTGACCTTTCTACATACATTCACTTTCCTTCTCTTTCCTTTCCAATTCATCTTTCATTAGCTGCCAAAATGACATTTCTAAAATACTGATCAGTCTTCTCAATAGAGTCCAGTGGTTCGCTGTTAAGTGAGGACTAGCACCTCTCATGTTAATCTTGCCAGGCCTTTTCCAGGACTGCTTATCTACCCTTGGTGACTACCTGCACACCAGTTTTCATCTGTGGCTCTAAGAAGTTATAGCATGTACAGGGATCATACTTCAGTAAAACTTGTCTGGGCAGGCAGTCTAAATCAGGTTGAGAATAACTGACAGGCTTCAAAACCCGTCAGTGAAGGGGATGTCTACTTCAGGCATGTAGACTTCCCCTGGTAGAATGAGCCGATTAGAACAATTTAGTCAGTGACCATGAAGGTGGCTAAACACTTAGAGTTTGGTCAGACATCAAAGACACCAACGTCATCAATTGCATCTCAGACCATAGTCATTTTGTTGCCATTGGACTTTAAATGACTAGAAGAGAATGAGGTAGACATCTTTGTACAAGTCTACCTCACTCAAATTAAATTCACATTCACGTCAAGATATCATTAGTGATGTCATTGGGCCTCCTTGAAAACAAAGAATGAACAACAGTTACCCCTAGGAACAAATGTTTGACATTTAAAGCTCTTCACAATGTGACTTTATCTTCCTTTCCATGCTTATTACACATGACAAGCTTTCATTCTACATTCCTGCCAAATGGCCTCCTTGCTTTTCTTAACACACAATACTGTTTCTCATCTCAATACCTCTTTGAATGATGTTGTGCTCCATACTTGGAATATAATCTCTTCTCAGTTCCACCTCTTAGAACCTCTAGATTCTTTCAAAACTCAACTGATGGACCTGCTCCTATGTAAAGACTTTCATCACCTTCCCTACTCCCTCTTAACTATTAATAGTAATAATCTTACTAATGTTTCCCTCTTGCCAAATTACTTTGCATTTATGTCCTTTATATTTTTATATTCATTTATGCACATGGCTTAGGCTATTTACTCGGGTGCAGTAAATAGAGCACTGAGCCTGAAGTCAGGGGATCTGAGTTCACATTTGGTCTCAGACATTAACTAACTGTGACTCATAAGAAATTCTGTTGTATTGACATGTTTTTGTGTTTCACTGAAATTTTTGTTGGAAAAAATACTTGGAGTAAAAACTATTAATAAAGTCAGGAAACTTTGAAAATAATCCTTTGCTGTGAACTACCCACCAGATGGTGCTGTTACCTCTTTTGTAGTAAAACTGAGTCCATTTCTCATTTTGTAAAAACTTCATAAATTTGAGGAGGGGAGATAATTTACCTGGAGATCTGTAATTAGGGCAAGGTAAAACTTTAATCCTACAACTCCAATATTTTCTGGGTACTGATAGTACTTACATTCAGTATCTAAACCCCTGGTAAAGTACTGTCTGATCTGGCCTTATCCTGCTTCTTAACACTTTTATCCCCAAGTCCTTTCCTATATTGGTTTTCCAAAATCTTAGGAGTCTCTTTCCCAAAGAATCTTGTGTCTTGGGGATCTCTTATGTATTGTGGCACAACTCTCAACTGCCTTTAAGGATGAGTTTTGTGCTTTATGCCCCAGGGGTGAAAATTGCTAGTTACAACTCTGAAATCAGTTAGAAACCAGAAAGGTGGAAAGGATATTTCCTCTTAAAGAGTAATATAGAAAGATACCCCCTTATGATTTTGTAAAGGGAGAAGTCACCAATGGTTTTACAGTCCATATGGATGGATGCTTCCCAAGTACTTTCTATATCTTTAGTGCTTTCTCTTATAGAAGAAGGAAGGAGAGCTAGGAACTAAGAACTGATGGTGGACCCAGGGGAAAGGTTGTTGGTTGGTTCATTGGTTTTAATAGTTAAGAGAAAGACCAGTTGGAAAAATAGACTTTCTGAGAGCTGGGGAAAGCCAGGAGGCACTGATGCTAAAATATTCTAAGCCCCGGAAGACTTTTTAAAATAATAGCTTTTTCTTTTTCAAAATACATGCAAAGATAGTTTTCAGCATTCACTCTTGCAAAACATTGTGTTCCATATTTTTCTCCCTCCCTTCCCACCTCCATCCTCTCCTAAGTTAAACATGTGCAATTCTTTCAAACATATTTCCACATTTATCATGCTACACAAGAAAAATCAGATCAAAAAGGAATAACATAAGAGAAAAAACAAGCAAGCAAACAATAAAAAAGATGAAAATGCTATTTTGTGATCCACATTTAGTTCTCATGGTCCTCTCTCTGAATGGAAAAGGCTCTTTCCATCATGAGTCTATTGGAATTGCTTGTTGAAATGTTCAACATTGTTGAAAAGAGCCAAGTCCATCACAGTTGATCATCACATAATTTTGTTGTTGCTGTGCAAATTGTTCTTTTGGTTCTACTCAATTAGTAGCTCACTAAGCATCAGTTCATGTAAGAGTCTCTAGGCCTTTCTGAAACCATCCTGTTGATTGTTTCTTATAGAACAATAATATTCCATTACATTCATATACCATACATACCATAACTTATTCAGCCATTGCCCAGCTGATGGGCATCCACTCAGTTTTTAGTATCTTGTCACTACCAAAAGGACTGCTACAAACAGTTTTGCATATGTAGGTCCTTTTCCCTTTTTTATAATCTCTTTGGTCGACACACTCAGTAGAGACAGTGCTGGATCAAAAGGTATGCATAGTTTGATAGCCCTTTGGGCAAAGTTCCCAATTGCCCTCCAAAATGGTTTAATCAGCAAGAAGACTATTAATGTATCTTGTTATATCAATTGTTTTAAAAAGATTCTTGTGTAAGAATGAGTTTGAAGTGAATTAATAATAATGAATTAAACATTTTTCAGATTCCAATTTATATTTTATACTTTTTGTACTTTAAAAGTTGTACATCATAATTGCAAATAATGATTTTTAATGTTAAATTTATCTGTATTAATAAACATATTTTGATCATGCAAAAGTGAAGAAGTATGTTAATCTTTATTTTAGTTAAATATCTATACAAGTCAAGACTTATTCTGATATCACCATTGTTCTCTTTGCTAGAAATCTACCCAAATTTTTGGATCCATTTTTTGACAGGCGAATACAACTTTTTTTTTTTTTTGAATGCAGGAAAGATTTATTTTACATTCTTGCAAGAATATGCCTAGATGAGTAAACACACCTTTGAAACGCCAAAGGCAGCATTTTTGAATAAAACTTTAAAGACTCAACAAAGCTATACAACAAAAATCATATCAAGGGTTGATTATTTTAGTTAAGTATTGACATTTTGCTTTAATGAGCATGAATATTCTCCAGAAAAATATGCTCTCCTGTCATGTTGCAGCATGAAGGTAACCTTGAATTCTTATAAAGGCTAAGCAGGCAGAGCACAAACTCTCATGGCTTACCATTTTGGAATGGTTTTGAGTAAAGTTTGGAGAAGCTTCTTTCCAAAGGTGATCAATTTTATGGTCATGACATATCTTTGAAGATAGGCATCTGTATAAGGAGCACCTAACAATAAACCAAAGAGCATTTATTAAGGACCTAGTATGTCAGATTTGGGCCTGTAGTCAGGAAGACTCATGGAATATAAACTCGGATATTCTTGGCATTAAGGTCAAAAAACTCTGTCATATTGATTCTATAGCAAAAATTAGATACTAGACTTAAATATTTGTGAATCATTGACAATTATCAGAGTAAGGATTTACATAATTATAAACTGAACTAGCCTTTAACCTGTGAATAGCTGGAGCCAAACAGAGCAATCTAGAGAAGAGATTCAGGAATCAAGTTTAATTTCAAAGTGAGGGAAAGGGCTTGCAGGCAAGGAGGCAGATAGACATCCCTAGTGAAGATACTAAAAGCAGTGAAGCCAAACCTTAATTTATATACTTCTGGCTAAACAAAAAGTCAAACAGGATAGTAGAGCAACAGTGGTGAGACACAACAGCAACAGTGAGACAAGGTTGTATAGTGGCAAAAACTAGGGCTTCATGTCTAGGCCTATTGGTGTTAGGCTGTACTTGGAGACCATTAGTTCCAGCAGATGAATGCAAAGGATTGCTGTTATACTTAGCTCAGGGCCCAGCTTGCTTACTGGACCGTAGTTCTGGAAAATAGGCTTGTAATATCTTGCCATGACTAATAGTTCACTAAAATTGCTTTGTGATTTTAGCTTTGTCATTTTACTTGTCTCCACTTCAGTTTCTTAATCTAGTAAGAGAGTTGATTTAGTTAATCTTTAAGGTGCTTCAGCTCTAAATCTAGTATCCATTTCTAGTATATTGTTGGGCCCAGCCCCTCCCCATTCCTTACCACTTAGAACAGAAATTTGAGTTTTACATACCATTGTGACACAGTGAAGGATAGAAAAGAAAAACAATATCCAGGTGCCCGCCACTCTGACTCCATCCTTGTCTAAAACTACCCTGGAATAGAATTATCTTGCTTCATACCTAAAAACTAAAGTTATAGTCCCTATCTTTCTAAGAATGGTCCTACTCCTTTGCCTGACAGAACTGAGCCACAATCCAAGCTGTAAATATTAGATTAACTTCTCTTTCCCAGCTCACTCTCTGAAGTAAAGGCAACAAACTATAAAATGTTAGGCTAATTGCTTTCTCAGCTTTTGGATCCTGGTTGCAAACCCTTTAAAAATTCCTTGCCTCAGTTCCTCAAGGCCGAATGATTATTGAACATGAGTTCCATTCAGTTGGCTAGCCTAAAACTCTCCACATTAAAAGATTAAAAACCAATCTCTATTTTGCCTCAGTTTCTCTGGCATTACATTTGGAGACCCAAGCAAGATATGAGATCTGAGAGCAAGATTAGAGATTAGAGAACAGCAGGCCTCGGCAGGGAGCCTTGAGCCTGCTGGTTCTGGACTCTTTTAGGGGAGCTGGTTTCTTTCAGAGCCCCATGGGGGGACCAGGTCCAGCGCAGCAAGGATTCACCACCGATATTATTTGGTCTAAGTGGAGAATCTGGTTTGAAACCTCTGCAGGGTAAGTTTTCTGTCTTGTCTGATTGCTAGCAAATCTGGGTCCCCAGAAAAAGTTAGGCTAATAAGCTATACAACTCTGGGAAGTTCCAAGGGGACACCATATGGCACTATTTGGTCTGGGTGTCTGCAGGCCCAAATCTGGGTGCTTTTTAAGCAAATTTGGTCTGACTGCCTTTGGGCACAAATCTGACTGCCATTAGGCACAATTTGGTTCTAGGTATTTTTTTTTTTTTTGGTGTAAAACACAGAAAAATACACCTGGGCACTCTCTGTGAAGGCAGGGAACACACCAGACTAGAGTTTAGAAGTCTAGTTAATCTTTAAAAAGGCTCAGTTTGGGTTTCTGGGAGGGAGAGATTGCCGACCTAGAAACTCCCCTCATGGCATTCCTGAGCTATTAGGAGTGTGCCTCTACTTTGTATTTGTTAAATGTTATGTCTGTGTGATCTGGTTTTGACTTGTCTGTCTGTTGTATTGATTTAAAGAGCTCTGTTAAGTTTTAAGAACAATGATTGAGGAATTTGTCAATTAGTCATTTCAAGACTGTAAATGTGCTTAGCATAAAACAAAATGCTTTATTAGTGTTAACTTCTTTATGGATTTAATTGTAACCTGTTTGCACTAATTTGGGGAAAAGAAAACAGAAAGCTTGGCTGCTTTTAAAACCTGACAGAAAAGCAGTCTTTTTGAAAACCTAGGAAAAAAAAGGCAATAAAACCTCATCTGAATCAGGTTGCAGCTCTGAATTGGGGGGGAGGTAAGGGAGAGAGAACAAAAGAAGTTGATGTCAAATGCTTTGAAGAAAAAAACTAGTGTAAAATAGCCTCCTTATTTAGTCAAACTTCTGAGCCTCTTCAGACTTCTGAGAGCCAGTTTAAATATATGTGTGTATATGTATATGATGTGCATATGTATATATGTATATATGCACATGTAACCAAATGGTAATTCAGTTTGTCTGCAAAAATTTAATTTTTATTTAGAATTTAATTATTAATTAGAATTTGGGGAAATTTATTTAAGCGGGGAAAAAGAATATGGCTTATTCTATTGAATTTTGGGGACTTGGTCTTTTTTATTATTTAAGGTGGTATGAAATTGTGGGAGATAATTACTATTGCTTTGTACATGCTAAATCTATTCTAGTTATAAGATCTTAGGAATTTGTTCCAATATTAAAACATTACTACTGGGAATTTGCAATAGTATTTGATTTGATGTGTTTTAAAAATAGCTTGTTAAAAACAAAGTCCTGCACTGATGCATTGTTGGTGGAGCTGTGAACAGATACAGCCATTCTGGAGAACAATTTGGAGCTATGCTCAAAAAGTTATCAAACTGTGCATACCCTTTGACCCAGCAGCATTTCTACTGGGCTTATATCCCAAAGAAATCATAAAGGAAGGAAAAGGCCCCACATGTGCAAGAATGTTTGTGGCAGCCCTTTTTGTAGTGGCTAGAAACTGGAAATTGAATAGATGCTCATCGATTGGAGAGTGGCTGAATAAATTATGGTATATGAATATTATGGAATATTATTGTTCTGTAAGAAATGGCCAGCAAGATGATTTCAGAGAGGCCTGGAGAGACTTACATGAACTGATGCTGAGTGAAATGAGCAGAACCAGGAGATCATTATACACGGCAACAACAGTACTATATGACGATCAATTCTGATGGACATGGCTCTCTTCAACAATGAAATGTTTCAAACCACCTCCAATTGTTCACTGAAGAAAGCCATATACACCCAGAGAGTGGGATGTGAAATGTGGACTACAACATAACATTCTCATACTCCTTGATTGATGTTTGCTTACATTGTGTTTCCTTTATCTGATATATCGTTTGTGTAGACAAGATTTTTCTTGCACAACAATAAGTTTGGAAATATGTATACATATATTCGATTTGCCAATATTTTAACATAATTAACATGTAGTGGATATCCTGCCATCTAGGGGAGGGGTGGGGAGTTGGGGGAAAAATTTGTAACGAAAAGCTATGTAAGGGTTATTGTTGAAGAATTACCCACACATGTGTTATGCAAATAAAATAAAAAAATAAAATTAAAAAAAAAAAAACCAAAGTCCTGATAACTTACCTGAAGAGGTCATGTATCCCTTAATTAGATGAAGTATGTCATCTTCTAAAACATATATTGAGTGATTTGTAAACATAAGTTATGCTTTAAAATTTTGTTAGCTTTGCTAGACATGTGTATAAGCTTTATGGAGTTATTTAGCTATTAACTATATTGTGAATCTTAAAAGTTTTGAAGGAAAAGAAAACAAAGGAAAGGGGGAAAAAAGGTGATTTTACATACATGTGACAATAAGAATTTATTTGCAGAAACAAGTAATGGTTTGAATGAAATATTTAGTTAGAATATCATATGGAAAAGTAGTGATTTTGTTTAAATAATTTAATTGGTGTGCATATTAAAATTTCAAATGACTAAATTACATTAAATTCCTATCCATTTTTGATAGATTATGTAATGTTTATTTGGCTATCATTTGTTGAAAATTGTGAAATTAATAATTAAGTAGAGGTTATAATATTGAAACCTAAAAATAGTTAAAGATTGTTGATTTGATAGGTTGTTGGAGAAAGAGGGAAACAGTATGTTGTAGTTAGAATTGAGAGAGATGGAATTTGTTGGAAAGGGAGAGAAGGAAAGCATGTTGGAGAAGAGGAGAGACAATATTGGGAAGGAATTGGGGAGGGGGAAAGAAAGCATGTTGGAAAAAGAGAGAGAAGTAGGTTGAAAAAAAAGGGGGGGTGAATCCCTTAATGGAAGGAACTTGCCATTTGTTTGCAGAAAGAAAACATATTGGCTGGCTAAATTCTGAGAAGGATTTGGTACCCTAAAAGTTAATTATATGAAGAAGTGGAGTGGGGGAAGGAGAAAGGGAATGATATTTCAGCTTGGAAGCTTCCTTTTGTGACTGATTTTTTTAGAACTGAATTCAAACTCAACTGGTTCTCTGCTGCAGGGAGCATTTTATTGTTTAAAGGCACAGCTTACTTTTACATGGAGTTAATTACTGAATGTTTGTTGTTGTTGTTTTCCCAAGTCTGTGGCCACTTCAAGGCAAGGTCATTTTTTCATAGATTCCACAAGTTCTCTAAAAGTGATTTTTTTTTCTACCAAAGGCTCTGTCTGTCTTCAGCAAGTTATTTAATGTTTTTATAAAGGCATAATGGTCTCCTTGTTTAATGAATATGATACCAAATGTGCTCTATAGCTTTCTTGAAGTACCTAGAGCAGAATTTTAACCTGATGGGGTATGCACAATTGTTTGTGGGATATTTTTGTTTTAAGTAGACCTTGTTGTACCTATTAATTATATTTTCAGAAGTTTATAGGGAATCCTCAATTGGAGAAAGGTGAATTAATACTTTTTTAAAATAAAAGTTATTAATGTTAATTCTGATAAAGTTCCTTTATATGAGATTCAGATACTCTGTGTTTTGCATGAGTTTTAATTGATTGTATTGAGTCATCTTAAAGTTGTACCCATTATTTAAAGGGACTCTGAGAAAAATAGTTTTTGCCTTTGTCCCTTTGAATATGTTTTTGCTATAGGTGATATGCAATTTAGAATTTTTCTATGTATTAGGCATTCTAAAGCAAATAATTTGTGTAATGTTGAATTTAAAAACCATATACTTAGATATGAAAGACAAGCTGTGCACTTTCTGGGGATGAATTTCTTATTGTTATATGTGGCCCCTGAGAGCTAGATTCATCTGAAGCTTTGATTGATGAGATTTTTTATTGGAGATGAAATCTTTTAGGACGTAGCTGATATTATTTGGGAGTTTTAAATCCAGGTATGACTGTCTGATAGATCATCAAGCCAGTGCTCCACTATCTGAAAAGTTACTATCAAGCCAGTGCTCCAGCATCTGAAAAGTTACTGGGGAAACTGCCTGAAGTATATCTGAATTAAGGCTACTTCATTCTGTATCATGTATGTGCTGAAGAATCAGCTTTGACTGGTTATATTATGTTATAACCATGTCCCTGCTTTTTCCTTGTATAGCTGATTTCTATAATCAGAAACCGTTAATACAATTCAATTATGTAATACATTGCTGTTTCCAATCTAACTGTATGTAGTCATTATATCCTAAATAATTAGGCAAATGAGTATTTAACCTAGTCATCTATCAGTTACTAGATATTTGTGTCTGTAGGTGAAAAGGTCCTTAAAGGTTTCTAAAATAATGAAAGGACAATTGACACAATTGTCAATGAGATCTAACTGCTATTTTGTTTATTGGGACTACAGCTAACACATCTTTAACATTTGTCTGTCCTGTGAGACAAATATGTTTCCTTACATGGGAAGCTGCTAGCCAATCTATATTGGTCTCTTCACATCTTGTAGCAGTTCTTGTGAACCACTCTTTCTATCTCAGACTATTCTAACCTTTATTTGTTAGATTTGTTTTTTATTCTAGATTTTGACCAAGTTACAACTGTATTGACCAGCTTCAGGGAGTAGATCGACCCATTAGATAGCTTCAGTTTGTTCCAGTATATCCCCCCCACCACCACCACCACCAAAATGGGATCCTAATAGGATGATTCAATTCTGTACCCATTCTCAGCAGGAAGCAATTTCAGAAGATAAGACAGTTGCCCCTGCCCTTAATAGACTTTGAGCCCCATTGATTTGGGAGGAACTGGAACTGGAACTGGTTGATGAATGACTGCCAAGTTCTGACTGGGTCCCTTATTACAATGTATTTAGGATTTAGGATGAAAAATATTAGGTTAAACTGTTGCTGTAAAGGATACTTATAGTATGTATCTGCATTATCTAATTGAATATAATGTTCCCTTCAGAACATATAATTATTTGAGGAATCTTTAGATAAGTTCTGGAGTAGAAAACCTTTACTGTATTAGTGTATTATGTATAGGAACTTTGATTCACTTTTAGGACTTATATGTGAGATGGTATTTGGAGCTCTATTTACTTCCCCTTAGATGATTCCTTCGATAAAGGAGGATAATAAATAAGGGACCAGAAAGCTGGTAGAGTTTCCCCAAAGTACTTGAAAAAATGGGAAAAACATCTTCATCAGAAAACTCACCTAGAGATTAGATTAAAGGGACAGCAGCCAAGGGAGAGGTGTGAAGTGGATTTGACAAAATTTAAACCTTAAGCAGGTTATGGATATCTCTTTGGCCACCATAGTAATCCTTCCCATAACCTTACTTCTGCCTAACTCTAATCAGCTCATATCATCCCTAGTGCCACTAGTTCCTGCTCACTTTGCCCCACATATTACTGCCCCTCCTAACCACCAGTTCAAATTGGAAGCTCTGTTTACTCTTTGCTTGATTTATTATTTGTAACTCAGATGGGCTGTGCTTGCTGGCTCTGCTTTAACTTTGAACCCCCTTATTTTGTTGGAATTGTCTTGGCAGACTCAGTTCCTGGGACCACTTCTCAATCTACCTGTTCTTGGGAACAACCAAAAATCAGCCTTGAAAATCTCCACAAAGTCTTGTGATTGCCTCCACGAGTCTTCTGATCCACTCCTCCAGTCCTATAATCCCAGTTCCTTAAATTAATATTTCAGCATCCTTGAAGGATGTTGCAGTTAAGTATTGGGACCCTGAAGGTTCATGGTTTGCCTGCCATGATGGTCTAAGTGTGCATACTCCTACATCCTGCTCAGTAACCTGGATACTATCTGCGTTCCCTAACCTCTCTGTTCTTCCAGGTGGAGACGACTGGAGCCTTTTCAGGTTTCACCTTTCTCCCTTGGACTCTAACAGCCATGCAGTGACACTCTTTCCCCTCCTAGATGAGTTAGGGTTGGCCATTACAATTGCCTTGAGTATCACTGCTCCCTCTACAAGCAGATACTGAGTTAAGTGCACAAATGACTGCAGACCTAACTCACCTTGAATTGTCCACCTGAAATTGGATTCTCTTGCTGAGATGATTCTCCAGAACTGCAGAGGACCTGACATGTTATTCTTGTAACGGGGAGGACTCTGTGCCACCCTAAACAAGGAATGCTATTAACAACTCTTCGGAGGTCCAGCCTCCACAGGGAACTAGGTTCTTGAATGGAGGGTTGGAGTCGGCGAAGTGGAACAAGAGACAGCACACTCTATGGCGTGATCATCAAGTTCGATTTATTGGCAAAAGCTTGTTCAAATTATTCAAGAAAGCTTGTGATTTTTATAGTCTTACAAAGTTAGGGTTGATTAGAGATAGGACAATTATTTGGCTAGGATTACAAGATTTTCTTGGGGCCCAGAAATTCCCAGGACCCCAGGTGCAATGCTTCTTAGAAAAAAAGAGTGTACAGAATAAATTCATCAAACAATATAACAATAGTGAAACTTTAACTAAAGGTAAATGTACCTTGTGGTCATCACGTCATATCTGGCAGAACATGAGCTTCTCTAAAAATGTCACATTTACTTATTCCAAGACTTATACAATGCTTTTTAATTTTTTAACATGGTCATAAGATTTTTTAGAATAGAAACATTTTTTTTCTCAAGAACTTATTTCCCTCAGCCCATTTATTAATCCCTCATACAATAGCTTGTTTTGTGTAGGGGTCAGTAAACCATGCAATGGCCTATTTTCCTTACTTTTTTTCCCATGACTTACTTGCTACCAATGTGTCCATCTATCACTGATGTTTACTGTTCTTTTCATCATATCATTATTTATGTAAGCTCTGCATAGGGGAGTGAAGAACCAGGTTGATTGAATTTGGAATTGTTTCAAACAAGAAGGAATAACTGGAGATTTCTTTTGGAGTTTTTGGGGAAAGCTATCAATTTCCCAAGTTTCCCAGTCTCTAAGTTTGTTTAATGCTTCACTAGTAAAGAAACCTTTCATGTTTAGGCAGAAAGTACAAAGGGGCTTTTTTGGGGGTGAAGGGCTTCGTGCTCACCTCGTTGTGATGGATGGATATATACATACAGCTATGCTAAGAATTCCTAGAGCAGAAATTAAGCAGATAATCATTAACCAAATATATTCCTGAATGCTTAGTTCTGTAGGGGCTTCTTCATGTTGCCTTGCACACATGGGGGGAGGTGGGGGTCAGGCCCTGTGGAGACCTTGTCATTCCAGGCAGGGTCCTTAACTCCCAGCATGCTCCCAGCACAACTCTGGGGTTAAGAATCTTGAATCCAGCCAACTGAAGCAGGGTCAGGGGATTCTTATCTTATCCAACATTGTTTCTCCTTCTCCTTGCCCTCACCATAGGTCCTTGTATCTTTTCTAGTCTTGTTTGATTTATCTGATTCCAGGTAGGGTCAGTCAAAATCATGGTGCTGAGACCCTCCAAGATGATTCAAGGATTTGATATGTTGGGTGCTGCTTACCCCATTCCTTGCTATTAAGACTGGAAAGTGAGTTTTACATACTATTGTGACACAATGAAGGCTAGAAAAGAAAAAACAATATTTGGGTGCCCACCACTCTGATTCCATCCTTGTCCAAAACTATCCTGGAATAGAATTGTTATCTTGCCTCCTGCCTAAAAACCTAAGTTAATAACCCCTATCTATCCAAGAATGGTCCTACTTCCTTGCCTGACAGGAAATAAGCCACAATCCAGGGTTGTAAATATTAAGTTAACTCCTCTCTCCCGGCTCTCTTGACAATAGCTGTAAAATGTTAGACTAATTGCCTTCTCAGCTTCTGGACCCTGGTTGCAAACCCTTTAAAAGTTCCCTACCTCACTTCCTCGAGGCCATATGATTTTTGAACATGAGTTCCATTCAGTTGGCTAGCCTAAAGCTCTCTACATTAAAAGATTAAAAACCAATCACTATCTTGCCTCAGTTTCCTTGGCATTACAATACTTAGTCAATATACATTTATTAAACACCTATAATATGCCAGGCACTGTGTTAATTTAGGCTTACAAAAAGGTGAAAGAACAGTCCCTGTCCTCAAGGAACTTAAAATTTAATGAGGGAGATGAAAAGCAAACAGATCTATAAACAAGCTACATATAAATAGGAAGTTAAAAAGGAGGAGGGCACTAGAATTAAGAGAGGTCTTCCTGAAGATGTGATTTTAGCTGGAACTTAAAGAAAGCCAAGAAAGCCAGAGGGGGTCACTAAGTGGCACAAATAAAGCAGTGGATATGCAGTCAGGAAGATCTGAGTTCAGATCTGGCCTTAGGCAGACACTGTTTGGGTAAGTCACTTAATCCTGTTTGCCTCAGTTTCTTCATCTGTAAAATGACCTAGAAAAGGAAATGTCAAACTACTACATTATTTTTTCAAGAAAGTTGCAAATGGGATCATGAAGAATTGGATATGACTAAAATGACAATAACCACAAGGAAGCCTGTAGGGGAGATGTGGAGAGAGAGTTCCAGTCATAGGAGACAGACAGAAATCCTTGAGCTGAGAGATGGTATGGCCAGTATCATTGGATTGAAGAGTACATGACTAGGAGCAAGTAGTTTGAAAGATTGGAAATGTAGGAGGGAGTTAGATTGTGAAGGACTTTAATTTTCAAACAAAAGATTTTGTATTTGACTAGAGGCAACAGAGAGCCACTGGAGTTTATTTAGTGGGGCTGGGATGGAATTGGTTGGGGACAGGATAATAGGTGGGGATTGTAGGACTTATACTTTAGAAAAACCCCTTTGGTGGCTGCATAGAGGAAGGATTGGAGTAGAGACAGATCCACCTGCAGACTATTGCACTAATTTAGAAAAATGGTAATAAGAGTCTGTACCAGAGTGATAATTGTGTAAGGGAATTCTAAACCATCAAGATCCTTTAAATGTTCACATCCATCAGGTTGTTCTGTTTACTGCTATAAATTCCCAGTATTCCAGAACCACACTGTTCTATAACAGCTGTAAATTCATTAGTTTGATATTCTGTATGGCTAACTGCCATTGATACTCTCATGTACTCAACTACTCATTGCTGTGCAATGAACTAAGGATAGTTCTTCAGTCAACAAGTACCTATTGAGTTACCATAGCGTCTGTAGGGATTGTGAAGATTCGGTTTCTTCAATTTTAAAGTCATTCATATATTTAGCGGATAAAATATACTAGAAGAGACACAAAAGGTACTTTGAGTGACAGACTTATAAACAGACATACTTTTGAGTTCCAAATTAGAATGTACTTTAAAGTGGGTCAAGTTTGTTGTGGTAATTGAAGATCAAATTCTCTTGGATTAGCAGCTATCATGAATGATGCTATTGAGCAACACACAAATCCAAATTTACTATGATTTCATAGAGGAATTATTTAACATTTATTGTAAATAGACTGAGGTTAGAGGTGACAGCTAATTTTATCTTTTTTTTAAAAAAGTTTAACTTCCTTAATCATCAACTACTTCCTTACTAATTAAAATGCTAGAATAATATCCTTATTTTTTTTCACTAAGAGTTCATTTGATCCTTAAAAAAATTCTTGATAAGACTAAACCAAATGAAAAATTAGTTATTTATGAGTACTTTAATTTTCTTATTTCCTCATGCACATTGCTATTTGTATTATCATTTATTGATAATTTATTATTATGTATTATTGTTATTTTATGCATATTATTGGGTTCTTGAAACTTAGTAGCCTATTAAGTGATGGAACCTGAACTGTTCTAGTGGTCCTGAAGGGTCAGAGTCAAAAATGTGAAGTAACAATACTTGGCAATTGATTGGATATGGAAAATGGAAGAGAGGGAAGAACTGACAATGATTCTGAGGTTGCAAACCTAGATGATCAGAAAATTTATGTGCTTAATAAATCTTTGTGGTTTAATTGTTTATGTTGTTATTGTGAAGATATCAAAAGAAGATGGTCTCCAACCTAATGAATTGGATTTTGGAAACCTATAGAATAGAATTGGGCAGGATTGAAAGGATATGTTGGATTTCCACACTGACAAAAAAAAAAAATTCAGCTATAACTCCCATTTTAAATCCCAGCCAGTAACTCAGTGGATGATAAAGTAATGTTGGTTTCATAAATCTAAATGTCTTTTATGGTATCTGAAAAGTCCTCAAAAGATTTCTCCTTTTAGATAAATATTAGCCCTCTTTAATCTTTATGTTTATGTGACTGGAT
This sequence comes from Myrmecobius fasciatus, assembly GCA_023553655.1. Taxonomy (NCBI): domain Eukaryota; kingdom Metazoa; phylum Chordata; class Mammalia; order Dasyuromorphia; family Myrmecobiidae; genus Myrmecobius; species Myrmecobius fasciatus. The sequence goes on along the minus strand of JAJPUD010001847.1, from coordinate 279,404 downwards.
CTTTCCTTCTCATTTTTCTGGTTTCCTCCTGAAATTGAACACTGGTGAATGGAAACAGAGGGATGAGAGGAAAGACCCAGAGCTGAAAGCAATGGAAATGCCTTTATTTTATTGCCCTGGATGGGAAAAACATGAACTGGATTGCTTCGTCAGAGCTATACTTGACCACCACATAGGGCCACACTAAAACAGTACCAATAATCTTATCACCTTGCCACACACTGGATGTTCTATACCTTTGTGGATATCTATGATTTGGAATTCAAAGTTTGTTTAGTAGGCTAGAGTCCTGAGAGAGTACTGTTGGAGTTGGGCCAAAGAAAACAAAACAAACAAACAAAAAACAAAGAAACAATAGCTAGTTGCTGAGCCATCTGGGGAAAGGAAAGATGTGGCTCTTAACTATGACATATCTGATATACAATGTATGAACCACACTGGGTATAAAGTATGGAGTGAGAAAAGTGATAAAAATCTTAAAAGGAAATGAGCCAGGACCTATACCAGTAGATTCTGTTTAATGTTTCACAACAATGCCCTACGGGTTCACACTAAAAATTCTATAATGGCACCTTAAACACTAACTAATTGTCCCATTATGTTACAAATATAGTTTTCCTGTATGACAACAAACATGTGCATGTTTGTACCTAAAAGAATATTACCAGTAACATATTAAATTAGCCTGAAGGTTCACAACTCATTGTTGAAAGGAGTTAATTAAACAAAAAACATACCGAGCTATACTTAAACTGTATTTAAAGGGTTTTGTAATGTAAACTCTGAGTGGAAGTAAAATAAATCATATTTGTGATAAATTTGTGCAATATTATATATGAATAATTCCTTTTATATTAAAAATCTAGTTGAGTCTAGAGGATACTGGGATAGGGTAGAATGTGGGGGCAGAGGTAAATGTTTGCTGGAGGAAGGATGATTTTATTTTAAATTACCTGCAACCACAGGATCAGTCCTTTATCTATGGACAGGTATGTAGGTTCTTTGCTATCTTTACAAATGAAAAGTACTCTTTACAAATGGAGAGTACTCTCTACTATCTCCATAGCCTTTACAAAATTCTATTTCACAAAAACACAGGTGTTGGGTTATTACTGTAAGAAACAAAACTTACCAAGAACTCCACTGACTCACTGAAGAATGCAGAAAAGATTTTACATCCTTGCAAGAATGTATGTATCCCAATTCTGTGGAATGGGAACACACCTATAGAAGCCAGGTCAAATCTTTTTATAGGGTTTAGTTAGCCCTACTTCTTTCTTCTGAATCTTGACCAATCAGAATCTTTTCCAAGTTACTATTCTCTCTTATAAGGTATGTAATATACCCAGCAAAATGTGACCGGAACATTTCTTCCTTTGGTTCTTTGAGCTCCTGCAGTTGGTCCCCTCTTCACTCTTCCAATCCTTCCTCGTCTAAGAGGGAAACTCCCTTTTTCTTATCACATAGTTAGTCCCTCCCCAAGGGAAAACTCTCCAAAGAGCACATATTCTTCATTCTTATGGAGGAAAATTACCGGAGGAGAAGAAGGGGCAAAGTCCTGGGGCTCACATTCAAATCTAAACCTCCATTCCTGATTATTCTTTGATGTCCTTGTGGGTTTCAGTTTTCTGATTTGTTTTATTTCTCCAATTTAATTTTCATAACTGTGGAAACCAAATAAATGCCAGTTTCTCACATTACTTCCCAAAGTGTGACATATGGTTATTTTCTAAGCTAGAGGTAGAAAAGCCTCTTCTATTGAGCACCACTGACAAAAATCAAGGGCTATTGATAAAGATTTTTTAAAAGCCCTAAAACTTAAGTAAGCCAAATTTAATTGTTTTAAAGGAGAAAAATATTAAATGATCAATTTATTTGCTTTCTAAATTTAAAGACAGCATTGAATAATAAATAAACATTCTTATTATATTTCTTATAGCCAATTTAAAGGAAGGTGAAGGAAAGAATTAGAAAAAAGAAAGAGATGAGGCAGAAAGGTCAGGCAGGTTCTAATACAAGCTCTAATACAAAATTTATTAATTTTTTTCTGATATATGCTAGGAAGTTTAAACCTTTTTTCTTCATTCATTTCATCTTTCACCTGCTACAGGTGAAATAGGATGGCAATATCAGATGGCAATATCAAAGAAACAAAACTGATAGAGGACATTAGTACTTTTTTAAAAAATTTATTTTTTGTGAAATTTTAAGTTCCAAACTGTCTCCTTCCCTTCTCACCCCACAATAGAGAAGGCCATCATTTAACACATATATAAATACATGTAAAACCATACTGAAGGGGGTACAGGTTCTAAGGGAAATATAGCAGTGATCATCTGGTCCTCTGACCTCAGAGTGCTATTGTTTTAACAATCTGTCAATGATTCTAAAGTCTTCTGGCTTTTTCATAGTTGTTCTTCAAACAATTTTGCTGTTACTGTGTATGATATTTTCTTGATTTTGTTCATTTCACCCTTCATTATTCAATGCAAGTCTATGTTTTTCTAAAATCAACCAGTTCATTATTTCTTATATCAGAGTAATATTCCATCACAATAATATACCCCAACTTATTTAGCTATTCCCCAAATGACAGATAGCCCTTCAATTTCTAGTTCTTTGCTACCACAAAGAGAGCTATCACAACAGAATATAGATTATTTCCCTTTTTCCCTAATTACCTTGGGAAACAGACCATATAATGGTATTACTAGATATTGTACAGTTTAATAACTCTTTGCTCATAATTCCAAATTCCTCTCCAAAATGGTTGGATTAGATCACAAGTTCACAGATAGTATATTACTGTCCCAATCTTTCCACATTTTTTCCAACATTTATCTTTTTCCCCTTCTATCATTTTAACCAATTTAGTGGGTGTGATATGGTATTTCAAAGTTGTTTTAATATGCATTTTTCTCATCAATAATGAATTAGAGCATTTTTTCATATGATTATATATAATTTTCACAAAAAACTGCCTGTTCATATCATTTAACTATTTATCAATTGGAGAATGACTTGTATTCTTACAAATTTGACTGAGTTCTCTATATATTTGAGATATGAGATCTTTATTTGAGAAACTTGCTAGAAAGATCTTCCCTTCTCCCTCAGTTTTCCACTTTCCTTCTAATTTTAGCTATACTGATTTTATTTATATATACTTTTTAAAAGTAATTAAAATAATCCATTTTATATCTTATAATACTTTCAATCTCTTATTATTCATAAAGTCATCTATCCATGAATCTGATAGATAATATATTTCATGTTCAAATTTTCTTATAATATCTCCTTTTATAGCTAGGCCATGTATCCATTTTGACCTTGGTAAATAGTGTAAGATATTGCTTTATATCTAGTTTCTTTCTTTTTTAAATAAAGCTTTTTATTTTCAAAGCATATGCATTAATAGTTTTCAACATTCATCCTTGTAAAACCTTCTTCCAAATTTTATTTCTTCCTTCCTTTTTCCCACTCTCTCCCCTCGACAGCAAGTAATCCAATATATGTTAAACATGTGCAGTTCTTCTGTACATATTTCCACAATTATGCTGCACAAGAAAAATCAGATCAAAAAAGAAAAAAATGAAAAAGAAGATAAAATGCAAGCAAACAGCAACAACAAAAAGTGAAAATACTATGTTGCCCATACCCAATCCCCACAATCCTCTCTCTGAGTACAGATGACTCTCTCCATCACAAGACCATTGGAACTAGTATAAATCAACTCGCTGTTGGAAAGAGCTACTTCCATCAGAATCTATCATCACACAATTTTGTTGTTGCTATGTACAATGTTTTCTTAGTTCTACTCACTTCACTATCATCAGTTCATGTAAGTCTCTCCAGGCCTTTTTGAAATCATCCTGCTGATTGTTTCTTATAGAAAAATAATATTCCATAACATTCATGTACCATAACTTATTCAGCCATTCCCCAAATCATGGGCCTCCACTCAGTTTCCAGTTCCTTGCTACCACAAAAAGGCTGCTATAAACATTTTTGCCCAAGTGGGTCCTTTTCCCTTTTTTATGATCTCTTTGGGACACAGGCCCAGTAGAGACACTGCTGGATCAAAGACTATGCACAGTTTGATAGCCCTTTGGGCATAGTTCCAGATTGTTCTCCAGAATGGTTGGATCAGTTCACAACTTCACCAACAATGTATTAGTGTCCCAGCCTCCCTACATCCTCTCCAACATTCATCATTATCTTTTCCTGTCATCTTAGCCAAACTGAGATGTGTAGTGGTACCTCAGAGTTGTTTTAATTTGCATTTCTTTGACCAATAGTGACTTAGAGCATTTTTTCATAAGACTAGAAATATATACCTAATTTCTATTATACTGCTTTTCACTGTTTTTCCCAACAATTTTTATCACATAGTGAATTCTTATCATAAAAGTTAAAATTTTCAAATTTGTCAAACAAGATTACTATAATTACTTATTGAAGTGCATTGTTTGTCTATTCTGTTCTAATTAGTGCCTTCTTAAAAGAAACATTTGTTAAAATATACAAACCATAAAATATCAAAACATAAACATTGAAAGACATTATTATAACCTGGCACTTTTAGACCTACAAGGGAACTATATGGATCATGGAATCACAAAGGATTCATATAGCCCATTATACACTAACATATACTATCTACAATTATTCCTAACAAGTGGCCATAATTTCTGGACAATTCTAATTATAATCAAGTTTTTCTTACATTTAACCCAGAATTTGGCCCCTGGGCTTTAACCCAGTTTTTTCTTCTGGAGCCAATCAAGACAAATCTAATCTCTCCCATGGAACAGACAATTCAATTTTATTTAACTAGTATTTATTTTTTGATTGTTGTCCTTCATTCTCAAAGAGAACCAAAATGACACCACTATGTTAGAGTTAAGTTACAGTATGTCCCACTGTGGCTGATCAGACTAATACAAGCCACAGTGGGACACACTGTAACTTAACTCTGAACATGTGGGGTGGATTCTCTAGCTTTGCACTTCTCACATTTCTTCTGAGCTAATTCAATTCTCATTTCACTCATTGAGCACAACACCTTCTCTGATGAGGGCACACTATGCAGAGTGGTTCTGTGCCAGTGTCTCCCATGTCATATAGTCAATTCTAAAGTTCTTAAGAGAGACCTTGAAAGTGTCCTTGTATCACTTTTTCTGACCATCTTGTGAATGCCTGCCTTGTGTGAATTCTCCATAAAATAGTCTTTTTGACAAGCATACGTTTGGCATTCAAACAATGTGATTATTCCACATTGTTGCAGTAGAGTTTGAATGCTTGGCAGTTTAGTTCGAGAAAGGATCTCAATGTTTGGTATTTTATCCTGCCAGGTGATCTTCGGGATCTTCCTAAGACAATTCAAATGAAAGTCCTAGTATGCGCTAGTATACTGTCCAGGTTACACAGACATGTGACACAATGGCTCTGTAGATCTTCAGTTTGGTAGTCAAATACCTCTCTCTCACACTTTCCTTTGGAGACTCCCAAACATTGAGCTAGATTTAGCAATATGTGAGTCAATCTCATTATCAATGTGTATATCCCTGGAAAGTATACTGTCAAGATAAGTGAACTTATCCATAGCAAAGTTAGGTGCTAAAGACAAAAAGGCAAAAATGGTACAGTTCCTGCCCTCAAGGAGTTTACTTTCTATTGGGAGTGAAAGACTAAGTAGATTGGGGAGTAATGTTATAGGTAAGCATAATTCAAGAGAAGGAGTGATAGAAACAAAGCTTAAATCTTCCTCACTTCTATCTTGGAATCCCTAGCTTCCTTCAGAATTTAGCTTTTAATGATACTTCATACAGAAGACCCACTTCAAATTCCCTAGGCTATATAAATGCTGTATATAGTAGGAACAGTTATTATTATTATTATTATTATTATTATTATTTGCTTTTTGCTGAGGCAATTGGGGTTAAGTGACTTGCCCAGGGTCACACAGCTAGGAAGTGTCTGAGACCAGATTTGAACTCAAGTCCTCCTGACTTCAGGGCTGGTGCTCTATCCACTGCACCACCTAGCTGCCCACAGTTGTTATTTTTTTAATATTCTAAAAAAATAAGGAATATAAGAAGTTTTCCAGTAAAGGAGTGACATGGTCAGACCTGTGCTTTTGGATAATCACTTTGCAGTTGTGTTGGATTGTTAAAGGGAGAGGCTGAAAATAGGAATCGAGATTAAAGGTTTATGATAATAATCCTATAAAGGAGATAAGGACCCCAAATAAGGATGGTGGCAGTGCAAACTATTCTGCACTCATTGTAACAATTGGAATGAAGGTTCTATAGCTCCCAATATCCTTAAGTGTATGTCATCCTTGGGTTATTCACATTTCCATTTAGCAATGAGGATCTACTTATAGTGAGAGAGTATGGACTTTCAACAAACACAATAAGTACTATTTTGACAGGATTCAGTAGTTTCCGAGGAGTGGAGGAGATGAATTATGGGAATGACAAAAGATTCGTGAAAAGAATTCTGGATTTGGAGTCTAGAAAAAGTCTAGAGTCTAGAAAAGTCTAGAAAAACCTGAATTTGAATCCTACCTCAAGCTCATACATCTGAGGCAATGAAAGCCTTAAGCCTTCAATGTATGTGAAGGTCAATTTATCCTAAAAAACAAACCCTTTTCTTATATGTGTTTTCTTCCTGCATTAAAATATAAATTCCAAGTTACAAATATGGCAAAAGATAATGATAGTCAATTTTGGAGGGAGTTGTGGGAAGTTAGCATATAGTAAGCTTACTGATTGTTGACCAACTGGCAAGTAGATAAGGAAAAAAAAAAAGAATGGCTGTGAGAACAGGCACATGTAATGCCCTAGCCAAGTATTGTTCATAATTCTTTAAGAACACTTGAAAAGTAGGGCCTTACTGATAAGAACTGATGTCAGAAGCACAGATTTTTCTCAATAAAAGCAAGAACAAATAAAAAGAGTTAACATTTTTAAAGTGCTTTATAAACCTTAATGCATTATAAAATGCTAGATATTATAAGGACAAGACAGCTTCAAATTAAATTGCTGCAAAATCATTTATCTTAAAACTATCATATGGATAATACTTTCTATTTCTGGCTCTCCCTCTACCTCATATGAATATGGATATGTATGTAGAGATGTAAATGTATACAGAGCTTGGAATCAGGGAGACTCATCTTCATGAGTTCAAACATGGCCTTAGATACTAGCTATGTAACCCAGGGCAAGTCACTTAATCCTATTTGCCTCAGCTTCCTTATTTGAAAAAATGAGCTGGAGAAGGAAATGGCAAACCACTCCAGTATCTTTGTCATGAAAACCCCAAATGGAATCATAAAGAGACAACTGAAAATGACTACACACACACACGTGCTTGCATACACACACATGTGCCTATACATATGTGTGTCTATAAATATATGTATGTATATGTGGTTTTCTCCAATAGAATTGAGTGTAATGACTTTTCATTTTTGTCCTTTTGTCCCATTGCCTAGTATAGTAAATTGGCATTTAGAAGGTGTTTAATAAATGTTTATTGACTGAAATTTTCATCCAAGTCTCATAATATCTATTTTTTTGATGCTTTGAGGTTTGCAAAGCACTTACTATGCATTATTTCTTTTTTTTTAATATGCATTATTTCAACTTATTCCTACAACTACTTGAGAAAGCTACTACACGTTATTTTCCCATTTGTACTGATGAAGAATCTGAGGCTTAGAGAGATGAAATTATTTATACATCTCTACTCAGCTGAAAGTAAGTGTTCAGGCAGGATAAATAACTTGAACCCAATTTTCCTAACTCCACATTCAAGGAATGTTACACCCAGTAGCTATAAACCATTTCATTTTCCCTCTAGCTATCAACCTCATTATCTATCCTCTACTTTTGAACTTTATTTTATGTAGTATGGAGTATCTTTAAAATGTAAGGTCTGTGAGGGCAGGCTATCTTGCTTGCTTGTTTTTGTATCCCCAAAGCTTAGCACAGTGTCTGGCATGAGTAATAAGCTTATGCTTATTCATTCAATCTATCTACCTATACATCTATCTATGTATCTATTTATCATCAATCTGCCTATATTTCTGCTTATACTTATCTTTCTGCTGTACCATGCTGCTTGAATGGCATAGGTATAAAGAAGGACATTTCCCAGAAGCATCCCACTAAAGGCTGCCTTTCATATGGTCACTAATTCTTAAATGACTACTTTTTGAGTTTGTTCATTAATTCCACATTTCTCTAACTTGTATATAGAAATGTAGCATGCAATATTTTGTCAAATATTTTTGTAAAATCTAAGGCTAACATTCTGTTAAGAATGGAAATGTTAACCTGCTAGGACCTGTTATTGATTAACCCAAGGTTTTTTTGTGTTTTTTTTTCCTTTTTTTATTTTTTATTTTTATTAATACTTTTTATTTGCAAAACATATGTATGGGTAATTCCTAAACATTAACCCTTACAAAGCTTTCTGTTACAAATTTTTTCCCCCTACTCCCCACCCCTCCCCTAGATGGCAGGATATCCACTACATGATAATTATGTTAGAATACTTAAGAAATCGAATATATGTATAGTTATTGCATCATTTTTTGTGCAGGAGAAATCATATCTACAAGAAAGAATAATCCAATAAAGGAAATACAATGCAAGCAAACCTCAATAGAGAACATGAAAATGTTATGTTGTGGTCCACATTTCACATCCCTCTCTCTGGGTGTATATGGCTCTCTTCACCGAACAATTGGAACTGGTTTGAAGCATTTCATTGTTGAAGAGAGTGATGTCCATTAGAACTGATCCTCATATAGTATTGTTGTTGCCGTGAATAATGATCTCCTGGTTCTGCTCACTTCAGTGAGCATTAGTTCATGCAAGTCTCTCCAGGTCTCTCTGAAATCGTCCTACTGGTCGTTTCTTACAGAGCAATAATATTCCATAACATTCATATGCCATAATTTATTCAGCCACTCTCCAATTGATGGGCATCCATTCAGTTTCCAGTTTCTAGCCACTACAAAAAGAGCTGCCACAAACATTCTTGCACATGTGGGGCCCTTTCCTTCTTTTATGATTTCTTTGGGATATAAGCCCAATAGAAACACTGCTGGGTCAAAGGGTATGCTAACCCAAGGTTTAAAAAAAAAACAACCTTATAAAGTCCCTACATTATAAAAGTGACTTTAATAAAGTGACTTCTCCACAACCTACTGAATATTTTTATCTTCTCTGCTTCTTCACCTTGCACTCATTCTTTGTATCCCACCATCAAATAACATTTTCTACCTTGTAATCATTTTCTTCAACTTCTTCCACCAAAGTTCAACTTGTCATCAGTTATTCCTTTTATTGCTACCTCCTAGTCATAGCCTCAGAATGAAGCACATCTACCAGAGCTATAACTAAAAATTCTGACATCTGGGGAAAATTTAACTGGATATCCAAGACCTGAACACTATTTAGGGTTGAGGCAGGACAAAGATGGAGGTCATAGGAATTGAGAACATTGAAGAACTAGAAGATCAAGTTGTTCAAAATGATTAGGACTTGCTTCAGAGAAGAAAACTATAAGCTAGCCAGTGAATGTGTTGGGAGAAAGGAGAGTGAACTGGAGGTACATAGGTAACGACACCAATAGGATCCTGGATAGAATGGAATGAACATTTCTATCATTTCACAACTTTCTTCTGCCAGTTCTACACTTCCCTTCTTCCTCATTTCTAATCTCCCTTTCTTTTTCACCTCTTTTCTTCCTCACTGCTGCATTCTCCCCACTTTGGTTTTACTCTTCCTTTTGCTAACAGAGCTTCCAAGATTAGTTATTCTTTCCTTTTCTGCCACTTATGTGACATCACATACTGCCTTCAGTTGTGGTTGATTGTGTGCTAGGGTATGGGACCCTGCTGAGAGGGAGTACAGAGTCCAACTTGATCTGTGGTGCACAATGTTTTCTGTCACGTTGCAGAAACGCCCTTCTTGAGCAAGGAGCACTGGTGCATGGCATGGGAATGGGTTGAGCCTGAGGGTCACAACTAATTGCTCCTGAGCAGGGATGCCTTGACAAGGCCTCTCACCTGTGAGCGGGTTGCTGATGTGGCTGGGTCGGCTCTCCTCCCATTGGCAGATATCATGCATACATAATGTCCACAAGATGCTTCTCTGAATGGTGATTGGGGATTGCCTACTGTTCATGCACTGATCACGCTTGCAAAATTGTATATCAACAAGGCTGTGCGGCATAATAAACTGGAGCTCTTTTCACACCCTGCCTCTTTCATCTCGTCTCTGAGATCAAAGGGCTCACACAAGGTGAGCTCTTAAAAGACAGCCACAACAATTGTGTAGAAAAGAGTTGCTAAAAATGATTGTGGAGTCTTTTTCTTTTTTTTTGCTGAGTTAGTTGGGATTAAGTGCCTCACCCAGGTCACACAGCTAGAAAGTATTAAGTGTCTGAGATTATATTTGAACTCAGGACCTCCTAATTTTAGGGCTGATACTCTAAATGCCCCTGTGGAGTCTTTTTCGAGGATCAGAAATTTTTTTGCTGTTATTGTCTGCTCATTTTCCTAACTTATTACTTGGCTTTTAAATCTGTTTCCAGGGCTCTGTTTCAAGGGTGGAAGGTGGTGTGTTGTCCCAAGCTTCAGGGGTTTTGTACAACTATTTTTCAAAGATTCTTCTGGGAACTTAGGTCCCTTCTAGGGACATAGGCACAAACCCTCTTTTCTGCCCTGGAACTGTTGGGAATGTCCCCTTCCCACTGTAGATGTAATAATTAGTGTGCTAAAGAAACAAGAGTCCTGCTTTGCTTTCTACTTGGGCAGGACAGCTCATGTGGAGTCTTTTTCTTTAGAAATTTTTCAAACTAAGAGAGAAATCTTTCTGTATTCAGTAATTTAAACAGAGTGCCTGATTGAGGTCACATTGAATGATAAATTCTAAAAGTCCTATGTACTCTAAGGATTCTAGAAGTTTAATATATCCCTTTAAACCAGGCCCATATTTGAAATATTTCTAGTCTAATTATTTTGATAACTGAATTTCAATATAATTGGTTTCTTATTTGTTTTATTTTTTCATTGTATGCATTTGAAAATATTAATCTGATGAGTTTACAAGGTTTGTTTTATGCATTTGAAAATTTTGTTCTAATAAGTTTATGAGATTTATAAAGCAGCTATAAGACTACTCCAGGAGACAAGGTTAAAAATCCCTAAATTATATAACATCTTTAAAATTCTTCTGGGATTTTATATAAATATATGCATATTTATATAAATATACATATATATATTTATATATTTGAGGTATGATCAAGTTAGATGTGACTATTTGGATCTCCTATTTCATAACCAGCTTAAATTCAATTTCAATTTAATATACTTTTTTTAAAGGCCTCCTATGCAAAAGATGAGGTCATTTGAAAAATGTAAATTGCATCAGAGTACAGACTGTCTGAGGATATCTCTTTTGCTCCTGTATAATAACAGACTGTACTGTTCTTTATTTTTAAAAGTAAATTTTGCCCTGGAGCTTTTTTATGCTACCTAGTACTTAATTCAAGAGAGCATCCAATCAATGAATGGTTCTCAAACCTTATGTAGCACAAAGACCAGTATATTATCTATTCCACTTACTCCTGCTTTCAACTCCAATAAACATCACTAGAATTATTGGAATATATGGGGGTTCTTGTGATAAATTAGTGAGGGATATCACAAGTAAATTATTAAAATAATATGTATGTATGCATATATGGTCATATATATATTAATATTGTAAACATTAATGTGGAGATCTAAAGAGACAGATGAGAGTCAATTCAAGGACCCTCCTACTTTAAGATTATTGTATTTCATGACACTGTGGTTGCATTAATTAAAGGAAATAATAATTTATCTAATCATAGAGGGATAATTTCTGATTTAGAATATGTTGAGTTATATACCACCTGTGCATAATAGCTAATTATAAAAACATCATACTGCTATGATGATAATAGCTAACTTTTATTTAGAAGGTTAAGGTTTGCAAAGTGCTTTATATTTGTTATCTTATTTGTTCTTCAAAACCATCTTGTGAGGTAGATGTTATTAGGTTTCTCTCAAGTCCCAACTAAAATCCCACCTCCTATATATAGTTTTTTTCTACTCCCTCTTACTTCTAGTGACTGCCCTCTTAATTATTTCCTGTTTATAATGTACATTGCTTGTTTGTACATATGTATTTGATTCTTGTTTCCCACAATAGACAATGAGTTCCTTGAGAGCAGGGACTCTCTTTTGACTTTCTTTGTATCCCTAGTGTTTAGCCCTGTATCTGGCACATAGTAGGTTCTTTATTATGATCACTATTCAAGAGATGAATAAACTGATGCCAAGGGATTTTTGCCCAGCATCACACTATTAGTTTGGGGGAGGATCCAAACCCTAACATTCTATCAATGGCTGCCTCTATACTACATTAGGTGAAGATCAAATTACAGGTTGTCCCCTAATCCTGGAAAACTCTTCCTTCTCATCTTCACTTAGAGTAATGTCCAGGTCTTTTCAAGGCACAGCCCAAGTACCACCTTCTACCTGAAGTTTTTCCTTTTCCTTATTACTCCTTCATCAGAATTACTTTTTTAATAATTTGATTTGTATATTTTGTTTCCTCTTTGTAGTAATAAGCAACTTGAGAGTAATAATTTTCATTCTTGTCTTTAAATTCCCCGGCATCATATCTGCTACATAGAAGATATTTGTTGCACTGAATTGAATTTAGTTGATCATGATTATGGAAATAAACCCATCAAAGAAACTAAGAAACCAGGCTTTATTTTAAGCTTTGGAAAACATTCAAAAATGGGGTTTTGTAGAAGCCTCCCTCCTAAAGATGAAGAGTCAGAAGGTTTACGCCTCAGAGTAAACCTTTTCGTTTTTTTTTCTGGGAACTTGATTTCCAGGAACTGATACTGAGAGCAGAGCCACTGATCTTAATTGTCTGAAGTGATTTAATAGAAAGTTAATAGAATAAGTTTCAGATAAATAACTGTGGGGGGAAGAAAAGAAACTGACATACAATTAGTTTAACCTATAAATGTGCAGTTTCCCCAAACTAAATTTTTTTCCTTTAAAAAAAAGTTTTATTGATGTTTCATTTTTATATTACAAATATTACAGATTACTTCCACTTTGTGACATCTTTTGTAACAAAAACAGTTAAATAAAACTAATAATACAGTGAGCTCATCTGAAAATTAGTGCAATATTCCTTTAATTTTTTTTTTGATTAAAGCTGTTTATTTTCAGAACACATGCATAATTTTCAACACTTTTTTTTTTTTTTTTTTTTTTTTTTTTTGCTTTTTGCTGAGGCAAGTGGGGTTAAGTGACCTGCCCAGGGTCACATAGCTAGGAAGTGTCTGAGACCAGATTTGAACTCTAGTCCTCTTGACTTCAGGGCTGGTACTCTAACCACTGCACCACCTAGCTGCCTCTCAACATTCACTTTTGCAAAACCTTGTAGTCAAAATTTTTTTCTTCCCCTTTCCCTCACTCCTTTCCCTAGGCAGCAAGTAATCCAATATGTTAAACATGTGCAGTTCTTCTATACATATTTCCACAATTATCATGGTACACAAGAAAAATTAGTTCAAAAGGAAAAAATGAGAAAGAAAAAAAATTCAAGCAAACAACAATAAAAAGTTATGTTATTGTTGCAGCCATCTTAAAAGCTCAAAGTTGAGCCCTTTGATCTCTGAGGCGAGATGAATGAGGTAGGAGACTCAGAGTATGAAAAGAGCTCCAGTTTATTATGCTAGACAACCTTGTTGATATACATTTTTCTAAGTGTGATCAGTAGGCAATCCCCAATCACCATTCAGGCAAGAAGCTTGTGGGCTTTGCGTATGCATGGCATCTGCCAGTGGGAAGAGAGCCAATCCAGCCATCTAGCAACCCGTTTATAGGCAAGAGACCCAGTCAAGGGCAATTATACTGTGACCTTCAGACCGAACCCATTCCCAGGGTCATAAATCACTGCTCCTTGCTCAACAAAGGTGTTTCTGCAACGTAGCAGAAAACTTATTGTGCACCAAAGGTTGAGGTGGCCTAGGTACTCCCTCTCGGCAGGGTCCCATACCCTAACATGTTATGATCCACACTCAGTCCCAAAGTCCTCCTTCTAGGGACATATGGCTCTCTTCATCACAAGACCATTGAAACTGGCCTGAATCACCTTGCTATTTATAAAGAGCCTCGTCTATCAGAATTGATCATTGTATAATCTTGCTGTTGCTGTGCACAACGTTCTCCTGGTTCTATTCACTTCAGTTATTATCAGTTCATGTAAACCTTTCCAGGCCTCTCTGAAATCATTCTACTGATCATTTCTTATAGAAAAATAATATTCTATAACACATATACCATAACTTATTCAGCCATTCTCCACTTGATGGGAGAGTGCATGCAATATTCCACATCTGTAGCATACATATCTCTATATTTAAAAAATTAACATAATTTTATTTCCCTCTCAATCATACCCCCTGAGCAAAAAAAGAAGAGAAAAACAAATATGTATAATTAAACAAAACAAATTCCCTCTTATACAAAAATGTGTGGCCTTGTGCAATGTGTGTGTGTGTGTGTGTGTGTGTGTGTGTGTGTGTGTGTGAGATTCTGTACCCTATATCCATCCCCTCTCTGTCATGGATAGGATGTTCCTCTGGAATCATGAGAGATAATTGTATTGATCATAGTTCTTACAACTTACAATACTTTAAAGTATTTTATTTTTTCTAGTGTTGTTGTCATTATATAAATTGTTCTCCTGGCTCTGCTAATTTCTTCATCCATTTATAAAATCCTCAATGCTGTCCATTTTTCAGATATTGATATTATAAAATGTTCTTCTGGTTCTGCTTCCCTCTGCATTACTTCATATGTTATTCCATGTGTTTTTTTAACATTATCTAGTTTTTCATTTCTTATAGCAAAATAATATTCCATCACATTTATATTTCACAACTTATTCAGTCATTCTCAACTTAGTCTCTTAAGTTTCCAGTTGGGTTTTATTTATTCATTTATTTTCAGATACCACAATGGTGCCTTCTCCCCCCTCCCCCATAAAAGACATTTTCCTCATTTTAAAAATCTCTTTTGGATAAAAGCCTAATAGTATATAGCTGGATCAAAGAGCATGAAATATTTAATAACTTTTTGTGTATAATTCCAAATTGTTTTTCAGAATAGTTGCATGTATTCACAGGTCTACCAACAGTGAATCAATGTGTTTGCTTCCCCACAGCTCCTCCAACATTTATTGTCCTTTTTTTGTGTGCATGTTATCTTTGCCATTTATTTCATTAATAGTGATTTGGATTTTTTCCCCCTTTCATATGGCTATAGTAACCCAGTTTATTCCACTGACAGCTGTCCATTAGAGGTCTAATTTATTCTCCCCAATATCCATTACCAGTTATTTCTTCAGTATCTTTGGTATCAATTATAGCACCTAACAATTTAATTAACCTCAATTAGTTTTAACAAAAGGATGTTTTCTAAGAAGACATAGCAATAAATACTAGGTGGTATAGTAGATAGAATGTTGATTCTAGAGTCAGAAGGACCTGAGTTCAAATTCAGTTTCAGACATGAACTAGCTGTGTGACCCTGGACAAGTCACTTAGTTTTGTTTGCCTCACTTTCCTCATCTTTATAGGAAATGGTAAACCGGTTTAGTTTGCCAAAAACAAAACAAAAACAAAAACAAAAAAAACAAATAGTGTCACAAAGTATCTGAAATGACTGAACAACAATAGTGGGGATGGAAGCCAAAATGAAAGGGTTTAAGGACATGGTGATCATGAATCTATATTATGCTTTGTTTTAGAGCTAGAAGCAACTTTGGAGATTATTGTAATCCTTTCATATGGATAAGGAAACTGAAGCCCAGAGACACAAAAATGAGCTGTCTAGGTCATAGAGCTGACGTAGAAGACCAGGCTTCAAGCCAAGGCCTTTTAATATTATATCCAACACTTTCCACTAGACCACATTTTCTCATGAGCTAGAAGCTTGTCAGTGATGAGGTACAGTAATAATTTGAAAATAATGGCAACTTCAAGGGAAGTATTTTGCTGTTTTAAAAGGGTGGGACATATGTATGCCTGAGCATGTTTGTAAGATGAAAGGAACCAACCAGGTTGGAGAGAATGATAGATCGTTTAAGTAAGATAGTAGAAAAAATGGGAATCATTAAGGAAGCTGAAAAAGTTAGAAAGAAGGAAAAGATGCAATGCATTAGATTATGGTAATCTTTTTAGTAAATTAGGCAAGTGACTCATTTGCGGAGAATGAAGAGGGGATGGCCACAATGGGGCTGTAGGAGAAAAAAGTCTGGAATAGTCATTGTTGGGGGAATATATTAGTGGGTGATTTAGTGAATAATTCCTCCATAAAGTCTAGGATTTAGCCATAGTGCCTGGCATTAATTAGGCATTTAATAAATATTTGGTGATTGGGCATAGATTCTATTACAAGATAGTCTATAGGCAAAAAATAAAAAAATCATTCAAACTTAACTTTGTTCATTAGATAATGTAGAGCTTGAGATCTTCTGGCAGAGCTTTTAGAACTCCGAGTTACCTTTTCAGTAGTTACTTACTACATAGTAGTTACTGCTGTGTAGTAGTCATTTCTGTGAGGTTTTGGAGAGATAAGATTGGACTCAAAGCTTCTCTTAATGATCTTAATATCACATTCATTTCTTTGGCTACCATGCAGCACATATTGGCTTGATATTGAGCTTTCAGTTCCCCACATAATTTCTTTATTATATTAACCATTGTCTAGCCATGCCTTATGAAATTTTTAAAAAATTCATGTATATGGCTTTGTATTTATTCTTATTGAAATGTATCTTTATTATATTTCACCCATTGTTCTTCTGCTGTTCTAGCCTACTGAAATATTTTTTGTGGGGGAAGGGAGGATTCTGACTTTGTCATCCCACAGATACAGATCAAGGTCCTAGAGCTACTCTTAGCAGAATAGATTCTATTGCTTTTAAATTGGCAGTAGGTAACACAGTGGATAGTTCAGGGCCTGGAATCAGGAAGATCCCTCTTCCAGAATTGAAATCTGGCCTCAGACATTTAATAGACCCTGGACAAGTCACTTAATCCTATTTGCCTCAGTTTCTTCATTTGTAAGAATATTTGGAGAAGGAAATGGCAAATTTTGCCATTTTTTGCCATCTTTGCCAAGCAAATTACCAAAAAGGGTCATGAAGAGTTAGCCACAACTGAACACCAACAAAATTGTTTTTAAGTTAGATGTTTAGTTGAGGAAGGAATTTGTATTTAATATTGTTTTGTGGAATCCTTTGATATATATATAAAAGTTATATCATCCATAGGTATTACATTACCAACAGGCCCTGTGCTTCTCTATGTAGAAAACTTGTTGTTAGAATCTTGACTATCTCATTGGGTAATTTTATGCCTACTTTATAATGTAGGCACCAGCTGTGTGTATCACATTACTGTAGTTCAGCATCAGTTAAATCTAAAACTGGATAGTAGTCATATGCTTCCATCTAAAGTTATTAGTGCACAAAACAAATTATGCCTGAGAGATCTTTTGTTATCCAAACTTTTAATCATTTTCCAGTAAAAAATCACCTGAAAACTTTTTAATTTGAATCTTTCAGTTTTGGTATTTTTACCTTATTTTAAGTTCAATGTATGCTTTACTTTTAAGTGATATAGACACGATCTGAGTTTTGCGTCTGATGAGAAATATAACTTTGTACATCACAATGATGTTATATAGCTTTTCAAAATGTATTCATATCCTTAAAAGGAGGAAAACATGGTACTGGGAGAAAACATTTGTAATAGAATAGATGCTAGACAATATTTATATTGATTCTTAGAAATCAAAGTTTGAATTTTTCTTTATCAAATTAATTATGAGGGGAGAGGAGTAAAGTGTCTATTTAGTCCTAATGCCAGGTAAAAGAGGATATGAATAACTGACCTAAACAAAAACAAGATTCTACAGTTATCAAACACAGGTTAAGACCACATGATGAAAGATTAGATTTAATAACAGTTGCTGTCAGCAGAGTCCTCTGTCTCACTCTTTTCTCCCCATAGTAAAGCTCATCCCAGGTCCCACAAGGTTAGGGTCTCACCAGGTCAGAGAATTTGTTAACCTCTCACCCAGAAACTGTTTTTGTCTCCAAATACTGGATACAGTATCTGTCCCAGGGTCATTTAGACAATTCTCAAAACATTCTTCATAACTTGGGACAATA
Organism: Myrmecobius fasciatus; assembly: GCA_023553655.1. Taxonomy (NCBI): domain Eukaryota; kingdom Metazoa; phylum Chordata; class Mammalia; order Dasyuromorphia; family Myrmecobiidae; genus Myrmecobius; species Myrmecobius fasciatus. The sequence goes on along the minus strand of JAJPUD010001847.1, from coordinate 261,078 downwards.
ATAAAATACAACACAGTATAATACTACAATAAAATATTTTATTGTTTAGTCCATTAATCATATCTGACTATTCTGGAACTCATTTAGGGGTTTTCTTGGCAGAGATTCTGGAGTGGTTTGCCATTTCTTTCTCCAGCTCATTTTAGCTGGAATGAGGAAACCCAGACAAACAGGGTTAAAAGTGACTTGCCCAAGATCATATAGCTAGTAAAAGTTTGAGATCACATTTTGAACTCTGATTTTCCTACTTCCACATCCAACACTCTACATATAGGCAGGCATTGTACTAAACACTGGGCATACAATTAAGAAAAGATAGTCCCATGGGGCAGCTAGGTGGCGTAGTGGATAGAGTGCCAGCTCTGAAGTCAGAAGGACCTGAGTTCAAATGTGATCTCAGACACTTAACATGCCCTAGCTGTGTGACCCTGGGCAAGTCACTTAACCCCACTTGCCTCAGCAAAAAAGCAAAAAAAAAAAAATGAAATTTGAACTTAGATTTTCTGACTGGATAACCAGTGCTCTTTCTCAAAGACTCATCTTCTTGAATTCAGACTCTAGCAAGTCATTTAACTTTGCTTACCTCAGTTTCCTCATCTATAAAATGAACTAGAGAAGAAAATGACAAACTACTCCAGTATCTTTGCCAAGAAAATCTCTAAATGAGTTCCTGAAGAATCAGACATGAGTAAAATGACTGACAATGACAACACTGGCCCCAGTATACTTGTATAGCTTTATTACACAATGGTATAGTCACATGATAAGGTTCAGGAGAGCAATGATGAGGTGCAAAGACTGTGAAGAATCACTATGAGACATTCTTCATGCCAAAAGGTGCCTTTATTAGGAAATAAAAGTCTCAGACAAAATCCAAGTATGATTTTGTGCCATTCTTTGGGAAGGGATGATTTTTATAGGCAGAAGGAAGGGGAAGAAACTAGGAGAGTTGGGGAGATTACCAGAACAATTGGGGAGACAAGGAATATTTTTGATTAGCAGATCAATTGGGGAAATAAGATCAAGAAGTAGGGAAGAATTCATGAAGGATAAGACCAGGGAGGAATTGGAGAAATAAGAACAAAGTCTGGGAAGAGCTGGAAAAATACTTGAAGGACAAAGTCAGGAGATTTGGAGAAATACTCTTAGAATGAATTGAGGAATTTTGATTTTAGAGGAAGAGCAAGCTGGCTTGAGTTCCCATCACATTCTATTCCCCTTTAAGTATTTTATATTCTAGCCAACTATATACTATGATTCATATATGCCATCCTCATTTGTTGAGTTATCCATTAGAAACCAAACTGATATGCTACTTTCTCCATGTTATCAAACCTCTTTTAATAGAAAAGTCCTTCCAGAATGAAGTTACATCTTCTGTCTCAAATTTCTCATAGCACTTTTCCTGGTTTCTCTTTTGGTTCATACTTATTTATATTTATGTGATATTTCCTCCTTATTGGCTCTTTGCTTCATAGCCCAATTGTTATGGGGCAGTTTTCTCAATCACTAATGGTTAAAGCATGTAATGCCAAAATATCTGTGTGCTATCTGTTTTCAGTGCTGAAAAACATAGAAAAAGTGAGAGGATTTAACAATTGCCAACATGCCAGGGCCTACTTCTTGAGCAATAATCCCAGAAGAGAGCCTCTAAATTGAGTTCTTAACCTTTTTGTGCAAAGTGGACCCTTTTGGCAGTCTGGTGAAATTTATGGATTCCCTTTTTCAAAAAAAAAAATTACATTTTATTTTATTTTCACTAACACTTTCCTTCTTTCCCACTCAGCCCTCCTTGCTCCATTGAGAAAGTAAAAAAAAAACAAAATCCTTGATACAAATATGCATAGTTAAATAAAACAAATTCCTGAATTGATTATACCCCTCCCCCCAAAAAATTCTCAATCCCCACTGAATCATTCATTAGATTGTAAGTTCCTAGAGGACAGGGAATGTCTTTTGCCTTTTTTCTTTTCTTTTCTTTTCTTTCTTTTTTTAGGAGAGGAGGTATCCTCAATGCTTGTAAAGTGCCTGGCACCTAGTAGGCGTTTAATAATTGTCGATATTGATATTGAGTCTATCAGCTTTCTATGAGGAGGCAGATAGTCTATTTTATCATGAGTCTTTGGACCTCTTCTCAGAATCATGTTTTTAAACAATTGAAAAGAAAATTAAATTTCAGTTATAGGTTAATGAAAATAAAGGTGTAATTTTCTCCCCACCCAAATTCACACTCTTGAAATCTATCCATGTTCGATTTTAGTTGATCACAAGTTAAGAACTTGAGATTCCCTTACTGATCTCATTTGCGGAGACCCTCCCTACAATCCTGAATTCTTTGTATTCGCATACTGGAGGGGTTTTTCTGTACTTTAGAATCCACAGTTCGGTGGGGAGACTAAAATAAAGATAAGAGTGAGCTTTTTAGAGTTTCAAGCCCCAAGGAAGAAAGAGGAGGCAGCTGACTACATTTCCCAGCAGGCCCAACGGGGAGGGGGGGCGAATGTAGGAGAGAGAGAGGGAGAAATGAAGAAAGGCTGTGATTGGGGAAGAGCTAGCCGGGGGGCGGAGTAGAGGTGGGACTCATTGGCTCTTGAAGAAGAGGCTAGCCGGAGCGCCTGGGGAAATCTGCGGGTTGTGTAGTGGAGTTTACCTTCTTAACGGATCCCTTCATTTGCCCTATTGGGAGGAGGTGTTGACCGTTATGAGACCGGGCGAGGAGCTGGCTGAAAAGAGCGGCAACGCCGTTTCAGAGCTGGAGCTGCTGAAACGCCGCGCCGCTGAGTGCATCGATGAGGCGGCCGAGCGGCTCGGGGCCCTGAGCCAAGAGATCTGGAGCGAGCCAGAGCTCGCCTACCAGGAGTACCGGGCACACGGTGCCCTGACCCGCTTCTTCGAGGAGGAGTCGTCGGCCGCCTCTTTGTGGGCGGTGCAGCCGCATTACAAACTGGACACGGCCTTCAAGGCGGAATGGGAGTCTCCTGCCGCGGGGTCCGGGCGCTCAGCGCCACTTCAGTTGGGCTTTCTCTGCGAATATGACGCGCTGCCTGGTATCGGGCACGCCTGTGGCCACAACCTGATCGCCGAGGTGGGCGCTGGGGCTGCCCTGGGTCTGAAGGGGGCGCTCGAGAGCCACCCGAGCTGTCCGCCGGTGAAGGTGAGACCGGGCCTGGGCTGGGGTTATTGTCCTACACCAGCCCCGGTACACACGCCCCCGTGATTTTCCTGGAGGAAGTAGGGGAAGTGCGGGACGCCAGCCTCTCTCCTTGCCCCACATTCGATAAACTATCACAGGATTGACAATGTGTTGTTCCACTTAAACTCGTCTCCATCACTTATGGTTTTTTTGAATCTTAGAAGGCGGTTCCCATACCAGATATAGATAGATAGATCTAAATATTTAATAAGACTCCAGATAACTCTGGGATAGATTGCGTCTAAATTCTCCCTGTATAGAAGGGTTTTGAGCAGTAACTAGGACAGAATGCTTGGGGCTTTATCCCAGGGTGAAGAATTTATTGAGGGTGCTAGAAGCTTGCAGCCTTTCAGTAGCATTGAAACAGCAAAGCTAACACCTTGTTAGAATAATAAATTTAAATGGGAAGCTACCAGATGGTGAACCGGGAGTGGGGGCTTCTGTGTCTCTTCCTTTCATTCAGAAGGATGGTGGTATCCTTCCCGACCCTCACTGAAGGCTCCCTTCATGTTTCTTGATTTAGTTTGGGTTTGTGGGCTTTTTTTCTCCCCAGGCATGTATTCTTAATTATGGCTTGTATTTGGACCCAAAAACTTGAATGTCATCCAGTATTTTGAATTGAGCATGTGAGCTCTAAAGACCTTTTTTTGTGTATGTGTCTATGCTTATTTCCTTGCAGAGGTAGTCCATCATCCAAAGGATTTTACAAGGAAGTAGTATAAAGGAGATAAACTGGGATGCTGTATTTGATTTACTATGGGTACCGAATCACCAGGGGCAATCCTCTGTGGACTGCTGTTGATCTTTCTAGACATCTACCTTTAAATACTGGAGAGATTTTCTTTCTCCTTATGTTTTATAGTTTTTGTATAGAACTATATTTTTGTCATAATGAGGAAGCATTTTAAATATAGTTCAGACTTGAAGTTTTTTTTTTTTAATTTTTGCCTTCATGGACTAGAAAAACCCCTTCACATTTTAAACAGAAAGTTTTTCATTAGATTAAAAATATCATTAAAAGAGGGTAATTTCTTCAGTATATATGAATAATTACTCTTCATCTTTGGGCTAAAAATTGAATCCAGTCTTATTTTGATTAAGGAGAATGTGAAAGTTTTTATTTTGCTTTTTTAAAGGCCATTTTTCCCTTGTCTTTTTTCATTTCTTTCTTTTTTTTTAAATCTTCGTCCATTTGAGAAGGGTTTATTGTTACTGAACATGATCAACCTTTTTCTCTTTTTCCTTTAACAATACAAGAAAAAAAAAACTAGACTGTCAAATCAAACATATTAGAAGTTCTGTAATAAGAATGGAGAACATAAATATTTATTTAGCTCTTACAGTGTGCCAGGTGGTAAGTTCTTGGGACACATAGAATGACAAAAATATTGTCCTTCCTCTCAAGGAAGTTCCATTCTAATAGGAAAGACAATATACAAATACTCTGTACTAAGATGTGACTGGAAGGTAATCTCCAAGTGAAAATTCTGGGGAGAAGGATCCTGTTTGACAAGGCCTCTTGAAGAAATTGAGGTGTTAATAGTATCAGAGGAACTCAAGAATTCTTAAGAGGAATAAGTAAAGAGGAGAGAGAGCATTCCAGGTATGAGGGGTGGCCAATACAAATGCATTGGGAAAAGATAAGGGGATAGCTATCGAGGAAGATTATGAACTCAGTTCTAGACATGGTAGAGGGATCAGTGGGATCTCAAAGCCAGATGTCCAAAGAACATTTGGTAAGATGGGACTGGAGCTTAGGAGAGAGGGTAGGTTATATAGATCTGGAAATCACCTGCGTAAATAGGAGAGTTGAATCCAAGGTAGCCGATGGCCTTTGGAGGGTTAAAACAGGTAATGATCATTTAAAGGAGTACACAGTCCCATTTGCGTAATTTATAGGAACCATATAGTTCTCAAATAGTAATTTTTTAGAAAAATTAGTAGCATCTTTCTTACATAGCAGTACATACAAACATACATACATACATTTCAAATTCATTATGTTTACTTTTTGAGGTTAGGAATCTTGTCATTTTTCATCTTTGTGTTCCTAGCAACCTAATAAATATTTGTTCAATTGAATGATTTTACAACTTAAGGAGCCCCATTATTCACTGACCTTTCCTCTGACTGTTTAAAATTGTATGTTTTTAAGAAAGCATTTAAGTAAAATGTTTATTCTGTAAAGTTCTTTTTTGTTTAATTAGGTGTTTGGTGACCAATAAATCTGCCTGATTGAACTGGTGGAAACGAATTAGTAAGTTTGTGTAATTGGTCATTTCTAACTGTGGTATTTAAGATTGTTTAATGTACTTCTGTCTTGAAACTTCTTAATGAGATAGCATAAAATTGAATTTTAATTTAGCATTGCCTTAGCCTTTCTATGTCCCTTTAGGCAAGTCATTCTACTTCCTGGGCCTCTTTCTCTGTAAAATGGTACTTTGCCACCTACCTCACAGGGTTGTTGTGAGGACTAACTATTAAATAATTATGAAGCTCCTTGCAAATAATTAACTTATTAATGCTAAGCTACAAATTGCCTCTGACATATCCTGCCCTTGTGACCCTGGACAAATCAGTTAACCTACTATATTGCTCTAAGCCAGAGGTGCTGAATTCACTAGCAGCTGAACCTAGAACAACCCCTCAGATGAAAATGTAGTTAAGAATATGTTTAACAAAATAAGTAAAAAAGGGCAGTTAGATGGTGCAATGGATAGAGCACCAGCCCTGAAGTCAGGAGGACCTGAGTTCAAATATGGTCTCAGACACTTAACACTTCCTGCTGTGTGACCCTGGGTAAGTCACTTACCCCCAATTATCTCAGGAAAAAAAAAGTTTAAAAATACAATGGGATTAAGATGTTAAATCTGTGATTTTCTAAGTCAATATCCAGTCCTTGGGGATCTTTTCTATTTTTCTATTTGAGTTTGACATCACTGCTCTTGGCCACATAGTTAAGTTGCAGAGAAGGTATTGACCTGCATTGGGGAAGAGTTTTTCTGCATGCAGGAATTCTCTCTACCTATGAAGTTACAGGTCGAGTTCTTATTCCTGCATATCTAACATTTAGTCCAAAAAAGTTGCAATAAATGCTTTAAAGACTGCCTGATTTACAGAGTACCTTGAGTAACCAAATAGCTTTAGTTCTCTTTTTTATCATAAGCATTTCAGACAGAAAATTTGTGATCTTTCTAATCAAATTGGTATTCTTGTGAGATCTTCTCTATTGCAACATAAATTAAAGTGTGAATTTCTAAGTATCAAAGGTTACTCACAGTATGTTAGAAGCTATACTTTCCTATAGTAATGAAGTAGGTTCTGAATGAGTTGTGAACTAGGAACCTGTATATTTGGTGCATAAATATTTGGGCTTCTCTGACCCCTGTGTCTTTTCTAGATCACTGTCCTGGGTACTCCTGCAGAAGAAGAAGGAGGTGGCAAAATTGACTTAATTGAAGCTGGAGCTTTTAAAAATTTTGATGCTGTTTTTATGGCTCACCCCTCGCAAGAAAATGCTGCTTACCTACCTGATGTGGCTGAGCATGAGTAAGTAAAGAAGATGGAGAAAACAGATGTTTCTTCCTTGACACTAGAATTTAGATTGCAAAGCTGGAATTTCAAAATGTTCATATTTTCTCTATTTTATGTTCTCTCCTGGAGAGGGTGGTATGTGTGTACACATGCACATGTGCATGCCTCTCTGTGTATCTATGTTTATATTAAAAAAAATTTTTTTGTATCCTTATTCTGCATAACTTTTAACAGATCAGAGATCTCATTTTTTTGTGGGCATTCTCTCTAGTGATCAGGCCTTGCCTCACCTTGTTCAGTTTTTATTCATGTTCTCCCCTAAGTTTGCTGAAAGAGGTCCATTCATTGAGCTGGGAGCCTTTCTGGTTTGTGACATACAGTGAACCATATGGACTAATTTCCAAGCTCTTCCTCACTAGTGCTAATTGACTATTTCATCTGTTTTCAGCACGCATTTTTATGATAACATTTTTTTACTTCAGCTTTTCCTTGTAGCTTCTTGTTACCTACTCACACTCATAATGCACCTCTCAGCACTGCCTGCTGTGGAGTTAAAGGAGATTAAGTATTTAACAAAGGTGCTTTTTAACCTCTCTGAGAACAATGTCTGATTCATCTTTCCATTTAACTCTACCTTTTTATCTTATAGTTTCATTTATTCATACAATTCATATACTCTACCAATATGTCCACCTGATGCTTGTTTGACAAGGACCTCATTTTTCAAATACCAACAACTAAATTAAAATGTATGGTCAGTCTAAGAACTGAAGTTCTTACCATCTCATATACCATTTTCTGCCACTGTGTCACCATAGTAGAAAGATATTTGTATTTTAATCTTTATTTTGTGGATTGTTATAGCCAAAGATCCATCTGGTGGCCAACTTGGTGATTGTGAACATCTTTCTTCAGCTAGGTAAGGCCTCTGAAAGCTGATTGTTGTTGGGGCCATATTTAAAGGAAGGGCCAGAACTTTTATTTTACTGGCAGAAGCCACAGTCACCTCCATGCCACAAAAAAGCACCAGAGGAAAGTCATTTGTGGGGAGGTTTACAAATAGTAGGCACTTTATATCAAAAAAATAGTTCAGCATGTATTTAGCAATAGGAGATTTTCTGAATCTACATTTAATACTTTTCATTGTGTGTTTGACCATGAAGGACTTTTGGTTTGCCTTAAAAAAAAAAAAAGTAAGCTTCTTTCATAAGAAGGCTTTCATAAGTATTAAAATGCAAAGGTCTAAAACTACTCTATAAGGAACCCTGAGACAAAGGTTTTCCATTATTAGTCTATTTTAGATAATAAGTAGTATATTTGCTTTCTGGAAAACCATCCAATCATGTACAAACATCTAAAAAAATAATTTTTCTGGATTTCTCTACACAATGTAGAAAATATGAACTCTTTACAAAGCATAGTGTTATATATTGGTAGGGAGCTCAAGTTATTTAATCCAACTTCATTACTCTGTGGAGAAAGGAACTGAGGTGCAATTTGATTAAGGGACTTGGCAAATATCACACAGGAAATGAACTAAAGAGCTAGGTTATTAAGCACTCCTGTGACCCCAAGTTAGTGCATTTTACACTGAATCAGACTGCTTCTATGCCATCTACATTGGAGTGTTCAGAAATAAAAAGTAAAATTGAAAAAGATTATTCTAGGCAAATCTTCAGTTATAGATCTAAATTTAAAACATATACAGTTTCTGTTCAGGAAGATGTTCTTAATTCCTATCATTAGCAAGGATTAACCTTGAAATATTGTAATAATTGGCTCTTATTTAATTAGTGTAATTTTCACATGTCCTTTGTAATAAAGTTGGCATTAATGTTTTAGTTAAGTGTTGAGCTCTTCCACTTGATACATGGAAAGCTCCATCCTAACCTCACTCTAGCATGAGCCCTTCACAAGCCCAAAGATGATTAATATTTTTTCATTTTAAAAATTATGCTAAAATAAAATTGCTTATTTATATTTGTGGAGTTTTTATCAGTAATTTTGAGAGTTAATCTGTAGAACTGATATTAGAACATTTTCCTTGGAAGATTTTTTTGTGAATTTTTTTTTAATGCCCTTCCAAATAAATGTCTTGACAAGTGTTTTTCAGGTTTAAGGGGATGATGAGAGAATAAACTTATTCTGCTATTAAGTCATTATTCATGAACATTTTGCTACAATTGGAAGACAGAAAAATTGAAGAATATAGTACCTTACTAATCACTGCTTCATACTACCATAATAAAAAGTATGTACTTAGAGGATTTTTGCTAAGGGAATATTTGGAAACAATTCAGAAATGACGTGAAATTTATATGGATTCAGACATTTAGTCTGTTTCATTGATTAGATCTAACACTTCCCTAATAATTTGATAACACTTGAAATGGCCTTAGTGTATTTACACAAATGCTTAAAGATCTTCAGTTATATCATCTTTAGGCATTTTGGAGAAAAATAATGAGATATCTAAATGTCTCACATATATATATATATAATAGGACACATTTGGTGTTTGAAAATAGTTTCCCCTAAAAATTTGTAAAAAATGAATTTGTCTACTAAGTACACAGGTAGCATGATTGCATTTCTTTGCCAAAACCTTTTTATTCTGATAGTAACTGAATAACCATCTCAGTAAGAGAATCATTTAGAAGTGGGATGAGTAATTTATAATGTTTCAAAGTATTATTTCTGAAAAAAAATTTGTTTCAATTTGTATGGTTGGAAAAATTTCATAAAACATGAGATGAATTAGTTTTTTCATAATTATATTAATGTTGAAAAGGAATGAGAAGTTCATGGTTAGGATTGGTAGAAGTTTTAAATTTTAGGAGCAATTTTAATGGATTCAATTTATAAAGTACATCTCTTAAACATCAGCTATTTACTGACAACCATTTTAGCATGGAAAATGAAAAGAAAAATGTTCTAACAACTAATTATTTCTACATTAGAATACTTAAATTATGTGTTCCCTTTTTAAATTTAATTTTTTTATTCTGTTCTTAAACACCAAAAAAGATGATTTTCATACTTATAGCAAAACACAAAAAGTAATTTATGTAAAACCATGAGTCTCTTCTTGACATTACTTGCATTATGAAAAGTATAAGTTCCATGTATTATTTTTAAAACTCTGTTCTCTCTGTGCATTCCAAAAAAGTCTCAATGACCCTTTTTATTTTTTGGCATTTCTAGTGCTCTTCCCTTTCCACAATTAACTGAGAAAAAGAGGGGGAAATATTCTTATAGTAAATAATAGTAATCAGGCAAAACAAATTTACACCATTGCCATATCTAAAAATTTGGCTATACCTTTGTCAGAGCTCAGTCATGTGCTTCCTCATGCATTCTTTGGTTATTGCTTTGATAAGAGTTTTCAAGTGCTTTATAGTTGTTTATCTGTATGATGTTGCTGTTGTATCTATATAAATTATTTTCATGTTTTTACTTAATTGCTTCAGTCCTTATGATTGAGGAGTCTCTAAAATCACATCTTTTATCATTTCTTAAGGTGGAAAAATATTCCCTTGCATCTATATCCCATAATTTTTTCAGCTATTCCCCAGTTATCCAAGAAACAATCTAGGGTCCTTACCTTAGATGGTAGTTCTTTTTTCCTCTCCATCCATACTTTTGATGCCCAGTTAGTTTCAGATGTGAGTGAGTTTATCTGATGTCCATTCTTATATATTCATTCATATGATGTCATTCTTATAAATTCTTCTCACAAAATGTGCCTACTTCTTGATTGTATATAACATTCAGCTATTGGTTATTCATCGCATATTTTCACTGCATCTTAACCAATTTATGGCCCACTATGTTCCCTGACCCTCTACAAAAACGTTGTATAATTCATGTGTAATATTCTGGATATTTATAGGAATAGGGTTTGAACTTATGACTTCATTGAGATAAGGAAACTTCAGGTAAGGGAACTCCCTCTACCAGTACAAGTTCTCTACACCTTATACTCACTGAAGGCTATAGTATTTGTGAATTTATTAAGTAACAATACTTGGGTATTTCCCCAAATAACTACCTTTGATTTTTTTTTTTACTTCATTACAAATAAAGAAAATAATTAGCAAGTGATATTTTTTCCTAGTGTGTCTGTGAAATACTATGGAAAAGCTTCTCATGCTGCTGCTTATCCTTGGGAAGGTCTGAATGCGTTAGATGCTGCTGTTCTTGCGTACAACAATCTGTCAGTTCTAAGACAGCAAATGAAACCTTCCTGGAGAGTTCATGGTGAGCATGTCAATACTTCTTTTATACAGGGAGTAGTACTTATACTCAGTTGGAAATTAACTTTTTTTTTTTTTTTTTGCTTTTTGCTGAAGCAATTGAGGTTAAGTGACTTGCCCAGGGTCACACACAGGGAATGTTAAGTATCTGAGACCAGATTTGAACTCAGGTCCTCCTAATTTAAGGGCTAGTGCTCTATCCACTGCGCCACCTAGCTGCCCTGGAAATTAACATTTTAATAAGAATAATTTCTCTAAATGTTTATTAATTTGAGTGTTGGCAAAATAAACTGCTTTTCAGCATGAAACTTATTTTCAGAAATACATGCAATGAGAGACTGACATGGGTTGGTTTTAAATATTTTGAAAAAAAACATTGTTTCTGAATTCAAATGCAGCCCCAGATACTAGCACCGTATCCCTTGGCAAGTCCCTTAACTTCTATCTGACTCAGGTTCCTCAACTGTAAAATATGTATAATATTGGCACCTATCTCCAGTGTGATTGTGAGGATAAAATTTAATTTTTGCAAAGTACCTTGCAAATTGTAAAGTGCTATATAAATGCTAGTTATTATTATTAGTTTGGATTTATTATATGTTATATATTGTTATATATTATATTATTAGTTTGTTTCTTTTCATATTATTTACCTTTCAGTGGCTCAGTTCTTATCTGTACCCAGTAATGTTTAAACATTCTCTTAATGGAAATGATGGTTTTTTGTCAGTCAAGACTGGAATGTATAAGTTGCCATCAGTTTTTGTTTGCCAATTATGAGATTCCCTGTCTTAGTTTTCCTTTTTTTTAAAAAATGGAAAATAGTTTTTAAAATGTGTAATGTTTGTGTTTCTGCTAGTGCCAATTCTGAGTTAAGGCTATATAAAAGTTGTTGGCCTCTTAGTTTTCCCTTTTTAAAAAATGGATAATAATTGCATAATGTCTTGAGGGTGAAAGGGAAGAGAAAAGGTGGAATATTAATTATTCAGTCAGAGGATTTGGCTTTTAAATTCCACCTCTGACACTTACTCCCATTGTGGTTTTGGACAAGTCACAACTCCCTTGATTCATTCCCTCATCTATAAAATGAGAGGACCTCAGAAGACCTTTTCTAATCTCAGTCTAATCTAAACTAGTCTCTAATTTGATATGGTCAATCATAGAGACCAAATTCAATGAAACAGATGAGCAAAGAGAAGATAATAGGTATATAGTGGTAAAAAACTGAATTTCTCCTTTAAAAATCTTCTCTTAGCAGAGCTCTAGCTTTTGTTTGCTTTAGAGTTCTGAAATCTACTAATTGTGGATCAAAAACAAAGAAACTCAGTGTCCCAGACAGCTCTTTAAATCTGTAAATTGTGAAGATCTGCACTAGTGGAAGGAGTTCTATGGGAACCTCCTATCCTGATGAAATCCCAGAACTGAGTCAGTAGAGAAAGCTTTGTTGTTCAGTTGTTTCTAAGCTCTGTCTGACTCTTTGTAACCCCATTTGGGGTTATAGTAGAGTGGTTTGCCATTTCCTTCTCCAGCTCATTTGACAGATGAGGAAACTGAGGCAAACAGGGTTGAGTGACTTCCCAAGGGTCACACAGCTAGTAAATTTTGAGGACAAATTTAAATTCTGGTCTTTCTGACTCTAGGCCCAGTGCTCTATCCCCTGAGCTGCCTAGCTCCCTCTTAGAGAAAGCTTGAAAGACCCGAATGAATCCTTATCCTAAAATCTCTGGCAGAGCTGAGACAGCAGAAAGCCAGAAGATTAAATGTTTTGCTCCAGGATAAAAAATTTTTTGTGAGCTGCAGAGACTCTGCTTTATGTTTGTGTTTCTGCTAGTGCCAAATCCAAGTTAAGGCTATATAAGATTCCAGTTGGCCTTCTTGTTGAAAGAATTAAAAAGGCTGGAGGACCTATTTCTCATCTCCTGGTTAGGAGAGGGAATCAGATTTTTCTAAGAAAAAAAATAAATTAAAAAAAAAATCCAAAGCTATATAGCTATAGTTATCTGTACACAAATACATGAAGTATAATGAATCACTATTACTGATTGATATAAGGGAACTTGCAGGAAGGCATCAGCAATTTGGGGAGGGGAGAAGGGGATGAACAACTGGTTTAGGAGATACTGCTCCTGAGAAAAGGATTTGGATTTTTGAACCAGGAAGATGGAGTGGCCAAAGATAGAATTAACTTTAAAAGGATCAGTAAGATATGTGTTTGTAGTCTTACAGAGGTTTAAACTGAAAGTAGAGAAAAAGAGACTGTAATAATCATTTTTAAAGTTCCTGCTTCTTGCTAGGCACTTGCTAGGTGCTAAAGATACAAAGACAAAAATGAAACAGGCCCTGGCCTCAAGAAACTTAGTATTTTTTAGGGGAGATAGTATATAAATGCATATAAAATTACTTAGAGGAAGCAGGATATAAATATATGCAGTGGAAGAAATATATAAATTTATATGTAGCCATCAGGGCACTAGGAAGTTGGAGGCTCAGGAAAGCCTTGTCACTTGAACTGAAATTTGAGCGTAACTAAAGATTTTGAGCATTTGAGCTGAGGAGGGAATGCATCCAAGGCCCAGGACTCACTCTATGCAGAGACAAAGAGACAATAGGAGAGGTGTCATGTGTGAAGAACAAGAAGGGCCAGCATTGCTAGATCATAGAATGGGTGAAGGTGAATTGCATAGAATATGCTAGAGAAGGGTGAGCTAGAACCAGCTTGTGAATGGCTTTGTTACCATTATTAGAGGGAAAATTTCCTACCTGTATCCAAAAAGGCACATATCAAAGAGAATAACAAACAAAATATGTGAAAGCACAGTAACTAGCACCTACTAAGTATTTAATAATTATATGTTGCCTAATTATGGTTACTGAATACATGATATTTCTTTTGTCTTTCTGTCAGTGCTTAGAATAATTTATTGTGAAAAGTTTCCAAGTGGGCAGTATTGGTCACTTTCACTTAGTCGTTGCACTCTGAGGTTCTGAAATAATTAGCACATCCTCACTAAAATGTTATTACTCTTTGAGACCTTAAAGCATGTAATTTGGGGTAAGAAAAACTGGGTTCATGCCCCAACTCTGTTATGGAGCTGTGATCTTGGACAAGTCCTTCTGCATTTTGGTTTCTTCATTGATAAGGTGAAGGGCTTACACTAGATATCTAAATTACTTTCCATTTCCAACATTCTGATTATAGACATGCCTGATTTTGTTGCAGTAAAATTTTGCTAAATCCAGAGTAAATAGTATAAAATTTTCACCAACTTCACATAGATTTATAATAAATTACATATAACTAATTATATCTCCAAGGTTTACTAGAATTAAAGAGTAAGTGATTTTTAAAGTTGATCCTATGTTATGTAAACTCCTTCCTGTGTTCATAGAAAGACTTGGACTTACACTCAGCTATTTATGATTGGCTGGAAAATACAACAATTAAAGTAATAGTATATATAGCTTTTAAAATCCTTTGTAATTGGAGTTTCTATGTTACTAATAACTTTAAATCTTTCTTTTTATATGAACATTGGTAGAAAAACTTTTTAGTCTCGTTATAACTGAAGTCATTGCTTTCAGCAACTTTTTATTTTGCTGTACTCTAATACCCTGACTTTTTTTTTAGGTATAATTAAACATGGTGGTGTGAAACCTAATATCATCCCCTCATACTCTGAATTAATCTATTATTTGCGTACACCCTCAGTGAAAGAGCTTCCAATTTTGACCAAAAAAGCAGAAGATTGCTTTAAAGCTGCTGCTTTGGCTACAGGATGCACAGTAAGAAGTATTAAGAGCTAATCCATTTGTTAATCAGAAATGTTAATCAGAAGGGTTTGGAGGGGAAAGGACCTTGATTTGATTTTTCTCTACATTTTAAATTGAAAAAAAAATTGAGAGACAAATGGAGAGGAGAATCAGGTTATCTGATTCCATTAACATAATTATATGATTATTTTCATCTTGTTTATCCTTATTATGAATTTTTCCTTTTCAGTTTCAAAGAATATTATAACTATATGAAAGAGAAATATTTTCTCAATTGACTGAATAGTTTATATTTCAAAAAGCCTTAAGTATTTTATACTAGATGACTCTGAGCTTCTCATTTGCCATGATTTGGAAAAAGTATTTATAAGAAGTAGGGGAAAACTCAGTTATTGAGAGATGCTTTGGGACAGTCAAATAGTACAATTACAATAGCTACAAAAATTAGTGTTATTTATTTATTTTTATTATCCTTTAGAACATGTAACTTTGTCTTATAAGATTTGTTATGTAGTAAAATTCCCATTTAAGGAAACAAGTCATTGGCAAAGTCTGATTTAGAGGGGAAAAAAAGCATGAGATTAAAAAAATTACATACATGATACATTATAGTAAACATCTGGACCTTGGAATAAGATGATAGGGGGGAGGGGAAGGAGCTGCCTTTTTATTCTGTAGAAGGGGATTTTATTTCTGACATCAAACAAATCAACAAATATTTATTGAGCACCTGTTATGTATATATGTGGTACTGGGCCAAGTGCTCCAGTAATCCTAAATTTACAGCCTAATTGGGAGGTCAAAATATACTTCTTTGATCTGTTATCTGAATTATATATTAAGTGCTAAGAAGTAATAGACACACTGTGTACTATAGTTATGAGGAAGAGTACAGGCTACAAGGCCATGATTATTTAATGTTTCTTAGGGGATGTTAGACTTCAAGTGATCTTTGAAGGAAGAATAGGAGTCAACTGGGTAGAGTGGAGTGAGGAGAGCATTCTGAGCAAGGGAATATGCAAATAAAAGCTAGATGGTTCCTTCTGTTTGTTAAGATAGTCAACAGGAAATAAATTTAGAGACTTGGTTAGCTAGGAAGATAGATTAAATTATCTAATTAAATTAAATTCCTTGGAAACTGTTAAGAAGAATGAGAGAATTAAGCAGTCCCACCTATAAATATGTACCCATGGTCTGAAACCTAAGGGCCATCTTTATGAAGAGTCGATATATTTATATTTGAATGTTCTCAAAGCAGGAGACAAAATACCATTATATAGTACAGTTAAGATAATAGCTGCCTTCCTCAGATGTTAACAGTGTAGTGAAAATAGAGGTGCTTATAACTTTATTGATTTGAAAAAATTTCTCCAATCCTGTTTTTGTCTTTTTATCAAATTGTGCTTAATAACCATCTTTTTATTAGGTGGAATTAAAAGGTGCAGGACATGACTACTATAACGTCCTTCCTAACAAGAGCCTCTGGAAAGCTTACATGGAAAATGGAAAGAAGCTTGGAATAGAATTTATTTCAGGAGATTCTGTGTCAAATGGCTCATCAGGTAATTCTAAAGGGTGCTTATTTAGCTATTGATAAAGGTCTTTACCTCCTCTCCCTCTCTTTTGGTTTGGTTCTGTCATTTAATCTGTGACACAGTGCTCCTTTTGAGAAAACTTCTTTGCAAATATAGATAGACAGCTGTTCTACAATTCATCTCAACAGTTCAGTTCCCTGATTAACTTTTTAAAGTGACTTGCTCAAGGATAAAGGTCCTTCTGGACCTCTGGATTAAAGGACACTTTTGTGTTAGAGATGGTAAGAGTCAAGTGTTGTTGACTCTTAAGGCCTGCTCTCTATTGGCTTTACCAGAACTACCTCCTGCATATTGAGGAATAGAAGGGTATGAATTGTTAATAGAAGGAAATGTTTTCCCCTCAGATATTTGAGAAATTGAAATTAAGGTTAGTTAAAACTTAAGTTAAAGTAAATTTCTTGAAGTTAAGGCAAATACAGAATACCAAATGAATTCATTTTATTTTTAGAAGTAGCCATATACTTGGCTTTTTAAAAAATTCCAGATAATCACATTGGGGACATTTGATTTAACCAATTTTCAAGTGACTAAGATAGAACTAGATGATCCCTAAATCTTCTTTTTAATTCCTGTGATTCTAAACTACTTAAAAAAGAAAAGAAAAACAAGTTCTTAATCCTCTTTATAAACAAGCAGGGTCATTTCCAGGGCAATGTTTATTTAGTTGTATAGGGAGTTGATGATGTTTGTATTGGTTTGTTGCTAGGGGATAACACTTAGCACAGGTTTTCAAAAATATAGAGATACTTTGAAGTTGCTTTAAAATTTTTCTACTATAATTAGTATAACATTATTAAAAGGAAAAAGTTGCTTAAAACATAGTGTGATATAAGCTTAAACCTAAATTTAATTTTTAGGGTTTAGAAAAGATACAGAGTTATGAAACACCTTGGAATCTAAGCAGTAAAATGATCTTAGCTGTTATCTTTACATAGAAGTTATTTTTTTTCTTTTTTCTAGGTTGTTTTTTTAATTATTCTTTCTGAAAATCACATCTTACCATATTGCTTAGTACCACCTATTTATATAGCAATTTTTATAAAGAATAAGGTGAATATTAGGATTTTGAACTTTCCTGGAAGTAGTTTTTTATTCTCCCCATTTTCTCATTTCTTTTTGTATAGACTTCATAATAATTAACTTGCCAGAAATTATTAGGGTTTTCTAGTGGTATACTAGAAACAAAAATAAACACAATACAAAAAACTTGTACATCTAGTTGTCTTCCTCACTTTTTCCCAGTTTTTCATTTGAGGAAGAAAAAAATAACTAGTAGACATCATTGGATCCTGACATTTTTATTGTATTTTATGGCTTTACAATCAGATGAAAGCAAAAGCTCTTTCATGTCCTTTATTCTACTTCAAACAAAAATTCTGCAGTAAATCTGTTTCTGTATCTAGATGTTTAGCTTCTAGTTACAGAACTTTGTCAGTAAAGTTCTAAGTTATATACAATGAACTATTTTCACTGGTTCCTTACCTATAATGATCAGTCTATATGATAAATTTTGATTGAGTTTTTTGACTAATGGACAAAGATCTAAGGCTTTTTAGTAGTTTAGGGTTTTTTTTAGATGCCTGTCTCAAATCAATTATTCATTCATTTTATTCCTATAAAACTGATTTATGGTCATTGGACTAATTGATAACAAAGTTGAATTCTAAATACTTGACATCTTCTCTGCCAAGTTCAAACCTTATTTCACTGAAGCTTCTCACTATAAGCCTTGTGCTTCTTCCCTTAGCCCTTCCCCCCTTTCCTCCTCTTATACAAGCCTGGATACCTTGTTATTGCTCTTTACTCTTTTTTCCTGCCCTAGCTTTCCACAAATTGGAAGCTTTCACCCAGAAGTCACAGATAGTTATTTTTGGCTGGGGGAGTCCACATTCTTGGTTCTTTGGAGCATGATATTCTTGGCATCACAAATTAGAGCTCTCAGTGCATTTTCCCATAAGACATTGGTACTAAGCTTTATTATTCAGTATTTATTTAATCCAGTAAAGGCATATTAAACATCTTTTTTAGTACAAGATACTGTTTTAGCTACTCATGATACAAGGATGAAAAGAAACCTCAAGGAACTTGTGTTCTATTGAAGGGATACAATATGTACATATGGAAATACTGCATACAGATACATATACACACACAATGCAGTTTCCATAAGAATCCTACAGTAACAACTAGGGGGCATTAGAAAAAACTTCATTTAGTAGATGTCACCTGAATATCTTTCTTTAAAGGAAACTTGGGCACTGAGAAGTAGAGGTGAATGAAGATTCCATTTCAGGCAGAGGGAATGAGTTGTGCAAAGGCATTGGATGCAAGTGATAGAATATCATGTAGGAGGAATAACTAGTTAGCCATTTTTACTGGAAGACAGAGGGCATAAAGGGGAGTAAATGGGAATAAGGCTGGAAAGCCATATTATGAAAAGCTTTTCTATTTTTCGTAGAATCAGTAGGGAACCAACTGAAGACTTAACTCCATGTGTGACCTAGTTAGGTCTGTGTTTCAGGAATGTCACTTTTATATTCCTATGGAGGCTGGGACAAAGAAGAAAGACTGGAAACTACTTAGAAAACAACAACTTAGAGTTGAGTGGAGCTATTGCAGTAGCCCAGGCCAAGGTGATGAGGGCCTGAAGTGTGTGAGTGGACCAGAGGTGATGGATATAAAATCCTAAGTTATAGATTTAGATCTGGGAGAAATCTCTGAGGTCATCAGATCTAGTAAATACATCTCCCCCAATGTGTGCATACATCTTTTTTATTTACAAATGAACTCACAAGCTCATAGAGAGAGGTTAAACAGCTTTACCTGGATCACCCATGAGTAAGTGGAAGAGGTGACAGTTGGGCCCAGGTATTCCTGATTCTGAAGCACACTGGCCACCATGCCATGCTGCTGTGGGTGGAATTGTCAAGTCAAAGGACATGGGAGGTGAGATAGTCAAATATGACTGACCAGATAGATGCTAGTGATTTCAACAGAAATAGGGATGTTTAGAGGATTAATAGGTTTGGAAGAGGGCATGAGTTCTCTTTTGGATATGTTGAGTTTGAGATATCCATGGAATACTCAGATGGAAATGTCTAGCAAATAGATAGTAATGTGGGAATAGAATTGAAGACTGAAACTCTAGATTTAGAGGCCATCTGCATGAAGATGATTGAACACATGGAGCTAAAGTTAATATTAATGGAGACAGTATATCTATCTCTCTCTCTTTGTCTCTTCTCTCTCTCTCGCCTCTATTTTTCCCTCTTTCTCCCTCTATCTTATCTGTCTCTCTTTTTCTCTCTTTGTCTTATCTCTCTATCTCTGTTTCTGTCTTTCTCTCTGTCACACACGCACGCACACACACACACACACAGAGAAGGGATATATATTCATAGGTAGTAGGCAAAGCCAGGATAATGATTCTTTAAAGGAAATTAAAAGAGAATAGTCAGATGTAGAAGAGAATCAGGAAAGAATTGTCACAAAAGCAAGTCTGGGAGACATTGTCTTTGAGGAAGGGGAGTGGCCAATTGGGTGACTACACACTGAGAAACTATATACTGAGAAGAAGTCATTGGGTTTGGCACAGGTAATCTTACAGTCAAGGAAAGATAATGAGGGGTTGAGAATATAGTGGAAAGTAAGCAAATGGAGGCATTGCAAAGCATTGAATTTGCAAGGCAAATGGAGGTTGAGACTCATCTGGTTTATCATTGCTTATGAAATTTAGACAATCTTCTCAGAGATCTTATCCAACCCATAGCTAAGTAGTATTCTTTCCCTATCTCCCCAAGAAATGCCTGTTGAGCCTTTACTTGACCTCTTTTCACAGGGAGATCACTCCAGAAGCAGCTCATTCCACTTCTGAATGGCTTTAGTTGTTAATTGTTATATCAAAACATAATTTTCATGGGGAAAATATGTCTTGAGTTCCAAAACAACAAAGTAGTTTACAAACAGATTTTGAGTATCTGATCCATTTGTGAGTTGAAAATAACTAGTATTACTGTTTAATAAAAATGACCCAGAAATATAAAAAGCATCTAATAGCCACTCACCCATGTGCCTTACTATGTTTTGCCTAATAACTATAGTTTGCATTATGTTACAGAACGGGTTGGCTTTTCTGGTTCTGGAGACCAGCTCTTAGGAATACCTAGGTCAGGTGATAATACATTTTCATCCTATATTCCAATATACTTTACTTTTACCTCCACTAATTCTTGGACAGTTTAAAATTTGTCTTTGAAAAATATGCTAGTGTAAATATATTTTGTTTTCACCATATTTTTTTCATGTCTGAAGTTAGAAAATTAGTTTTTGATTATAATTTAATAATTCAAACACAACTAAATACATCTCTTATTTTATATGTGTCAAGGTTCCACTGACTTTGGAAATGTTACTTTTGTGGTTCCTGGAATTCACCCTTATTTTTATATTGGTTCTGATGCACTGAATCATACTGAGCAATATACTGCAGCTGCAGGTAAGGGTTGCTGATGTGAATAGACTTTGGAATATATTATCTCGCGGAGTGAAGTGAGGGGAGAGAATTACTGGCATTTGATAGACAGAATTTATATAACATTTTATGATTTATACAGTTTTTTATGGAAATTATTTCATTTACTCCCCACCACAATCCTGGGAAGTAGTTGCTAGTTTCCATTTTACAGAAAAGGAAACTAAAATGGACAGAGAATGACTTGCCTGGATCACACAGCTAGTAAAGTGTATGAGGCCAAATTTGAATCAGATTTTTTCTGATTCCAGGTCCAGCTCTGTCCATTGGACTACCTAGCTGAAAGTAAATTTGTCTTTGTGGTATAATTATGTTATAATTAAAGTTCTCAGAATTAGTTATGGATGGAGAGTGGGAAGTGATTGAACATTAATTGTCAAATTCATGAAGTATTTCTTCATTGTCAAGTTGGTTTTAGTTTAATTTTCAGTGAGGCTGGAAATGTTTTATTTTCTTCATTTGTTCTGTATATATTTAGATATGTTCATTTTTTATGACCCCAGTGCCTGGCACATAGTTGGCACTTTAGTGTTTTTTGTTTCTTGCACCCTATAGGATCCCAAGAAGCACAGTTCTACACTTTGCGTACTGCTAAGGCTCTGGCCATGACGGCACTAGATGTGGTTTTCAAGCCAGGTTTGCTGGAAAAAGTTAGAGAGGACTTTAGACTTAGCCTTCAAGAAGAGGAGTTTTTGAATACTACAGATCAAAACCAAGACCTCAGCACAACTTGTGAATCACGTTAACAATGAGTTCTTTCATTAATGAGGTAGGACAGGATTGCTTTTTTTTTTCCCCCTCTAGGATCAAATTTCTGGTACTTTGATATTGTATGACACAATAAGAGGGGAATGTAATCTAAATGGAATGTTAATGTAATCTAAATCATGTAATCTAAAATAAGTTTACAAAGATCTATATTTCATGAGAGTTTAAATGTACTGGAAATTGTAATAATTGGAACTTAGTCTCAGAACTTATTTTTCCAGCACAAATACGTATGTTACATACTCCATTGTAGATCTGTATATGTGGTGCTGCAAAGATAAATGTTGAAAAGAATAAGGTTTAAAATCTAATGATCAATAGAATTAACATGCTTTTGGAAGCTATAGATACAAAGTAGTAAAAATATACTGTGAAGAAAAATTTTAAATATGTGAGTAGCCTTTCATTGGCTCATTTATTAGTGATATCTGATATACATTAATACTGTGTGAATTTTTTTTAAAAAAGTTAGAGGAAAAGGAGCTGCTTGTATGTCTTATGAATTTTATGAATTATTAGTCTTAGTAATCTAGTATAATACTTTATCTGAAATGGAATCAGTAAGAAAGGACATTTGACTTATATATTCAAATCTTTTAATTTTTCTATTTCTTTTTTTTTACTAAAGGAGAGATTTGAAGGAGGACTGCTTATGATTTTTTCTAGCTCTAGAGTTCTATGGTCCATACTCTGTCCCTGAATTTAAAGTTTTCCATGTATAGATCTTTTATAGGTATATGATTTCTGGGGCTAGTACTTGAGAATTATATGTCCTTTCTTTTCACAATAGACATAAATAAAAGCAAATTTGCCCGTTGATTTTTATTATATAGCTGGAGATTTTTCTGTCAACTGAAATTGAAAATTTTGAGTGAGGATAAGAGATACTCAGGATTGTGACTTAATCACCACTGGAGGATACTATCAGCACCATCCCTTATGGGAATCCCTTATGGTTCCTACTTAACAATCCACTTTTCCTTACTCAGATTTTCTTTATTTTGGGATTTCCCTTTGATCTCCAGTCATAACATTGCTTTTCATGACCTTAAGTTTTCTCAGGGCAAAAAAAAAAATATCTTTCTATATAATGACTTGTAGAATTTTCTTCCCCATTTTCTTCTCCCTGGGTGTTTAACAGCAGATAGTCTTGAGTAATTATAACATATTTCACATTTAGATGTGGACATTGAAACCTTTGAAAATACAAGGCTTTAGGTATGTAAAGAAAATTTATTGCTTGCCTTATCAGTTTGGCATAGTGTACTTAAAGGGAATTCTTCACCCAAAAGGAAAAAAAAATTTTATTGTATTCTTCAGGTATTAATGGTATTCTAAGAACACTTCATTCCCTTCCTGACTTTGTTATTGCCACCTTCATTAAAAAGAAAGGATCTCTTATGACAAATTAATTACTTGAGTCAAATCTCATGTGGAACTGAAATTCTGTCTTTTCATGTAGAAAGAAGTACAACCGTGAGCTTCATGTTCTAGTTTATAGCCATGAGCATGACTGTAACTCATCTCTGTCACCTAATTTGAAATTAGCAGGCAGGATCCCCCATGCTGAAAGCTAATCTCTTTGGAATTTGGTTCTTATGCCAGAGTTCCTTTCATCCTAAGAGACTGAAGCCAGAATCCTCAGATTTTTCAAACGAATCTTCAACCTTATTCCCCCTGGTTGGTAGTTTTCTTTAGTTTCATAATTTGCCATGTTAGAGGACAGAGGAAAGTAAAAATTAAATAATCTGTGATTATTATTTTTAGGGAAGAATGAGTAAGGGGTATAGAAGATCTGTTTATTTTAGGTCATATTTTAGGTCATTCCTGATCATTTTCTTTCCTGCTTTTTGGTTAAGTTGTAGATGCACTTTTTTTTGAAGGGGAAAAATTAAATGCCTTTTCTAAATTAGTTTGAACACTGGCATGACTTGAAAAAAATGTTATTCCTAATAGATCTAGAAAACATTTGTTAAGTGCCCTGTTTTACATGCTGTAATAATTTCAAGTCAGGAGAGTCTTTATTTGTGTCCTTCTAACAACAGTTTTGTCATCATGGACAAGTCATTTGACGTTTCCATCTGTAAAGTGGTAATAATCCTTGTGGCAGAAGAATGAAAAATATCTACATAAAATAATTTTGCTAATATATTCTTTCTTCTATTAGACTGTAAGCTCTTAGAAGGCAGGACTGTGATTTACTTGTTTTTGTTTCTATATCACAGGGACTTATACATGGATATTTGATAAATACTTGCTGAAAGACTATTACAAAATATCAATTTGATTTTAAAAGGACTGAAAAAGGTAATCTAATACGATGTACACATGAAAAAAACCATCACTATATAACATTTCCAAAAAGTGGTTGTCTAACCTTTTCTTAAAGACTTCTAAGGGAAAGCAGCCTGTTCCACTTTGGGACCGCTCTAATTGTTAGGTATTTTTTCCTGACATCAAGCCTTATTTGGCTCTTTGCAATTCTGCCTTTTATAACTTCCTTATTTTTAAACCAAAGGAATGAAATAACTTTGGAGATTATTAGATAAATTATTATGCCTTTATTACAAATTTTGTGGCTATAGCAACATACACTTCTTGGAAAAGAGAAATAGTAAATTATTTATGGGGCATTATCCCTAAAGTGAGTAGATGAAAAGATTCTTAATAATTACTTGTCATCCTATGTAAGTTTTAGTCAGATTTTGAGGGGAAAGTTAGATGAATTAGTGATAAATTTTGCATTACATAATTTTAAAAGAAATTTAATTTTATTTTCTTTCAAGTCTGTGTGGAAGGCACACATTTATATATTATATTTTAGGCTAAAGCTGTTTTCACAGCAATTTAAGTTAATCATAACTTTGTACAGTCTTTTGTTTATCATTGGCTTAAGTTACTTTTTTTCCTCTGGAAGTACAAATATAAACTTTGGTTCAGCATGAATTTTGACTTAGCTTAAATTATTTAGACAATGTTTTTTGGGGGAATATTCTTTTGGGGAAAAAACAAATTAAGATATGAGGTGGGATTGATTATTGATTTGAAAACAAGTCCTGTGGCTCTATATGGAACCTGTAATGATTAAGTGTATTTGTGTTCCTCCTGTCAATGAATTCAAGCCATGGTATTTATGTATAATCCACAAAAAAAGAGTGTTAATTACTGACATTTTTTTGGGTAATTTAACAGGGGTAAATTTTTATTGCATATTTACACTAATCACCCTGTGTTTTGGTATTTTAGAGGTCACTGACTGGAAGTTTTAAGTAAAATTCTAATGAAATAAAAATGTTAAAATGTGTGAATTCTTTTAATGTGCTTAACTGGGGGAACTTTTGTTATCTTTAGAATTATTTTCCATTCCCAATATGTAAACTTTTAAAGAAAATATTTTTGCATATTTGAAACATAGCCATGATCATTTAAAGAATTATCTTAGAGCCTGATGTGTAGTTTTGTTTGGAAAGGAATTGAATCATTGCCCTATGACTAGCTAGTCAATCTTTCATAAGGCTAATGAAGTAAAATAAAAATTATTAAAGATTGTCCTACCAGGGCAGCTAGGTGTGATAGTGAATAGAGTATCAGTTCTGAAGTCATAAGGACCTAAGTTCAAATCTAGCTTCAGACACTTAATACTTATTAGTAACTTGGGCTAGTCAACTTAACCTCAATTGCATCACCAAAAAAATAAAGGTTGTCCTTTAAGAGGCACACAGTGCCCTGGCCTGGTAGTTAATAGTGGGAGAGGTGTATTCAGAAATTTATTACTTTTCAGGTAATTTAAATTTGTAACCTCAAGTATCAAATTATACATGTAATTTGAGAATATGTGAGAATATATTTGCAAAGGAGTATTTAGAATATTTCTTAAGAATATATACTTATAGCAGATGCTTTTCTTTTCATTAGAATGTTCTTTGTAATGGTATTCCCAAAGAATACAAAGAATAAGTGAATATATATATTATATATACATATTTTTGATGATAAGTATAGTTTGTCAATTTTAGATTTCACTGTTATGAAATCTGATGACTTGTTTCTAAACCATCATTCAGAGAACATGAATATCATATTTTCAGAAAATTTGGGAAGAGAGAATAGAGTAATGCTGGACCAAATGCTTTTATTTCAAAAATCAGTATTCCTTTTAACAGCTATACATCTTTAAAATAAGACGTCATCCTAATTTGAGATTAAATTGAAGTTATGGTAATACAAGCACAATTTTAAATTTTTTAATGGAGGTGAGGTACAAAACAAAGCAATAGGGTGACATTTCTTATTTAGTAGGCAACTAGGTTTCTATCCCTTGGGAATATGAATAGCCCAATAAATGCTTTCTAAGGAAGAGGAAACTGTTCATGTTTCTCTGTTGAAAGCTTGTGCTCTTAGTGTTTTCTTTCTCAATCTAAGAATAAAAACTAAACTCATCCGTTGACAATTCACTTAATCAACAGCAGCTACTTTTCTTAAAATGAACACAGACTTTAGAAACAGCAAAAAAAATGAACATTTTTCTTGTGGGTTATGAAAAAGTGAGGAGCATTTTCTTTTCAGATAAAGTACAAATTGTATTTGATGGAGATTTGGAATCCCTTTCTACTTCCAGGACTCAGCCAAGAGAAACTGTTGCAGCATTATCTAGCTGCCAAATAAAACACAGCAGTTACTGTTGTCCAGTCTCTTCGTTTTATGGGCCCAAGTATACAAATGATTGCATTTATTCCATTTTATGTGATTATATGTATACACACGAAATCCTGGAAGAGAATTTAGCATTGTATCAGTATGTTGCTTTTTATTTGACTAAAGCTGCACTTAAGTAAAAGTAGAGTCTGCTTCTTAAGTGTGATACCTATATACTCAGCCTTCAATAATACTTCAGCCTATGGAGTTAGTGGAAACTGGTTATTTTTATCCAAAATAAAATTAGACGGCTTGAACAGAGAAATTTAAGTTCATGAATACTGTTGTAGACAAAATCATAATGCTTATCATTATCACTTTGGAAAGTTAACTTCAGTACTGCAAGAAATTTCTTTTTATATGAGAAACTGCCAGTTGCCTGCCTGTAACTATGCCACATTGTACACATAGGGGTAGATACAACTTGAACATTCTATGAATGGAAGATCCTATTACTCCTGGAGAGACCAAAAGCTAAATAGAGCAAAAGCTGGTGCATCTGACATTCAGTTAACCTAAATGCCCCCATAATTAGTACCTCTCTATCTCTAGGTCCAATGATGTGATGTTCTTAATAGCTAATAAATAGTGCTTACTATGTTCCAGCTAGGTGGCTCTGTGGGTAACAGTGTATAAAAAGAGCTGGAGAAGGAAATGGCAAATCACTTTAGTATCTTTACCAAAGAAATCCCAAATGGGGTCATGAACAGTAGGACACTACTGAACAATATAACATACCAGGCCCTGTGCTAATGTAAGCACTTTACAGATATCTCTTGATCCTCACAAGCACCCTGGGATGAGTGAAGTAAGGCAAATCAGAAGTTGAATGATTTGCCCAAGGTCACATATTTTGAAATTAGATTTGAACTCGGGTCTTCCTGATTTTAGGCCTTGCACTCTATCCACTGTGCCACCCAAATGCTAATTCTCAAGTGCTTTCTGAATCCTTAAGGAGAGATTGAATTGTGTTCAGAATAGTTTTTGTGTCAAGTTATATTTTATTATGTCTTTAAATATTGTTCACTCTTTAATCACTCAGCATAGTCCCCTATGTTTCAGCGTTTGTTGAAGGGGAAGAGTTAGGAGTGAGGGAGGAATACAAATACAGTAAAATGAAGCAATCTTTACTGACAAAGAGCTTATAACCTTATATGGTAGTTATTGATATGTGCCTGTTAATCAGGATATTTGATTAACCAAAACACTATATGGTATATTCCAGCAATGTCACTGGGTTTACTGTATTAGTTTCTGCTGTGACTCTTTTGAAACTATCTTACTCTAGATGTAAAAAACAATACTACTATGAAATCATATAGTCATTACCTCTACTCATGGCTGAAGACTACTATTTAAAATAGTGACTGCCTTTTAAAGCATTTAACCATTTAAGCAAATTGCTTTAGAATCAAGAACTGCATAGGTAACTTTAGAGGATCTGATTCTGGTTAAATTTGCAATTCCCTCCCCTCCCCCCTTTTAAATACAGTTTGAGGTTTCTAATCTTGTTTTTTTGGCTTCATGAATTAATTTCAGATGCTTCCTAAAAGTTCCAATGGGTAATCCTTTTGACTAGCTTAGAAAGTAGCAGCTGGGTGGCACAATGAATAGAATTCTGGGCCTGGAGTGAGGAAGACTTTTTCCTGAGCTCAAATCCAGAATCAGACACTAGCTGTATGACCCTGGGCAAATCACTTAACCCTGTTTGCCTCAGTTTCTTAATCTGTAAAATGACCTGGAAAAGAAAATGTCGAACTACTAAAATTTTTGTCAAGAAAATCCCAAATGGGGTTAGAGAGTTGGACACAACTGAAAAAGACTTAACAACAGAGCATAGAGACAACATAATTTGAACGAAGAGCTTTACTCTCTTTTCTTGAAAATTTGATTCTAGTATGTGTGTGTATAAAAACATATACATACATTTGTGTGTATATATGTCAGACTATAGATAGAAGTCTGTGTATATGGTTGTGACTTAACCAGGGGTAACCAAGAAGCAAGATTAGATTTTTGTTCTTCTAGACTTCTCTCATTGAGAGATTACCACAGGGCCCAAGTTCTTAACCTTTTTTTATATCATAGACTCCTTTGGCAATCTAGTGAAACCTATAGGCCTCTTCTAAGATTGAGGCTTTTAAAATTTAAGAAAATGCTAAATTTCATGATAGAAATTGGTGAAAATGAAGATTTTTTTTTTCACATCCAAGTTCATATACTCCTTAAATTCTACCCATGGACCCTTTTAGGGCTAAAAATCCCTGCTCTAGAGGAAATAAGCCTTCTCTATGAAGAACTCTAGAATTACTCTCTATATAACTTGGTGAAATAGAGGAGTTACTACTGTGTAATTATAACAGAAGAAATCCTTAAATAACTTAATTAGCTTTTGCTAGCTCCTTATGGCACTCCTGACATTTTGCCTCTATGATCTGCCCTCAGAAGTTCCCTTTGGTGAGTAGATTTCCTACTGAAGTCAAAAGTGATTTCTGTCTATTAAGAGGTTCTCTATGTGGAAAGGGGTAAGTCTATGTAAACACTTACATATATAGAATACATGATTGTAACCATTTTTATAGCCTTCAATGACAATGACTTAGGATTCCACAGTAACAGAAAGAACAAACTAGTATACTGCTATAAATCCATATCAGAAGATCCCATCTTAGTTAAAAATTGAACTTTAGAAGTATTTAGGCCCCATATTAATACATTTTAGATATCATTACTCCTTTTAATGAATATAAAAACATTTATTTGAATTAAGCAATATTTGTAAAAATAAGCAAGCTCAAAGAAGAGTTCAAGGGTCCAAATGAAAATGCATTGCAGAAAAACAAGAATTTTAGCAGAATCAGAAATAATAAGATATAAGCCCATATCATAGTACCGTATTTTTTTCAGACTAATTATGTTACTATCATCAGATGCCATTGAGTATATGTATTATAATACTTGCTGTAGCGTATATATGGTCAGTGCTTTATAAATGTTAATTGACTTAATGATTGCTTAATATATTAATATCATACATGGTAAATGATAGAAGTGAGCTCTGGGTTCTTTTTATCCTGTTCATAACATTGAATGAAATATTTTCCCACCTTTTTCTCTTCAGATTATTTTATGTAGTTGTTTTGGGAGTGTGTAGAACTGGAAAACTTTGAGAATAACATTTATGAGAAAATAGACCAGTATATTAAATTAAATAAGATATATGCAGCTGGAAATATTATCCGGGAGTACTTATCGATGGCATGAGTATCAATCCGCATGCTCACATAACTTCTTTGGCTTTTCCTCCTTGTGGCATTCCTCTCAGAACCCAGAGCCAGCTGCACCATCATACGGTCTTGCTTATCTCCATTGTCTGGTTCATAATTTTCTATTTCGTTCACCTCTCCATCACTATAGCTGCTATCCAACATCATGGCCTTGGGCTGAGGTATACCACAAGTACAGGAAAGCTGTGAATATGACAAAAGACACCAACAGAAAAAATTAATTCAGGTGGTTAACCTTAGAGATAATCCAAAATCAGCACTTCCATAATTAAAAGATAGTGCTTCCCTCTTTCTTAAAACTAAACTAACCATCTGCCAAACATTTGGTTTTCCCATCTTTATCAGGTGGAACTGTGAATAAATCAGGTTTCTTTGGGGGTTGAGTAACACAGGAAGTAATCCTAAACATGGTACCTACTGCAAACACCACCAAACTGATGATGGCACCATATTGATGGTGACACAATTCTTAAAGTGACCATCTAGAACATCCTAGTACAGGTATTCCTTCCACATCATGACTTTCCTCATGACAATGTCAATATATCAAGCATGAGTAATTAAATGGGAATTTTGGGGAAGCCACAGATGACACAGAGAGGCCAGCAGGTGACACAAAAAAGTTTAGAAACTCAGAAATGCATAAAATATATGTATAATATTAACATATTTTATTTTTAATACCTTAATAATTCAAATATCTTTTCTGGCACTAAGGGAGGACCAAATGTTTACACTGATTTCCAGATTATGGGAACACCACACCCCACCCCAGCAATATGGAAGGGATAATTATACATCCTTTGAAATACTGATGGCATTCTTTAAGGGCGGCAGCTCCAACTGCCCCATAATTCTTTTTTTTTTCCTGAGGCAATTGGGGTTAAGTGACTTGCCCAGGGTCACACAGCTAGGGAATGTTAAGTATCTGAGACCAGATTTAAGCTCAGGTCTTCCTGACTTCAGGGCTGGTGCTTTATCAACTGCACCACCTAGCTGACCCCGTCCCCTTAATTCTTTTTAATAAAAAAAAATTAGGAGCAAAAATGGCATGTAACTAACTCTGTTTTATCTCAATATTTATTCTGAAGTATAGCACTATATCACCTGCTTGAGGAGACATATTAATGATTAGCTCTAACTCCTACCCTTAAAGAGATTATAATAGAATACAGGAAACAACATAAATATATATATAGATATAGATGTAGATAAATACAACAATTGTGAGACTAGTAGAAGAGCGGGAATTGTACGGCTACGAAGCTACTCATTAAAGAATGCTTTTGGGAGGAGACAAGACTTGAACATTCAGTTTGAAGGAAATGGTAGCTTGGGCAATCTAGGAAAACAGTATGGAAGATGTATATGTAGATCAAATGGGAATGATGTGTGCATTATTAGAGTGCTACATAAGGTGTCCCAAAAGTTTTAGTGAAGTTTTATGCTACTAAAGTTTTAAGCTATTCAAATTTAACTAAAACCCTTGGGACACCCTGCATAAATATTAACCATTAGTGTTTTTACAACTTACCTAGAAAGGATCAGGGGATTATAAATATGGATGGGGTTTTAGAGATCATTTAATCCAACTCCCTATCTTGTTTAGATTAGGGAATTGAAGACTATATAAGTAACTCATCCAAAGACACACAAGAGACAGAGCCAGGATATGAAGCTACATTCTTTCATTCTTTCCAGATCCAATATTTTTATTCTATATACTAAACACGCCAAAGCAGTTCTCAACTTTTTTTGGTCTCAGAACCCCTTTACACTCCAAAAAATTTTAAGGATTCCAAAGAACTTATGATCATATGGATTTTATATCTATCGAAATTTTCCATATTAGGCACAAACTTTTTTTAAAAGGATAATCATTTATTATTTTTAAAGTAAAAAATTACAAACCTATTACATGTTAATATGAACAACCTTTATGTCAAATTATTTTCCAAAACAAAAAAATTAGAAGAATAGCATTTTAAATATATTTTTTGCAAATGTCTTTTATGTTTGGCTCAATAGAAGACAGATTCTCATATCTACTTCTGTATTCAATCTGTTGTGATAGTTTGTTTTGGTTGAAATATGTGAAGAAAATTCAGCCTCATGGAGATATGTAGTTAGAAAAGAGAGAGTATTTTAGTAGGCAAATAACATTTATATAATTATAATGAAAATATTTTTTACCTTAGAAAGGGCCTTGGGGTTCTTAGATCATACTTTGAAAACTACTAGACCAAAGTATGAAAGAAAATGTGATATGTGATTATCAACCAGAAGCCCAAAGCTTTAATTACACAATAATATCACCTTGTCTCGAAGTTCCCTCTCCTTTCTCTCCTGTATGGTGGTCAGATAGTTCACTGCTGCATACTCTAACACAGAGAGGAAAACAAACACAAAGCTGACCCACAGGTAGATGTCCACAGCCTTGATGTAGGAGACTCGGGGCATGGAGGCGTTAACACCGGTGATGATAGTTGACATGGTGAGGACAGTTGTGATACCTTAGAAACATACCACTATGTTAAGATTAAAAATCAAAGAAAGCTCAGTTTGCATAATCAGAGTTTTCATTATTTGTTGCTTCTCATCTGTGTTGTTTCTACTTTTAAATAGAATTTAAAAAAAAAATTCCCCCTTTGTATTATGCGGGAGCCATCAGTAAAGAATTCCAGAAATTTTGAAACTAGCTTATTATCGGCTGAGTAGAGGTAACAGTGGAAAGAGCACTGGATTTGGAGAGAGGGTATCTGGGTTCAAATCTCTCTTTGTAACTCCCTACCCATGTGACCTTTCAGCAAATCATTCAACAATAGCTAGCATTTATATAGTACTTGAAGATTTACAAAGTGCTTTATAAATATTATCTCATTTGATCTCACAATATTCCTCATAGATAGATTCTGTTATTTTCCCCATTTTATAGATGAAGAAATTGAATCTGTGAGAGAGTGTTATTTTCCTAGGGTCACACAGTATCTGAAGCCACATTTGAACTCAGGTTTTCTTGATTCTACTGCCCAAACTCTCTGGACTTTATTTCTAAAATTAAGAAGTTGGATTTAGATGTCCTCAAAAGTCCATTCTGGCTCTAAATCTATGATTCTAAACTTTAAGGTACTTTATAGATGCAATAGCCATTCCTGCAAGACCTGGGCTATCAGCCTTGTGTAGTTCAAAGGTATCAGTCATGTTTTGCCATTTCCTTCTCAAAATCATTTTACAGAGGAGGAAACTGAGGCAAACAGGGTTAAATAGTGACTTGCCCAGGGTCACACAGCCAGTAATCCAGGTTTTCCTGACTCCAGGCCCTTTATTGATTATGCCACCAGGAAGAAAGTATGGAAAGAAAAGTGCTTATTATCCAAACTGAAGTCTATAATTACTTCCACTGAAATTTATAAGTATTTTATTTCCACAAATAGCCCTCCACATTCCCTGACCATATGTCCCCATCAGGACACAGCTTTGGTACAGTCCAGGGTGAAGAACACACAAACCAGAACAAATGCTTGGCTTCAAAATTTTGCTTTAGCACCAATAATATTGTTGTTCTTTTGAATGTGTGTGTTGCTTGATTCTTTTATTGTTATTGTTGCTGCTGCTGCCCAACTCTAATTTGAACTTATTCTAATTCTCCTCTAGAGGTGGTTTAGGCAGCATTGTAGATCTAAAAATTCAGTCCTCACTTCTCCCAAGGGAATTATAACTGTCAGACTGATTTGTAAACCCGAAATACCAATTTATTTGTATTGTATCAATTCAAGCTACCCTGTAATTGCTGCTGCTCTATAGGCAGAAGGTTCTCAGAAAGAAAATTCATCTGGAAATGAAATTAATTTTAAAATCCATTAAACTAAGATGAGAGCATCTGCTTGGCAAATATGGAATTAGACAAATAGATTGTTTATTTTTTTAAGACTGGATAGTGACAGAGGGGTCTTAAAATGTAATTATTAGACAATGGAAGACCTTTGGGTCCTTTTCTCACCTTCCCTGCAAATAGTACTCAAGAAGGAGCTTTTAAAATAATGAATGGCTATTACATGAATTGGCTATTACCTATAAGAATAAAATAACATTCTTTAAAAGATATGAAATGGAGGCACAGACAAGTTAATCATTTTTCTATATTCACATAATGTTTAAAACAAAATCCATAGGATTATGAAGGAAACCAATTATATTGAAATAATCATAAAAAATCATCATGCCCCCTCATTCCTCTTTTTTCTCCAGTTTTATTGATATATTTTTGTTTTTAATTACAAACATTTACATATTATCCTCACTCTGAGATACCTTTTTTTTAAAAAATAAAACAATTAAGTAAAATTTATAATATAGAGGACATGACTGAAGCAATTCAACAATAGCAATAATGTAGTGACCTGATCTAAAAGTGCATATAATATTTCACAACTGTTGTGATCCCCCATTTAAAAAAATGTCAAATCTATTTTCTCTCTTTCCCAAGTCCACCTGTCAGAAAAAAGAAAAACATTTCTTGTAATAAATAAGCATAGACAAATAAACAAATTCCTTCAAATATATATATTTATTTATACATGTATATTTTATCTACCTTCTAAAACTATATGTCATGAATAGTAAATTTGACCATACTAGAATCATTTTACATTTTCCAGCTTTTTTTGTTTGCTTTTGGTTTTGTTGTTGTTTTACTATTGTTATTATCTAACTTGTTTTCTTATTTTTCATTCAATTCTTCATCAGTTTATAAAACTCTTCATAATTGTTATAAAATTAAGGATAAAAATTATTCATCTGGTCCTGCTTACCTCATTTAATCAGTTCATATGTATTTTTGAAATTCAATTTTTTCATTTCTTACAGCTCATCACATTCATACATGTCAACTTATTCCTCAATTGATTAATTATCCCTTTAGTTTCTAGAGTTTGGGATTATTTTTTTGCCACTACAAAAAGAGCTATCATGAATATTTTTGCACATGTAGGCCCTTTTCCTTTCTTTGATTTCTTTTGGATATAAACCTTGCAGTGGTTTATAGTTGGTCAAAGGATATACACTATTCAGTAATTTTTTACATGTAAGTACAAATTGTCTTTAACTTGAATTTCTTTAATTAGTAGTGTTTTTTCTTTATAAGGCTATTAAATAGCCTGATTTTCTTCTCTTCAGAATTGCCCTTCTTTTTTGTTTGTTTTTTTTTTGGGGGGGGTAAAAGATATCTAGAGTTGATTGGAGTAAGTGGAGATTCCTTCATTATTAGAGATTTATTATATATTTCTCCCTACAATTCATTTTGTTTTTCCTTAAATATTTAGAAGATAGAAGATGCATATATATTAAGGACTGAAATCAATTTCTCAGTTACTTTCCAGCAAAATGTAGTTTCCCTCTTTAATTTTTTTAAATCAATTTTTGCTGTTGCCTTGTCTGCTCTTTTCTGTTCAGCTGAGACATAATATATTTTGCTCTAATCTTTTATTTTAGCTCTGTATGAATCTTCATGTTTCAAACTTGTTTCTTGTAAACAACATATTGTTGGATTTTGCTTCCTAATCCATTGTGCTAACTTCTTCTGTTTTATGGATGAGTTCATAGTTGGGATAATCAATTGTTTAACTATCCTCCACTTTTTATTTTCTATATTCCTAACTTACTGTGATATATAATAATGTATATAATATATGCAAATATGTATTACATTTAAAATAATATGATATAACACATAACACAATAATACAATATTATAGAGCTCGTTATATATTTATATTAGATCATATAAGTTATATATTTATTAAAATTTTATAATTCTAGTTAGAAAAGTATATATAATATTTCTGCTTTTCTGCAGTTTTTCCTCAAATCCTTCACTATCCTAGTTATTCTTTGCTGTACACTCTTCTGCTTTTCAGTGTTCTTCATAAAATGTAATACCCAGAACTAATCACAGTACTTTATATGTGATTTAACTGCAGTACTGTGAAGTTTTCTGGTTACTATACATATTTCAGGGTTTGGGGTTTTTTTGTTTACTACATTTTATTGTTGACATATATTGAACCTGTCATCAATTAAGGTTTTTTTTGTTGTTTTATTTTTTAGGAAAAATAAAAGACTAGTTATCTAATATTGTCTCCCTACTTTGAATTTTTTGAATTGATTTTGAATTCCTAATATTTTAACATTTATCTTTTTATTAAATTTCATCTTATCATATAAAATGTTTGCCCTTCACCCTTTGAAAGGCTGCCATAGGGAAGTGGGATTAGTATTAAATTTACTCTGCTTAACCCCAAAAGGCAGAACCAGGGGCTATAGGTGAAAGTTGCAAATAGGGGCAGCTAAGTGGCACAGTGGATAGAGCACCAGACCTGAGTCAAAGAGGACCTAGGTTCAAATACAGACTCAGACACTAGCTGTGTGACTTGGGCAAGATCCTTAACCCCAATTGCCTCCAAAAAAAAATTAGGAAGAGGAAAGGGGGGAAAAGGAATTTGCAAATAGACATCATGAAAAATTTCTTAACCATTAGAAATGACCAAAAATGGAAGAGATAGTGGATCCTTCCACTCCTGGGAAATCTTCAAATAGATGTTGGAGGACCACTTCCAACCATTTTTCTGACTAGATGACCACTGATGACTTTTCAACTCTACGATTATATGGTTCTTTTGTAATCAGATGAATGAAGCACTGTTTATATGGTACACATGGGATTGTAAAAACAGCTTTGCCCCATAGAAACTTTCTTGAAAAGGCAACCATTGTCATTGAATTTTATCTATAAATTGAGTTTCTTCAATCTTGTAGTATGGAATGGTAAAAAGGAAAAGAATTTTTCTTTTTAAAATTTTATTTATTTTTTTCTGAACTTAAGAAATAAAACAAGCATTTCAATAACGTAAAAGGTGATTACATATGAAACTGCAAATCTGTTACATGCACCTTGCTATTCCTTTTAAATAGAAAGTTATCATATAACTTTCTTTTTTCCCCTTTTTTCTTCCAGTCCCAATCCTACCCCCCAAATGGGTGTACACCATACCCACATTACATACACCCACATTAGACATAAATGTGTGTGTGTGTTGTATAAAAGCATTGTAAAAATATTTCTATTTATCAGTTTTTTGTTTGGATACAGATAGTATCTTCATAGGTCCTTTGTAGTTAATTTGGTTATTATAATAGTCAAAATTACTTAGTTGATCAAAGTTGTTCTTAAAACAATATTACAGTTACTGTGTACAATGTTCTCTTGGTTCTGCTCATTGATCTCTTCAATATTTTGTACAAGTCTATCCATGTTTTTCTAAGATTATTGAACTTATCATTTCTTATAGCACAGTAATATTCCAGCATGACTTATAGTTGATGGGCATCCCCACAGTTTCTAGTTTTTTGCTACCATAAAGAGAGCTGCTATAAATATTTGTTTAAGGAAACTTTTTAAGAATTAGGTAGATACTAAAATAATTATTTTTATTGTACAATGCTGGGTTGTAGTTGAGATTTCCTTACCTAAAGGAACTCTAGCCGGCACAGCTCTACGATCAATCCAGAAAGACACCCAGGACAGCATAACCATCAAAGTAGCAGGGAAATAGGTTTGGAGCAAGAAAAAGAAGATGTGACGACGTAAAGTGAAGTTAATGTATAAGCGGTTATACCACCCTACATGACAGAGAAGAAAAAAGAGAGTATGAATTTCTCAAACATTCCCTCCCCCAGGTTCCCTATATAAATATTACTGAAATTTTATCATACCGTTGGAAATAGAAATGAAGAAAACTCAGGTAAATAAAGAGGTTTTATAATTAACCATAACACACAGATGAATCCTCAGAATAACACAAGATCAAGTATATCTATTTTGGCCACTGAACCCCATAAGATTCATCTTACTTTGTGAGGAAAAAAAAGACTCTATAAGGTCCATCTTACTTTATGAGAAAAATGTTGAATTGCATTTGATTGCAAAGTAGACATTTGTTTATAAATTCATCTTGTATTCATTGTATTAGATAATTATGAATGAAGAAAATAAAGTGATGAGATACAGTGGGGAAATGGTAGACAATATTACTCCACAAGGTGAAGGAGCCTCTGATTGAGCAGAGGGGCTTTAAATCCTATCTCAGATATTTGCTAACTATATAACCTTGGGCAACTCATTTAACTTCAGCCTGCCTCAGTTTCTTCATCTGAAAAATGGGAATCCTATAATATATAATAAATTATATATATGTATGTATATATATAATAATTATAATGACCTACCTCACAGAATTGTGAGGATAAATAAAATAAATACATATATATGATATATGTCTATATTTGTAGAGAGAATTTATTTATGTAAATATATATACATATATACAATATACATATATATGTGCATATATATATACACACATATCATTTTATAGATTTTAAATCTCTCGCTCAAAGAAACCAGTTTTCTCTATCACAGGCTCTAAGTGCATCAGCCACTTGTAGACTTTATCCTATTGCTGATCCACAAACTTTTCTGACTGGTTAGTTTTACCCTCCTTATGGCTTGGGAACTTCCTGCTGTTCCTGAGGGTTCACCATATTGGTACCAGATTTAGGGTGGATATTATTCAGGTTTAGCTCCAATATAGTTCAGAACTTCTGAGCTCAAGGGATCCTCCAGCCTTAGTCTTCATGGTAGTAAGCTCTATCAATGTTAGCCAATTTTTTTTATAGTTTCTCTGAGTTCCTGACCTCCTAAGTAGAGTACAAAATGAGGCTGTAATTGATAAAGGTCATTACAATCTACCTGATAGGCAAAGAGGATGTCCAAATTGCCTTAACTTATATCCATCTCTTTAGGATTCTTACCTTTAGCTTCAAAACCTTACAGCTTCGGAGAATTTGGGCTCACAGACTTTTTGCATTAGAAAGAGACCTTCATTTATAACCTCTTCATTTTTATGTATGTTAAAACTGAGGATCAGAGAATTAAAATGATTTGTTACAGGTCACCTAGTTGACTTGATAGAGGCAGAAATTGGATCCTAGGTAATAAGTATTCTTTCCACTGGAAGGTACTGCCTCTTTGAGAACAATTAGACACTTTGAGAAATTCAAGTGTTATAAAAAGCCTGGCTAGCAATGTAAGCCAAAAAGTTTAATTATAATAAAAAACAAAGCAAAATACAGCCCATATTCCCAGGCCTCCCTCAGACAGGCTTGCCTGTGCTGCTGTAAAAGGCAAGCTTGGTAGTGGTATGGAATTCTTGTATCAGGAATTGGGATAGGGAGATCCTCTCATCTGTCTTTAAGGAATCATTCCCTTTTTTCCAGTAGAGCATGAGGTCATCTTCTGTGTAGGCATCTAAAAAGATAGAAGGAAACCTTTAGAGACAGCATATCTTGAGGAAGTATGTATAAAGAACTGAGTAAGAGATTTTTGTATTAACAGAACCCCAGAAGACTCGTATATGAGAGAATAGGGGCAAGAGAAAAACATCTGATTTTTCTTTCCCTAATAGATCTCAGGAAGACCTGAGTTTGCATCTTCCCTCAGACACTTGCTTAGCTGAGTGATCTTGGACAAAACATCTGACCTCTCTCTTCCTCAGTTTTTTCACTTGTAAAATGGAGTACCCATTTTACAGGGCTTTATACCATTGGGATAAGGTGGCAATATCTACTTTACAGGACTTTAAAAGGGTAAAACCCGGGGGCGGAGCCAAGATGGCGGAGTGAAAAGGTGACTTTCTGCCTCTCCTCCAATCTCTCAAATCAACAATAACATAAGCCTCTGAACTGATCTTCAAGTCAACGAACTCAGAAATATTTGGGCACAGCTCTCTGGATAACTTCATATCAGGTTAGTCTGACTCGGACAGAGAGATAAATAGACAACAACTGTGCAGGCTGGAAGTGAGGGTGGGACTCAGCTCGGCTCATCATGGAAGAAATTCCAAACTCCAAACTCCAAATTCCAAACACCTGGAGTTTATCTGAGGCACTCGGGACACTCTGCCCTGATTGGGGACAGGTGTTCTGGCAGACTTGCCTTGTTTAAGGAGTAATTCGGACTTAGTCCTAGCCCCCACCGGCCCAGCACCTTAAGTCAACTCGCCGAAGTGCCTCAGGGCAAAGCGTCTTCAGCCGAGGTTTTTTTTTTTTCCCCTATCTTAAAGAGATATCCACTCTGTCTAAAAAAAAAAAAAAATGATGAAGAAACAAAAGAGAGCTCTCACCATAGACAGCTTTTATCAAGGCAAAGAAACGACCTCAGATACAGAGGTTTCTTTAGACAAAAATCCAGAAAAAAACAGCAACGACCATCACTGTTCCCCGTTTCAAAAGGCCTTTCTGGAAGATTGCATAAAGAACCTCAAAAGAGAGCTGGAGGATAAATGGGAAAATAAATTGAAATCAGTGCAAGAAGGATACAGTATCTTGCAAGAAGGATATGATGCTCTGCAAAAGAGATATGAAAAAGACACCAATTTATTAAAAAATAAAATTAGTGAAGTGGAAAAAGAGTGCAGTGAACAAATTGGCCAGTTACAAAAGGAACTTAAAAAGGTAACTGAAGAAAACAACACTTTAAAAATAAGAATTGAACAAATGCAAGTGAATGACTCACTAAGACTTGAAGAATCAAACAAAAACAAAAAAA